>VZRQ01003526.1:43720-54114 GCA_013397975.1 Machaerirhynchus nigripectus | reverse complement strand
GGGGGAGTAGGGGGGGGGGGGGGCGGGGGGGGATCCTCACTTTCGGTGCTTCTCCTCTTTGTCGCCGCTTTTGGTGCTGTTGTCTGTGTGGCTGTTGGGGTTGTTGCTGAGGTACATTTTGTCCATGGCCTTGAGCGCCTCGGTGAGATAGTTCTGCAGGGCAGTGACGGCAGCACACACCGCCGGGCTCCCAAAGCCGTGCGAGATGAGGTTGAAGTGGGTCAGGCAGCTCTGGATGCCCGGCTCCAAAATGGGGTTGGGCCGTGAGTTCCCCAGGGGAGATCGGTCCTGAGCCAGCAGGTCGGTGAACTCTTTACAGATCTGTCTGTAGCACAAATGGAGCAGAGAGACGGAGGGAGGGAGGGAAGCGAAGAGAGAGGGAGAGAAATGAACCATCACTGGCGGCAGCAAAGCCCGTGCATTCTCCCTCCTAGGCTGCACAAGCCCCTGGATCAAGGGGGCTCCTGCTCCTGAGAGCACACTCTCTCGCTTCTCCCGTTCCTCTCTATGCATCCTTCCCCCTAATTCTCACACTTCCCCAGCACGCACAAACCTCTTCCCTTCACCTTGCATGCACACACAACAGCACACCATACATCACACCCCGGCCCCATCCAACATACAGGCAGACAACAGGAACACAGAGACACATGCCTCTTGCCCCACCACTCTCCGTATCTCAAACCCTCAACACTCTCCACAAACACACATCCCTGCCCAGCTGGGATTTGGAGCATAAACACAGTTTAAAGTTCCTGAGCAGGCTTAATAGATGGGCTGTGATATCCAAAGGTAGGTTAAGGGATTTATTCACATCTTGGAAGATCCCTTTTTGGGGGGGGGAACCAGAGAGAGATGTGGGCCTCTTCCTTCACAAGGCTAAAACACACACCTGTGTGTCAGGAAGAGTGAGTGAGGGCAGAGCAAGCAATTGAGGATTTAAATTAGGGTATTCTGAAACATTTATATATGTAAATCTCTATCTCCAAATCCAAAGGGACCTTTCCACAGAGGGGAAGGCTGACGCTAACCAGTGCCTGGAAATTTCTTTCCAGGGAGGTGAGAAGGGAGAGGATACGAGGGCATGGTGCAGAAGATAGGTTATATCATCCACTCACAGCACAAATGGTTGGAGAAATCACACACCTTACAGCAAGAGAGCTCAGAGGCGTGTTGAAACAGTTTGTATTCTAAAACCCACGTTAATGTCTTCCAGACATAAAGCGGCTCCCATCTCCTGCTTGTGTCCTCTGGCACTGTGCCCTTTGGTGACACCTCCATTGGTAATTAAGGGCTACTAAACAACCCTTTTAATTTCCAGCAAACATACCAAAACAATCATTTTCCTTTCACGCACCACCTGGAAGTCTAGGCAGCCCCACCAACGATAAACTCTGCTAGCATTTTAACTGCGTACAGATTGTCACTTAAAATATATTTTTAATATCCCCGTATTTGCTAAGTAACAGAGCTGCTTAGGCAGGAAGAACCATTGCTGATTTTAATGAGCTGAAATCAGTTTAATGTGCCAGTTTTATTTTACTGTCAATGGGAAGCCTTCCCCTTCTACTTAAATTGATAAGCTAAGTGAATAAGCCCAGAAGTTGTTTTTGCTTTGAAGAATTACTGCTTTTTCTGTAACTAAACATCCACCCTCAATTTTCACAACTTGCATTCAAGGTAATCTGTGCAAACTGATTTGATGGAAACCGAGCTGGGTTGTAGAGTTCTCCTATACAAGGAGGTCCAACACACACCCTCACAACTTGCAAAGCCATCAGCCACTGGTTATGCAGCAAACAAATATGTTCACTAATAAAAGCCCCAAACCCCAGTTTGTCCCCCTCCCTCACTTCTAAGCAACATGCCAGAAAGTTAAATATCTTACTTTGTAGCTAGAAGCATGTTTTTTCTTGTGACTTGCTCGTTTGGATCGGAATGTTGTCGGTTGAGAAATTCAGCTACTGCTTTGGCAGGAAATTCTGTCTCACAAACATACCCAAAATCTCTAGCTAGATGTACTGCTTCTCCTGAATAGGGAGGCATGGGTGGGGATGGAAAGAAACACACAGCTCATCAGTACACATCGCACAGAGGCAAAAATCCATTTGAAAAAAAACTCAAAAAACCCACTACATTCTACTTGGGCTTTTCTTCTCAAAGGCTTGGACTTTTTTTCTTTGAAAAAGTTAGTGCAAGAAATGCTAATTACATCTTATCTTGCAGCTTTCTTTCCTTCAGTTGAAGGCAATGCAAATATGTATTTTCATAACAATTGTTACAAGTGAAATCTTGCAGAAGAATTTTTAAAAGTTCACATTGATTAACAGATACTTTTAGACAGACAGGCTCCATCCACCTAGAATGTGTGCTTCGATTTACATCTCCATACCTATAGAGAGCCATTTATGTACATTTTATTCACAGCTATTTACTCTGAAAATGTGTTTGCCTCAGCCACATCTCTATATTCTTTTGCAATGCATCAATGATTAATATTGATCATAATTACTCCTAGAGCCCTTCTAAATAAAATGCATTAAACAGCTAAGTGTTTAAAATTTAACTTGATCGCATATAATTATATGTTCACCCCCAAACGATTAACCATGAGAATTTTAGGGTCATTCCACTGAGTCTGTCTGTTTTGTTGATTTTCAAATCTTTGGTTTTAATTTCCTGAACCAGTTGGTTTTTACTGCAGGGCTTCCTGCCATTAGCTCTAGCTCCGGAAGAACGCATGCGCCAATTAGAGCTTCAAAGCCTCAGTCCAGTGAGCTTGTTTCCATAAAATGGAGCGGATCATAAACAATAACAGTACTCTAGAAACTGCCTCATCGCTACAGGACTCAAAGCCCTAGCAATGTTTATACTATCATCTCCCCAAAATTAGCCACCATCACTAAGTTATCTGAAGATCAGGCCTCTGGTTTTGTTTTTTTTTTAAATCGTTCTTTTCAAAGCTATTGTATGTGAAAGCCAAACAGAACAATAGATTACCATAAAACCTTCTCCATATTCATTAACATCACAAATAATGTTAAGCATCTACCAAATCTAGACTTTTTACAAGTTTTCCCCCTGTGATTTTTTTACCACAGCGTGTCAATGCAATTGCAAAGCCTTTTCAGAAACATGAAGACGCGGTAATTTTCACGCAGTATAAATATAGTTTGTTCACTAATCCTGATGTTTAAAAAAATGACGCCTGGCATCACCGCACAGCGCTTCTTTCCCCATCTCTTTGAACATGAAACATTTCTCGCAGAATGCGAAGCGACAGCAAAACAAATTCCCCCCTACACAACCAAACTTAAGCTAAACCTGGACAGCTTGGGCTGAGCTTAAAAGCGCTTTACAAACTGAACCGGTCTAAAATGCAGTCAAACCCATATGTAAGGGGAAAGGAGAGGGATCTGTTTGCAGGCCTCAGACATACTTTGTGACACAGCGTGACACAGCCACTGCTTCAAAACTAAATGACTGCAAACTCCTGAGCTTCCCACCTTCCAGTACGGACAGCATAGGACATCCCAAGGCATTAAAAGTAAGTTGCACCTTTTCTGGCCAAGGCAAAGCAGAGGAGAATGATACAGCCAAGGGAACATGTGTTCTGAAAATGAGAACCAAAAGGGAGTGGGGGCTGGTGGTGGTGCAACTTTGAGGCTTTCAGGACACCATTAATTCATGGCTGAGGTCAAGGATTCCCAAATTAATTCAGGAAGTAATGGTCATGCATTTCTCAAATGCAGATGTCAGAAAAGTTAAATGATTTACTGTTATGTGGCTGCAGACTGGGAGGGAGAACAAACTTAAAGTAGCTGCAGTTTCTGACATTTAGAATTGCTTGGTTGTCCACCTGTGGCAGAAGAACAACAGTGAAGTATTAGAGGCTCTGATGCCCGTAACTTCCAACTCGATACCCAGGGGTCTCTTACAGGGCTAAGCCCATAATCCCCCTTCACAGGGATCCTTCCCATGCTGCTCCCAGTGAGATCTGCTTACTCCGTAGAGGGATTACTCATTTGAATGAGTGAGCAAGATGGGGCCCTGAAAACATCTAGCTCGGAAACTTAAAAGCAAAGAAATGGTAGAACACTTTGCTGAGTCTGCAGGACTCGCACAAACCTGTTTCAGGTTATAACAAAAAGCAAAGGCACACAATTAACCTGATCTTTTTTCAAGACATAGAAAATAACGCCCTTCCAAATGCCAATGAGCAGCACTGACTCTGTGAAAGGACAAAAAAAAACTCAAAACGACTCAACACCAAGTCTTCTCCCATTTGGCAAAAGCAACAGGCACGTTTTCCAAAAGAGCCCTCCCAGCTCTTTGAGTCACTTACCCTCCACGAGTGATGTGAGCAAGGTAACGTTAGCAGCTTTACGCCTCCCGGCTGGCAGGTTTAGTCCTATTTTGTCCAGTTTCTCCCTCAGAGATCTCCCTCCGTTTTTAGACTTTGCCCTGCTCCACACAGAAAGGCATTGAGAAATGGGGCTTCGGGGAACACCTGCTCCTACTTTGGCTCCCGCCCACACATGGCCCCAACACATCGCCTTCCCATGGAGGGGAATAAAGGGTTTAGGCACAAGGGACAGGGTACATGGCTGTGGGTGGCTGAACACCAACTGTTGCTGAACGCTGAATCCCAGATATAGGGATAGTGCTTTGGATGTTTCCACGTCTAGAGAACAGGGGCCCTCACTAAGATCTGGATCAGCCCCAGGGCTGATGGGAAGCTCTGAGGTGCTGCCTGAGTTCCCAGAGAGCCATGGACACAGGGGCAGCTCCTCCCCAGGTGTCATGGGAGGAGGCCGGCAGCCCCAGAGCATCACCGCCGTCACACCAAACTGTACATGGCCCATCTGTGGCTTCTCAGCAGAGCCGGACTAAGCGGGGCTGCAGAGATGGGAGCTGCCTTAATTAATCCTGGATGTTATTCCCTGCCCAGGCACTGCCTAATTGCCTGGGTGAGGCCAGCCACAGGGTGGGAACCATGGCAGGGTGCCTGCCACTAAGCCGGTCCTGGGGGGTGGGTGTGCGTGCCCGTGGGGGGTGCTTATGGCCACGACGGGGGCAGGGACACGAAGGGGACCGCACGGCGGGGCTCGGGGACCGCACAAGGCCGCGCGTTGCCATGGCGACAGCGCCCGGGCCCCCTCCCGCCGCCCGGCCGCGCTGCCCCACCAGCCGCGCGCGCNCCTCCCTCCCGCACAGCACAACCCGACATCCCGCCTCCCGCGTCCCCCCGCCCCTCACCTCCGGAGCACTCCGCCCAGCAGGGAGGCGTTGAGGCACTCGGGCGGCGACAGGCGTCTCTGCACTTCCGCCACCGTGACCTTGTACTTGGAGGTGGAGCTGAGCAGCGAGAGGCGGCCCGGCACCGAGCAGAAGACCTCGTTGGGGTTCACCACCCCGCCGAAGAGCGCGTCCTTGTTGATGGGGATGGAGGAGACGGCGTTGTTGTTAGACTTGGAGAGGGACACGGGGCCTGCAGGGAGGGAGGAGCAGGGAGGTGAGGGTGAGGAGCGGGCGGGGAGCCGGGGAGGGAGGGGGAAGCACCCGAGCCGCTCACTGCGGCCAGCCCCGGCCCCGCACCCCTGGCGGGGCAGCGGGGACGCAGCGGGGGCACCCCTCCCCTCTCTCGTCGGGAGGCGCAAGGAGAGAGCCGGACAACCCTCGACCCGCAGCGGGGAAATCGAAAAGAGCCCCCCGCAGCCCCTGTCGGGCGTCGAGGCCGCCGGGTGCCGCACGTCGGTTCCGCCCGTGTCGGACGGGCAGCGCCCGGTCAGCGGCGCAGCCGGCAGGATGTGTGGCAACCCTGGGGACCCGCCAGCCCGCCAGCGCACAAATTTAGACGTGGAAAACCCGTAACGCGGCGGAGAACCGGCACTCCAAAATATAGCTTGGTCCCTGCCCGGCGGCGGCTGGCGGGGAGATGCCGGGCCGTGCCGCCGTTCGGTGCCTCGGGTCCCGGCCGCCTTCCCTTTCTGCTCTGCCTCAGCCCACTCTGCTTGGCGGGCGCAGTCCAACCAAGCGGGGGGCTCTCTCCGTTTTGGATAGATCACTTGTGACATTAATAGCTCTGGGAAGGCTAATAGATACAACAGGAGTTAAACGAACTCTTGAGATTACTAATAAAAGAGCCAATTATCATGTCGACTTGGAAAGAGCATCTCTTAAGATTTATCCCTTGCACATCTAATTTGACGTGACAAAGGCTTTACAGGCGGGGGGTGGGGGGGTATGAAACTTCAGGTTTGCTGACTGTACAGCGATTAGGGTTAGAGGGGAGAGTGCCTCTACTCAGCACCTCTCTCCAGTGGTGGTCTGGGGACCCAAATTCCAGGCGGCCACGCAGCCATGGCACCCCTCAGAGCAGGCAGGAGCTAGCTACGCCTTCCACCCTGCCAGTTCTATTCCAACAGCATCTCACTACACAGCATCCAAACACAAAACCCATCACTTTCCACTGTTCAAGAACCTGCTTTGCAAAATGCCTTGTGCCACCTTTCCCAATCCTTCGGTTGTCGAAGAACGACGGGAAATAAAAATCAAGTGAAAATTTGCAATAAATATTTTGCACGATTTGGGTACCAGCTTCCAAGCAATATAATTCCAAGCGAAACAAGCGCACAAAGCCAACGAAAACCAAACCACCCTAACCACCGACAGACACCAGTTTCCAGAAACTAGCCGCTTGTTCTCCACCAGTCCACCTCATCACCGGCGTGATTTAAATAAGAAAACCCGAAGGAGGGGGAACAAGGATTTCACTTTCACAGTCCCGTTTACCAACAACGATTCAAATCCTCCTCTCAGCCAGATGCATGGGGCAAACCATGAAACCCAATTGTTCGCTAATGCACTAGAAGACCGGCTCGGATTTTCTAATCTGCTAACATTTTTCCTCGTTAACGACAATAATAATTAAAATACCCGGCAAACATGGCCATTTAAGAGGGCAGATTTCAATGCACATCGCCCGTTTTTCTTTGCTTCCAACCTTTCGGCCAACAGTACATGCCAGAGGAAGGAGCCTGGGGCCGGGGGGCTGGAGGGGAGAGGGGGAGGCCGGGTATAAGTCCTCCTTGCGAGTAGTCCCCAGCCTGTGACGACATGTTTGGTATGCGCAAGGAAACGGCTTACCTTTCTTAATTACAGTTTGATCTGGGATGTTAATACCGGGGTCTTCTACGTGCTGCAACAAAAGGAACAGGCAGGGATGTCAATGTACAACCACAACAAAAGGCAGGGAGGGCCGAGGTGGGATGGGGTGCAGGAGAAGTTGTGTGTCCCCCCCCAATTCCCGGGCACGGCGTGGGGAGGGAAACAACAGATCCTGCATGGAGGGAGGGGGGGAAGGGAGGAAGGCGATTTGGGGGGGATTTCCTTTATCGACAGGAATCCTGCATCCCTCCCAGCTCTTCCCCCGATCCCCTAGAAAAATATAATAAATCACTCACACACCCCCGGGGCCCAAGTGGCCTTAAGCTTCTGAGGGCTCCCTCCTCCCGTCCCTTCCCTCCTCCCCGGGAAGCAGCCCCGGCCCGGCCCAGCCCTTCCCGGCCGCTGTGCCCGCTCCCGCGCCCGCGGGAGGGAAAGCACAAAGGAGCGCGGACCGGCGCGGGGCTGGGGGGGCCCACGCACCCCGCGCGGCCCCGGGCTCCCCCACTATTGTCCCCTCGCAGGTTCCGCGGTCGCGGCTACAGCTGGGGTTCGCGCGGCGGAGTCACGACGTGATTAGAAAGTCAAATGAAATCATGTTTTCTAATTCCAAAAACTGACAGGCAATATAATGTCTGGCTGTGTTTACAAATTAACACCAGTGCTGCTGAGATAGAAGATTTCGCAATCGTTACAAAACCCAGGCATTACCATTTAAAAAACTATTACTTCCTTCTCTAGTCTTTGTCCAACAATAATACTGATTCTAACATTTTCCATTCTGTCTTGGATTTATGCTCCTGTTAATTGTGCCTGATCTCAATGATTCCGGGTGGATGGTACTAAGTTGCTTTATTACAGGTTTTATTATACTCAATGCTCTCATTTGTAACTTGCCTAAAGTGCTTCTGGATTTAAGTATAATTAAATTGAGAAATGTTCAGAAATGACTACTGCTGCAGTTCTTGTGTTTTAACTATATGGGGAAATATGATCCCTTTATGCATGCACCCTAAACCCATAAAGTAAATGTAGTGTGGCATAATACTTTTATTTGTGTTATTTCTACACATATTCCGTACAGGGAGGACTGTTAAGTTTAAAATCCCACAGAGATATTTATGATTAAATAATTTTCACCGTCTACTTGACTTTCTTAAATATTTAGCAGTCATTTTTATTAAAGGTTAACTGTTGCAGCAATGGAAAAATTCAAAAATTACCCTCCCGAGTCAGATTTCTGTAAAGTTGGTTTTTTTTGGTTTTTTTGGGTTTTTTTTAACTAGATAAAATACTCCTAAAAGATGCACCCTCTTATTTTGTACTCTCTTTCATGAAGCCTGCTGATTCAGGCTTACAGAGAAAAAAATCGCTGGGCTGGCTCAAGGATTTAAACCAGATGGCATTTAGTTTTCATGAAGTATAGCAATGCTATTAATTCATAGATCTGCAGAGGAGGCTTCCCGAATCAGCCCACTGCCATAGAGCACAAGTGAGGAGAGGGAGAATTCAAGAGAACATTTTAGGTCATGTTCTTCCTACAGCAATCAGGGGCTTGCAGTCAACAAATTAGTTTATTCTTATGATTGCCTCCATGTTATTTTATATCAAGTTTAAAGAATCGACCTGCTTTTAACGGATCCAAATTGCTTACTAAATCCTCCACTTTGGAAAACGTATGCGTTTATTGCAAAACTGCTAAACACAACCAGCAATTTTCTGTGGCTAATTTAGCCAGATGAGGTCTGTAATAAATTCACTATTTTCCCCGAGTATAATTTACAAAAGATTTCAAAATGACCCCCAAAAATAGGTAAGTTCATCTGAACATTATCCTTGCAACATGAAACTGTACTCATTAAACTGTCAGCAAATATATTGTTGTAATATTTGATCCTGTAATTTGGGATGGCATTTCAGCAAAAATCACATCCAGATACCACAGTTCCCTCCTCCTCTTTCCTCCTGCAAGTCGAGCAGCTTCAGTCCCTCAGCATTAGCTCTGTGGGCTTTAATAAATTTATTGCCATGTTCTAATTCCATTTTCGGGGAGAAACGCAGAAAGATGAACTTTGATCACGACCTATCATGTTCCATAAGGCCACTTTCCTAACTGAACAATAGCCCTGGCTTGCTTTGTAAGTAGCCTGTGCACTAATGTCATGCTTAATTAGAAATCATTTTTAAAGTCTGTACTCATCGATAACAGAATTAGGTCCCCCAAATAATACGTCCTCCAATAGGCTCCCAACATTTAATTTAATATAGGGTGTAGCAGGTCTGACTTGAATTCGATAACCTATAGGTAATGATTTATGAGGTCATCCCTTTGCACCGCTACTAAAAGAAGGCGGCAGCATTTTAGTATACCTCTTCCCTGATTTGTCAATTAATTCCTTTAGAGAAGAGGATCTCCCCATACCCTCTTATAACTTTGGATGTGGTTATCCCATATGCCAATCCTGTAATCATGGGAAAACAATTTTTCCTTCTTAGGCCACTTTCACCCACTTTCCCCCCATCCCCCCTTTACATTTGTGAGATCTCGTTAAATGTCCTCACAGGCATTTCAGACTCATGTCTTTCCCAAGGCAGTAAGAAATCCCCAAATCCACGGCCCTGTGGTGATATTATATATTCTTCCAATCGTAACAGCTTATTGTCATTGAGAAGGAAAGATATTGTTAACGATGACAGTAATTTGATTTATTTATATTTTAGTGGGCAAGTTAGCGGGGAGGCGTCGCGGAGGGACGAGCTACGAGAACCTTTTGTTCTAGGTGGGGGCTTCACTTATCCCTGGCGGGGGGGGGAAACTCTTCTTCCCTCCTCCCCTTTATTTTTCGGGGGGGTCCCCTCCCTCTACCCCGACGTTAAGCTCCCGCGGTAAGAGGGACAAGTGGGCCCTGGGGCAGCCCCTTGGCTTACCGGCACGTCCTCGATGGCGTGGGGGATGGAGTGGAGGGGCAGGTCGGCCAGCCCCGAGCCCAGCCCGTGCGGGGCGTGCAGCAGGTCGTCGTGCCGCCGGTAGTCCCTGCGTGGGTCGAGCCCCGAGAGCTGGTGGGGCAAACCCCGGTGCGTGTGGAGCAGCCCCGTCTCCTGGCTCTGCCTCTGTCCCGGCCATCCTGGGTGCTGGGGCTGTGGCTGGGCATGGAGGGGGTTGAGGCTGTACGGGTCGTTCACGTGGGAGTAGGGGTCCTGAGACTGGGGGTAGATGGGCTGGTAAG
>VZRQ01003526.1:0-33222 GCA_013397975.1 Machaerirhynchus nigripectus | reverse complement strand
TAGTAGTAGTAGTAGTAGTAGTAGTAATAATAATAATAATAATAATAATAATAATAATAATGACAACAACATCAATAGCCCAGAAAGGCAAAGCACCGGGAGGGCTGAACTAGCCTACATGGGTGACGGAGGCACTGCAAATGGCCAGGGGAGTCCGGGGAGAAACAAGGCCACCCCCTCCAGTGCACACGGTCTTTTCAGCCCCTGGTACGGGGGTGGCACCGGCCGGGGTGACGCGGCATCAGGCTGGCCGGGGTCTGTCCCGCTGGGCTGCGCGGGAGCGCCATGGGGTGAGAGATGCTGCGTTCCCCCGGGGGAAGCTGGCCTGCGACTGCCGGTGGCCCCTGGGCCTCTCCATGTCCGTACCCCTTGCCCCGCCCACGTTTGGTTGGGGTTTTTTTTTTTTCCCTCAGGGATTCGGGTGCTGAAGTGCCCTGGAAGCTCGCCAGCGTGTCACGCAGCCCTGATATCACACCCCAAAAAAGTGAGGAAGCCTGGACCCTGCTTCATTTCCAGGGGCTTGGCACTGGGGGCGTGGGGAGAAGCAGTACTCCAGCTACAGGATTTTGGGGAGGGATGCAAACAATTTCCACTTCGCAGTTGCACAGCAAGCCCTCTCATATTTCAGAGACAGGTGAACGGGGCATCATGTCCCAGGTATGGGACAGTCTGAGGCTTCCTGGATGTCGGGGTGCCTTGTCACCCACCAGTGTGTCTATGTTGGGTTGGATCCTGGGCTGACCCCAGACTCCAGTAGAAGGAAGGGGATCACACCCCCCGCCCCACCATAAGGGCTTGGATATAAGGACCTTATAGATGAGAGTTTCAGTCCTGTCTCCAGGCAGGTGGGAAAAAGGAAGCAAGAGCTGGCACCCGCAGCCATTGTACCCCGGGGGAACGCCGGAGCCGCGGGCAGTTGAATCATCGACTCCTGCGGGGCTTCGCTTCTCATCCATCACCCTAGCGAGCCGGTGTCGGCGGAGACCGGGCCCCCTCGGCGGACACCGGCGGCTCCTGCGCGTCGGCGGGGCGGGGCGCGGTCAATGGGCCGTGCGAGGCGCGCTTCGCACCGCCGCTCCCAGCGCCGGCCCGCGGTGTACAGTTAGCGTCAAATTACAGCAATTAACCGGGCACCGGAATTTAATTACACAGCCTTGTCCCCTTCCCACCCCCCTCGGTCCTGGGGAGCCTCTTGCTCGGGGACGACGCGGAGCAAAGACGGCCCCGTGCAAAATGGGAAAGGGATGGGGAAGATGTACGGAGAATTCGCGGCTCCGGAACTCTGCCGCCTCTCCTTTCCCCGCTTGCTGCTCGCCCTGCCCCCTCGAGCCCTCTCCAGGGGGCGGCAATTTTGGCCCCGTAACGATTATTTTAAATGCTAGATGTTATTACTGTTTTCCGGAGAGGGGTGGGGAATAAATTCGATTTTCAGTTGGCCTTCTACGAAACGTTCCCAGTAAACTTGGGTGCCGCATTCCTCCTGGTAGGATCTTTTCCTTCTCCCTAACTCCAGTGCTCCCCACACAGCGTTAAATCTCCGGGCTTAGGACCCGGCTCCCACAGCCCGGCTCTGCCCCGAGGCACTTGGCAGAAAGGCGGCCAGAACACAGCCCGCCAGAGGGGCGGGAGCCGGGCTCTCGAGGCTGTGGGCAGCCCTGGCTCTCATCGGGTGCATCCGTGCTCTTTTTTTTTAGCCTAGGGGAGGAGGGCATGTGCTGGGCGCGCTGCAGAGCCCGGGGTTGTGGGGCGCTCCTTTTCCCCTCCCTGGGGCATTTGGTGACCGCACTTCAGGGGTGAATTCGGCTTCCTTGGGCCGGGCGTTTAGAGGACGCCTTTTCCTCGCAGCCTTGAGGGCACACCCGGCCCGTGTAGGGGACTGAAACCGCCGCACCCTGAACTACTGTCATCCCTGAAGTGCCAGCTCTGTATCGCCCTGCCGCCTGCCTCCTCCCTGTACAAAGGGAAGCTGAAGCCCAGGCACCTTCCCTCCTCAGACAAAACTGTCTTCTAGCGCGAAGACATGTGCGGCACTTTTTTTTCCTTGTCCTCGCCCCTCTATGTCACACCGTCTGGTTCACAGCTTATAGTGATTTTGGCAGGAGGCTCAGAGGGAGTCATCGCGGAGCTCTGTGCCCTCTGAGTTATTTCCGATGGACGCGCCGGTCCCTCCCCGTGTGTCACAGCGCGGGTAACACACGGGGCAAAGCCCTACCCGCTTCCCTTTCCCTCCACCGGCAGCATCCTTATGGCTAAACCCCGCCACGGATCTCTTCCCAACGAGAAAGTAGGGAAGAGATGTTCTTGGGAGGCATTCACCTTCCCGGCGTCAAGGTTCCCCAGCCGGTCTGAGTTACCGATCTCACCCCTGAGTGTCCCCACCAGCACGGCTCCCAGATGCCAGACAGTTCTTTCCTACTCCCTCCTGCCTTTTCTGCCGGCCCCAGGGGCGAGCCGCAAGAACGTTTAGATAAACCCGGCTCCTGATTCTTCGCGGGGAGTTTAGGCTTGGTTATTCTTCTCGCTGTTGCTTTCCAGTTCTCCCTGCCCCAGTGCCGCCCGGCTGGGGAGAGGCTCAACGCAGCTGATTTCCGCCGGCTCACTGACACATAAATAGCTTTTCTTCTTCTTCTTTTTTTTTTTTTTTTTTTTTTTTTTTTTTTTTTTTTTTCTTTTCCCCTCTTCTCTAAAGTACTTTTTGGCAGTGGCTGGTCTGCGCCCGTGGGGCCACTTGCAGCTGAGGCGGCCCCAGGGCCGGCAGAGGCACCTCTCAGCGCCACCCAGGACAGATGCTCCACAGTGGACGCCGGACTGCGGCCGGCAGCGGGGTGGGCTCGCTCCCTGGCGGGGTCGGGAGCAAGCATCCCCCGCTCCGTCCTCTGCCCAGACTGAACTCCCGGCGTCGGTATTTTCGGAGGGAGAAAGGAGAGGTTCAGGTTGGTGTGGGTCTGTCTACCTCGGCTTTACGAGGCTAAGGGGAAGCGGGACGGCCGCTGTCCCTGGCATGAGGGTACCTTCACTCTGGGCACGGGGCGTCTTCCCGAGTTCACCTTAGAGCAGAGAGGGGAGAAGAAAGAAAGAGGCAAAAACGGCAGGGCATAAAAACACCCCAAACACATAAAAACCTACAAAAGAAAGACCAAAAAGAAAAGGAAAAAAGAAATACAGACACTCCCCGCCCTTTTTCGCTCGCACTTTGCGGTCCAACACGATTCAATTACTTTTGGGAGGCCGGTGCCGGAGAAGGGGAGGTGCTCTGTCTCGGCTGTTAGCGGAGAGGTTTTTCCTCGGTCGATTTGGGTGTTTGTGTCTTGTTTTTATGCCTTGCTGTGGGGGAGACGTGTCCCCGAGCAGAGCAGTCTGAATCCTGCGGCCAGTGGATCCGGGAAGCCCTTCCGATGAGAGACTTGGGATGTTGCACAGGAGAGAAAAGAAAGGATAAGAGAAGAAATCCGTGCGCGTCCACCTGTGACCACCTTGTCCACTGTGCTGTCTCCCGGCTATTCAGTTTAGCAGAGTTTGGTGTTTTTCAAGCCCGTTTCCCACAGGAGAGAAGCTCACCGAGAGCAACAGGTCGCTTCAGCTGCTCCCGGGACCTCATGAAACCAAATGCCCCTTCCCTGTCCTCCCTCCTCCGGCTCCCCCCGTCGCGACTTTGCTCCGGGATACGCCTTGAAGGGGGATGCGGGACGTCCCGCTTGGACAAGACGCGGAGCCGTCGCCCCTGCGCAGCCTCTACGGAGGAGCAGGAGGAGAAGGATGAGGATGCTGTGTCCCTGAGTTACGACATTGTGGTACCTTTCCGCGCGTCTCTGCCATTCCCTCTCACACCCCACACCCCTTTCCGAGACCCCTTTGTCTCCGGCCCGGTGTTTGAATCCCCAGAGTGTTGTCAGGAGGCTGATCAGTTTGGAAATCAGCATATAAATAGTTATAAATGCATATAAATAGCAACTTTTTTCAATGCCAAATGACGGTGTGGGAGAGGTGTCCGAGTGAAATTTTTTGGAAGCGAGATGAAAACTTTTTTTTTGGAAGGGGGAGAAAAAACAAAGTTTTTTCCAAGGCGCACGTGGGTCTCACCTGCTCCTTTAATATTTATTTGCTAAACTACACTAAACCAACTAAACAAGCAAAACCGGCAAGTAATCGGGAGTTAAAACTGAGCACACACTGCGGTGCCAATGCAATCCAGCTACCGACGACCGGCCGGTGTTTGCATGAGCAACCACAAGGTGCAAATTCCCATGCTGTAGACCTCGTAGGGAAAGGTAACAGGTACATTCTGCTTCACCAGATACCTTTCTCAACCTAGGCCCTTATGGGCTAGCTACTGTCATTGCTATCTCCAAAAAACGAGCTCCTAAAAAGATTATCCCTATGAGTAAAGCATCAGTGGGGTAAAACTCTGGGCTTCATCTTTTTTTTGATTCCTCAGGGAGTAGTTTCATGGTCTCAAGTACAAATGTGGTGAGGATTTTTTTTTTCCCTTGCAAAGCACAATAAATTCATGCTAGAGATACCAAACACTTTTGTCTTTAAAAAATTAAATCTATCCACTATACGCATGTCAAGATCTGGTTATTTGTTCACTCCAACCTGGATGCTTTTTTCTGTTGTACATTTCATTTTCTAAACAGACAAAACCCACCCAGTTTTAAGAAAAAAAATTGCATTTGCAGCTTGGATATAAAATTGGAGTATTTTCTGGGCAATTCTGACTGCTCACATGTCCTGGAAAAGGCTTTTGCATTTGAAACACAGGCAACTATTTTGCCAACAACATCATAGCTGCAGTAGATTGCAGTTGTACTGATCATGCCACCTCAAAATAATTACAAATAAGTTCTATTTTACATTTATTTTCAATTTTTCATCAACTACATTGTCAGATGAAATCCAGAAAAGAGTATGCTGCCTAAGGTCCTTCAACAGATTCTGTTTGATCAAAGGGTTATTGCTACTTATAAATGTTCTAGGAAGGGCTGCTTTTCTCTATGCAAAGCTTCACTGCCTTTGCTACCCCCTTGCCCTAAAATCCACTGATGCAACTGCACATATCCTGAGTACAAAACACAGTTACGCTCCAGCATTAAGTCTCCATATGGGGAGTTTTGCTTGGATTAAGATTTCGAAACTGAGCCCATAATAAGATATGCCATAAAACCTCAAACAACCCTCCTCCCCCAGGGATATTTATCTTACACATTTAATTGCCCAGTAAAATAAATTCTGTATGTGTACACTTATATGGGAAGGATTTTGATCTGGTAATTTCAGTGTATCTCCTGATCTGTAGCAGCTTAGAATGACATCCTTGAAAACTGTGGAGAAGCAGAAACTGTGCCCTGCTAAATAATGCCTATTCAGCTGCTAAATATTTACACATAGGCAGGAATGAGCTTTCCTTGTAATGCTATCTCTTAACTCTATATTAGCATTCAAGAAGAAAAACAAATGCAAGTCATTTAAGCATAGGCCAAATCCCTGCTTCTGCTAAAGCAAATAACAGAGCTCCACTGACTTGCATGGAGCAGAATGGGGCTCCTTCATGTTTCCTCCATGTCATATTAACACTGTCATTTTTGTAATGACCTCCCTCTTAAAGCACTCACTGCTGTATAATAAGCTCCAACAAACCCTCAAGAAGTGCAGTGTTATGAGTTTATCTGCTTTACAGATAAGTAAACTGATGCAAGGGGAAGATAACGAATTTCCCCAAGGTCTTGCAGCTGGTTTGCTTGAGACCAAGGGAAGGAAAGGAAACCAAGAACAGGGACGGAACTAACCACCAGAACATGTCCCATAGCCAGGAAAGCATTATTTAGAGGAGGAGCAGGCAATTGGAATCTCCATAAAACAGGCCATTTCCAGTCAGATACCTCACTGTATCTGTACCTCTTTGGTGGCTAAACTTGGGCACTCACGTTTGAAACTCTCAGCTTCTCCAATGATACTTTGGTGTTGCATCCATCCTGGCATGACATGATATAATGGAAGTGGAATTTCATTTTCAGTGCATTGAATAAAACAGGCTAATAAGACATGTTCAGAAAACAAAGCCTGGTATTACCCACAGCAGAGTTTCAATAAAATCTACTTTGATATTTCTATGTTAACATTGGAACTGCTGTCTGCAAGGCACATATTTTAAAGTGTTAAATAATTACAATAAGACGTATTACTGGAAAATGACTGTTGGAGGCTCTGACGTCCAAACCAAAATTAATTTGCACAAAAAAATCTCTTAAGTGATTTTTTTTAAACAAGTAACTTCCAAAGCTCTAGTCTTTAATCTAGCCCAGCTTGTAAGCAGCTGCAACACATTTAGCCTTTAACATTAGCTCTAGCCATTGTCCTAGGACATGTCTACACCCCACGACACTTTATGGTGTTAAAAGAATTGCTGTGTGGCTACAGCAACGTGTCACTAAGATATATCACTCAGTGGAGAGCAAGACAAAACTAAACACTGAACAACATGGCTTTTTTTTTTTTTCCATGGCAGCTTATGCTATGGGTATAGTTTGCTTGGCTCAGTTGTGTTTATGTGGTGTATCATACCAAAATGTCCTGCCTGCCTCCCTGACAACTATGGAGTAAAACTTCTGGTGGTGAGTGAAAGAGCAGGCTGTGCACTGGACAACCTGGTGCAATCGTTCCATATAGCCATTGAAGGAATACCAACCCGCTACATGTATAATCTAATTGCAGTCAGGGGCTGATGAAATCGCTCTTGCGCCAGCCTCCTCCCTCTGTCAAAGGGAAACGAGGGTGTGGTTGGAGGTTATGGAAGATGAGCACCCACACTACAGCTGTCCTGGGGATTTTCACCGTGGTGTCCGTCCCAGCAGCTGCAGGCACCACCATGCCAGGTTCAGCTAACAGGGACAAACTGACCAGATGGATGTTTAGACCATCATCTTCACACCCAGGAATGCAAACAGTTGGACACTGGACAAACAAACTTTATTTTCCACTGATACACTGGCCGCTTTCCAAATTCATCTGGGAAGTTTGTCCAGAACAAATTTCAGGCCACGCTCGCAAGTGCTGTGCAAGAAGGACAAAGTGATGCACCAGCCTCCCACGGGAATCAGACCCCCCCGCACACCTGGGTGCATCCCATCTCTCCTCAGGACTCCCCTTGGGAGAGGCACAGAGTTATTGGCAGCCAGTAGCCACCCAGCCTGTTTACACCAGGCAAGTGTAAGCGATTGCGAAGCCCCAGTGCGTTTGCAAGTGAAATCAGTCTTGAGCTGATGAGCTGCTCCCTTAACGCTGCTCTCTCCGGAGTGAAGCCCTGCGACTGCACCGGCTGAGGAGCCTGCCAGAGAGAAGAGATAAAGGAAAAATCTTAGGCTTGGGTTTCTTTTCCTAAGACTTTGGCGCCCCTGTGTGTCTCCTTTTTGAGAAATTCAGTTGAAGAACAACCCCAGGCTTTCTCCCTTTGACCCAGCACCAGAAACACTGCACTTGAAACTAGGAGAGCTCTGCCAGGACAGCCTGGATAATGCTACCCAGCAGCCTGACTCTAATTTGAACTGTGACATTTCCACTCCTTACCTCTCCTTCTTTAGACGCTGGAATTGCCTTCTTTGGCAACTTTATCCAAAGTGATTAATGTCTTTGGAACACTACTTCCTGGAGTCAGGACATTTATCATTAGCTTTTCTACATCCCTGTATCTCCTAGTACGTCTGAGGTCCAGACTGGAAAGAACCTTAAAGACAATAGGTTAAAAAAAATAAAGCATTTGATGTATCTTAAGCTATCAAAGTGTCAGATTTACAAACTAGACAGACAATACATGTGAAATAATTATCTATATCTCTGCATCAAGGTTGCACTACAATCAATTTTTCTTCAAATGTGAAGGCAGAAGCAGAGGAAATTCAACACAAA
This sequence comes from Machaerirhynchus nigripectus, assembly GCA_013397975.1. NCBI lineage: Eukaryota > Metazoa > Chordata > Aves > Passeriformes > Dicruridae > Machaerirhynchus > Machaerirhynchus nigripectus. The sequence goes on along the minus strand of VZRQ01003526.1, from coordinate 25,320 downwards.
AATTTTGTACAAACTGTAAATATTTGTTCTGTGAGGTAGCTGAAATTATTTATTCCATATCTTCAAAATAACTGTGACACAGAGGAATGAAGTGAGTTGCCTAAGGGTACAGCGATGTGGCAAGACAGGTGGACACAGCGGAAGGAAATCCAGCGAGCCTGAGTTCTGGCAAGATTTACTCTGTTGGAGGTCCTGGTACAAATGGGCTCTGCAGAAATGAGTCTCATAAGTCTTTGTCCCTTTTCCTGCCTTCCAGCTGTTGATCCCTATTTCAAAACCTGTAAGAGATGGGCATGTCTGAGGGGTGCAGCGTTTATTTGGGGCTATTTAGAAAACACACAAACGCGCACACTACAAAGTGTCACTGGAAAAAAATACGACATGGAAACACAGGCAGGCTATCACTTGCCCCAGAGTCAGCATCACCTGCTTCACACTCAACCTCCTTAACCTGGAAAAGGCCCTCCTTTCCTGACACCCTTGCCTGGCTTTAGACAGATGGCCCCAGCTGTAGGCAATGTAGATGTAGGCCTGCCCTGCCTATATTTATGGGCAGGTGGTTACCCTGCCTTTGTTTCCCACCTGGAGCGCTTATTACTCTTTTTACCAGCTCTGCCACGGTAGCCTTCCTTGTTAGAGGTAAATCTGGCCCCTAAGGCAACCACACCAGGGGAAGCTATCCCAAAAGACTTCTCCCACCATAATTTCTTTTTTTGTTTCTACCTTTCCTTCACGCAGTATCAAGTTGCCCCACTAAAGCTTTTGGTAAGGCACACTGCTGAATTCAGGTATCCAGCCTAAAAATAACCCCAAAGAAAAAGTTAAGGAGTCGCTTAATTCAGGGGACTTGTCCTGTGTTAGGACTTAGGACATTTACCTTGATGTGTGTTTCCCTGCTGGATATTGGCATGTCTTATCCCCTGTCTGGTCTTGCATGCTGTGGGCTGCATTTCCAAACCTAAGAACATGATGATACTTAATCTTCTTCTAGACGCATTAAGGAACCTGAGCTTTGCTAAGAGTCTAGTTCTTATGTGGAACCTTCCTAAGAGTAAAAGCCTTTCTCCATGTTCCTGGGAGTCCTGCTCTGGCAACACAACCAGTGGGGTGATACTCTTTTGCTTGCCTCAATTTTCTGCTCTCCCCTCACAGAGAAAAGTGGTGCTTCTTTATTTTGGAAAGCTGGCATTGGTTGCAAAAGCTGTTGGGTGAGTGCGAGGTCAAACTCACCCTGGGATCGTGTGAAATTGATTTCCAGTGCAGGAAAAGAGTTTCTATGTTTTTCCCCTACGACAGGGCCCATTAACTAAATAGGGGATATATCCCACTTGTGAGGGAGCTCAGCACAAACACTGCTCCTAAGGGCTGTAAGCCCCAACTGCCTGCACTAATGGGTCATGTGTTGGTTTGACCAGGTTTACAGGCTGTTGATTGCGTGTAAGAATTTAGAGCATGAACAAAAAATTGTCCCATAAATAGGCTGGCTGCATTTTAAGCTAAATTAGCCCTGCAGTGAATGGCCTCCTCTACTGTATTACAGTATGACTGAGCCTGCGTTGGGGATTGAAAGGGATTCATGTGGCTGGTTAAGAGCAACATTATTAAGATTATTACTGGGGGCTGGATCAGTCCCAAAAGGAATGCAATTATTCAGGACCTTTGAGCTACAATTATGTGTGACAGAAGAAACCTAACATGATGGCAGAGAGTATTTGGGCCTTTATGGCTAAGTAACTCACAAGCAGACAGGGCTTGGGGCTCTGACAGACGCGTTGTGGTGAAGCTCGCTGTACTGGTTGAAGATGTTTCCATCTCCAGCCACTCACTCCAATAAAAGAGCTGGCAGAAGGGAATTGGTTCCTCAGCCTCAGTTGCTCTTGGTAGAAGCTCAGCACCTCAGGCTGTGGTTTCACACCACGGAGAGTTCAATGACAATAGCAGCCTAAAGGGATTCACACCCTCTTCCTGAGACTTCTGTCAACTTTTTGCAGACCTGCTGGACTGATTCATTTTGTTACAAGGGGAAAAAAAAAAGAAAAAAAAAAAAAAGAGGAGGGAAGGATTATTGTTCCCTCCAAATCTAAGCAGATCAGTGCCTGAAACTGCTTATAGTCTGGTCCAGTCTCTCCACTCAGCTGGAGGCATAGAATGGGAACAGCCACCAGTTTGGAAAACAGGGCCTTACCTTAAACTGCTGCCGTGGACGGTTTTTTCCCTGCCTCCCTTTCGTTCCTGTGCCCAGAAAGTGGTTTTCCTGCTGCTGCTGGCAGCCTCTTGGAGGACAGGAGTGCTAGTCCTTGTAGGCTATCTCTTCTGGATGGACTGTGCCCTGCAAGCAAGAAGACAGAAAGCCTGTATGATATTGGAGTGGAAGCAGCGTGGATAAGAGTGTTTGGAACAGCATGAAAATTTGCTAATGTTTTCATCTCTGATTCGTCCCAGCCGGTTTACACGCGGCAGAAAAAACCTACCTCGTTATAATGGGTGACTACCTACAATTTATTGGAACAGAGCTGTTGCTAAACACATGGAGTATAGCAATGTATTAACACATTGTAAAAGGCTGTTTGATCACCATGGGATTCCAGATGAGCTAACAACAGAAAATAAGCCGTGATTCACAAATGACTCATTTCAGCATTTCTCTTTGATGAAGCAGTTCAAGCAAGCCCTGTCTATGCACATTCAAATGAGTTCACTGAATAGTCATTGAGCCCAGCCATGCCGTGCTTACAAAGTCATTTTTTTTTTTTTACAAAGTGTAAGTACAGTTTTTAAGAATAAAAATTGGGCAATTTCTAGCAAGTCGCGTCAACGCATGACTCCAGTCACTCCTGCCACCAACCCCTTCCCTACGCTTAAAACCTCGACACCAAATATTAGTTTTCCGTGATTCGAGCCCTCCAAGTGCGGGGGTCCTGAGAAATCACGCCCCGTGGTCCGGGCATTTCCTTTCAGGTTGAAAATTACAGCAAAGGGTGCAGCGTCCCAGCGGGACGCTTTTCCCACGGGCTCGCCACCGCAGTGCCCGCTCCTGCCTTGCCTTGTCCATACCCTGTCCGTCTGCTGGCGCTGCGAGCCGTCCTCTTCCTCCTCCTCTCCCCGCCACGGGCTGCGATACTTTAGCCAGCATTGCCATCCAGTGGCACGGGCGACAAATGACAGCGCAGCTTGCGGGTGGGAGCGGGGACCTTGAGCAGTTTAACCACTCTACCCGGCGGGGATGCGGCTTGACGAGGTTGGTCCGCACTCGGGCAGCAACCTGATGGCTGGATGGAACGAGCCATTTACTGACAGCCTGCAACACCGCTGTGTCGTGCCAGCCGGCTGTAACCGAGTATTGCGGAAAAGGCGGTGAACATTTAACGTCGGCAGGGAATGGAGTGCTAACTGAAAGGTACCCGGCCCCCTTCAGAGAGTGCCTGCCGGTGGATCCTGCTTTTATTTGAAGTTCTGTACCGTGTTCTGTTTGGTTTTTGTTGTTGTTGGTTTTTTTTTGTTTTTTTTTTTTTTTTTCCCGGTGTACATTCACAGTGCTTTAGCAGCCAGAAGTCTGCTTTAGTATTCCTCTATGGATTGCAGAACTGAGGAGATTATAAATGGCCACTTAATGCCCTCATCTAGCCATATTTTTTTTCCTCTGAGATGTTGCTAGCCAAGTTGTTTGCCAAAACCTCTCAAGCATTAAGTAACAAGCGCAGAAGACGATTGGTAGAAATTACCCGCAAAAATATGGGATCATTCTTTTCCCAAGAAACTTGCAGACAGCTCTTCAGGGCATAGCCATGTGCCACTTCTTGTTGCCCAGAGAGAAATCCTCTGAATCATCAGGGTTGCGAAGGACAAAAGCCCGACCCAAAGGAGCCATTGACAGCCTTTTTTCACTACTATTTGGATGAAAAAAAAACTGGAAACCAACCGCTTGTGTTAATTATAGATTAAATTATAACATTTATCATCAGTCCTGCTGAACTGGGGAGGTCCAAGATGACTGAAGGTTAGTCAATGCAAAGCCCATGCCCAAAAAGTGTTGGAAGGAGAATCTGAGGAAATATAGGCCTGTCAGCCTGAACTTGGTGCTGGGAAAGGGTACGGAATAGATCATTTTGGGTGCAATCACATGACACATACAGGACAATCAGGGAATCAGGCCTATTTAGGATGCGTTTATGAAAGGCATGTCCTGCTTGACCAACCTGATCTACTTTTATGACGAGGTGACCTGCCTGGTGGATGAGGGAAAGGCTGTGGATGTTATTTACCTGGACTTCTTCTATGGCAAAATCCTGGACAAGCTGGCAGCCCACAGCTTGCTTAGGGGCACTCTTTGCAGGGTTAAAATCTGTCTGGGTGGTCACCCACTGTGGTGGTGAATGGTGCCACATCCCTTTGATGGCCAGTCACTAGTGGGTTTTCCCACAGCTCAGTACTGGGGGACAGTCCTTTTTAATATCTTTATCCATGACCTGGATGAGGGGATTGAGTGTACCCTCAGTAAATTCATGGATGACACTAAGTTCAGCAGCAGTGTTGATCTGCTGAGAGGCAGGAAGATTTTGCAGAAGATCTGGACAGGCTGGATTGAAGGGTCAAGGCCAGTGGAAGGAAGATCAACATAACCAGGTACCATGTACTTTGGCCACAATAACCCCATGCAGCTCTACAGGATGGGGAGCAGAGTGGCTGGAAAGATGCCCACCAGAAAAGGACCTGGGGGTGCAGGTTGACAGCAGCTGAACATGAGCCAGTGTGTGCCCAGGTGGCCAAGAAGGCCAGTGGCATCCTGGCCTGTATCAGCAGTAGTGTGGCCAGCAGGACCAGGGCAGTGATTGTCCTGCAGTACTCAGCACTGGTGAGGCTGCACCTCGAATCCTGTGTTTAGTTCTGGGCCCCCTCACTACAACAAAGACATTGAGGTCCTGGAGCAAGTCCAGAGAAGGGCAACAGAATTTAGAGAGTGAGTCACATGAGGAGCAGCTGAAGGACCTGAGGATGTTTAGCCTGGACAAAAGGAGGTCAGGGGTGACCCTATCGCTCTTTACAACTACGTGAAAGGGGGTTGTGGCCAGATGGGGGTTGATCTTTTCTCCCAGTTAACAAGTGGCAGGACAAGAGGAAATGACCTTAACTGAGATAGGGTAGGTTCAGACTGAACATCAGGAAGAATTTTTTTCCCTGAAGAGGTGGTAAAGCATTGGAATAGGCTGCCCAGGGAAGTGATGGAGTCACCATCCCTAAAGTGCTCAAGAAATTACTGGATGTGGCACTTAGTGCTATGGTTTAGTTGGTGTGGTGGTGTTTGGTCAAAGGTTGGACTCAGTGATCTTGGAGGTCTTTTCCAACCTATTCTTTGAATATATAATTCTAAGGTAAGTAGTTGCATAAGAGGAGTCGAAAGTACTGTTTACTTTTTTGCAAAAGCCGGGTAAAAGGGACAGCACAGAGGTCACTCTGCAAGTCCCAGTGCAGCTGCTGCCCCACATCATGAGGCAGGCCCTGCTGCCACAGCAGAGTTTATTACCACAGATCAGAAGGTGCTGGTTGGTGAACACCAGGGACAGACTGCTTGGGGACAGTATCTGCAAACAAATCTGCAACAGATTTGCCACAAAGAGCTGATAAACATCCCCTCATGTCTGTGCAGCTGAAATCAGGGTGGAATATGTGATACTTAAGACCAGGCAGCCAACAGGAAGAGCACCACACTCCTGATGTTCCCATGAAAGCAGTCAGGTCCCAGATGAAACTGAGAACATGCAGAAGCTTCACGTAGCTCCCCAGATGGCTGTACAGTTTTCCATGTTGGTGTGGCAACAGCAGGACTGGCTGGAGGAAAAGAAAGTAAGAACCCACCTTTGCAAGGGAAAGGTAAAGCAGGGAGGTATCAACAGACATGATATGCTTTTAGACCCAATCAAATAGGATGTAAAACACCACAAATTTCATTCTGTACACACAGCAGCGTCACTAGAGCTTAGTCCCTGAGCAGGCTGGATATTAAATTGATCAAACTGGTAATGAAAGTGGGAATTGTTCCATCTCAGCTGACACAAGGCAGGTGACCTTATTAAAAAATATGCCAGTGTATTTAATGGGGTAGGGCAGTTTCTTGGGGAATTCATGATTAATGTGGCTATAACTCTGGAGATCCCATAGCTAATGCCCCTGGAAAAAGTCTTACTTCCACTATGAGATGGCCCAGCTGAAATTTTTAATATGGTACTGTATGAATACAGGCACATAAATCCACTGCTCTTTTCTGATGGAGAAGCCAAGTTACTCCAGAACTGCTGTACTGATTAGAGGACATGGTGGCCTCATGCTGGACGCAGCAGGCTGGGTGTGTAAGAAACCTCAGAGCCTGCTGAAGGGTGCAGTGTATCTCTCTGTGGTCTGTTCAGGCTGACCACCGGGAGCGACTCGGACTCCCGTACTGTTCAGTCACAACAGAAGCTGCTGTTCAAGACACTGAGCTCATATAATGTTCTGAGCAAGACCTGACTTGGAGAAATCTCGGAATCTACTGACAACCAATGGCCTGGAGCAGGGCAATGTTTGCAGCTGAGATATGTGTTTGTGTGTGAAAAGGGTCTGAGAGTGAGAAAAGTAATTGTCTATGCATCCCTGAGAGGGAGCAGGAACTTGGGAGGGTCATAACACCCCAGACCAGTATTGTGTCCCCAGCAGGAGCTGAGGCCTTTGGAAGAGCAAAGGAGATGTGCAAGCAAACGTGGCACCTTCGCAGGCACCCTTCCAGCCTACAACCATGGGCAGACCAGGATCTTGGGAGAGGGACATAATTGCCGTATATCCAAAAATGGTTCTCTGCCATGAGCTTGCCCAGTCATGTAACAGAGCCCAAACAGAGTAAGCAGGGGCTTAGGGATAAACCTGCCTGTTTATTTCTGATTGCTGTAGGTACAAGGAAAAGTGTACATTCTTTGCAAATAAAAAGTAGTATAGCAAAAACTAAACCTAAATATAGGCTTGGGGTTCATGTCAAGCAGAATTATCAGCGTGAGCAACAGCCAAAAAGCTGGAAGTAGTTTCCAAACAGAAACGGAGCTAAATTGGAAAAGAAGAAACAAACACTTGCAAAATTTTGACTGCAGAGTACAACTGTAGTTCAAAGCAGGATCCAGACATGCTGCAAAAGAAAGGTTCCAGAAAGCACCATGAAATAACCTGTCACAGGACAGAAAACAGATACTAGGATACCAGCTGCCAGGTGTGTATAGTAACTGGGTATTCCAGCAAGAAAACCTTGGCCTGGAAAAAGCTTAGCAGGAAAGGACCAGACAAGACAAGGCTGCCTGCAGGAGCTGAGGAATGCGACGTTGTGCAAGACAGGAGATTTCCAGTAGTTCTCTAGCCTCTTCGCCCCTTTATAGCCCTCTTGGCAACTTTCCAGTGACCCAGTATGGGAAAACTAGATTGTCCCAGCTTCAGTAATGCCATCAGGGTCTGTCTTTAACCCCGTGGGGACTGGTGATTGCAGCCACTCCCCTTCCCGTAAGACAGCCATAAAAGGTTTTTGTGTAAGCAGTCGAACAAGGGACCAAAACATAAACATGAGCCTCCACCCTAAGCAAAAGCAAACAGAAAGGTGCTTGGCAATTTGAAACACTCAGGAGGGGAGTTAGAGGCTTTTGCTGAGCAGTTTTGGGTGTGTGTGCATCGGCAGCTCCAGAAGATAACCAGGTAAAAGATGTGGAGATGATGTGAAAACTTGATAGAGCCTGAAGCAGGGCTCCTTCTGAAAAGGGTGATACAGGCTTCCATATGTCTGCGGATGGCAAAGAGAGGGAGAAAAAATGTCCCATGTTTTCACATTAGAACTGTGGTAACTTGTAGTGCAAGTTTGGGGCTCATGCAGTGTGAGGTGGAGGGCTCATGAGCACAGGGTGCTTTGCCCAGACTGTTGGTTATACATTGAGGAGACCCTGGCACCCAGCAAAGCTTCCAAAGGGAAAACAAGGAAACTGAAGCTGAAAATCTTAGGCTAAATCTTAAGAAAAACTTTGGGCTACAAACGGCGACATTTCCACTGGTGGGAAGAAAACTGCAGATGTGCAGCACTGGCCGACTTCCTTCCCTGACAGCCAGTGTTTGCCACAAATTACTTCTGCCAGTGGTTTCTCATTACTCACAAAGAACCTGGCAGGCTCTAACAGTCAAGGATCTCTACCACTGTTTCCCAAGCAGACCAGGAGTGCAGTGAGATGGGGATGCTTTCAGTCGTAAAGCCCTTTGGGAGAATCCAGAGCCCCAAAACCCAGGTGGCATCCCACAGATGCTGACGGCGAGGAGAAAAAGACTTTTCCAAGGCAAGTCCTGGCTTGATTCTACCTAAACCCAATGCAAAATCTCTCCTAGGCAGGAAGATATTAAGGACAGCAGATACCCACTACAGCCCTCTGAAATTCAATACAGCCTGATAATTCATTGAAGGAAAAAGAGAAGGAACAGGCAACAAACTAACTTGTATTATGATGAGAAAAGACATGAGAGGTGAAATACCTGTCAATAGATAAACCGTGACAGAATTAGCATTTATTAAATTATTTTTCTTTATGCTTAGCGTGAATCACAAAGTATCACAAAAGTTTTTTCTTCCTGAATGGTCCAGGACTATCCTGATTTTAACCAAACTGTAATGTTAATAGCAATTAACATGATCATCATGAGCATATTTCTAAACGATGACAAACTCCTCTTGTTACCACTGCCAAGTGTAACAGGATCCCCAGCCCAGCTGCAACCAAGTTATGGCACTGTAATATGGGCTGTCATAGGAAAGAAAGCTGGAAAAGACCTAGAAAATTACCAGGTCTGAACCAGTATGACCTGTAAAACTGCTGAAAAAGCTACGCCTAACCTGCCAATGAAAACCATCATCAGGAAAATTCCAGCCTCTCCAGACAATCTAATCCACATTTAACTGTTTATCACTACAAAGCTTCCCTAATGTCTGATCTTCACCTCTTCTGATGCTATCTAAGACGATTAGTTCTTGTCCTATGCACGGAGAGCTGGGAGAATCAGCTCCTCCCTTCCTATTTGAACCAGAATTTGGTTCTGGTTTACCTCTTTTACATATTTGAAGACTTCCTGCCTTTTTTTTTTTTTTTAAATGCCATTAGAAACATACATATTTTTCAGTCATTCCTGACACTAGGTGTTTTCTAGATCCCTGTGAGTTCTCTGCTCATGTTGTACCTGGCAACAACTTACATTGTCAGAATAAAGAGCATGATAATGCTACATGTTTAGTGGAGGCATTAGAAATCAGTGATCTGATCCACATATCTGTTCTCTCTGACACAGACAGTCACCTGTACCAGCAGCCAGGGCTGTGGTCAGACTTGCTTGGCAGAGCAGGTGACTCCCAACCTGCAAATTGAGTTGCTTTACTCCTCTGGTTGTTAACACACCTGCAGCTGGGAGCAGACCCTTGGCCATGCAGAGACCAGGCTGCAGGAACACTGCCCTGACCTGGCACCTCTCTGAGGGTCTGACACCAGCTGCTTCACTTCACACACCGAGGGGAATACCTTGGGTTCATGTTCATAAAGTTAGCAAGTGCCCAAATGTTTGCAAAATCCAGTGTAAGCTGCCTTTGGACACTCCTCCGGGGCAAACACTAGCTGCACGTGTACATTTGTACTTTACTGCACACTAATGTGTGTATTAATCTGCAGTGAGAAAACAGATCCCAATCCATGCCTCGACTACACCAGTGTCAGCTATCAAACCTAGTCATATTTACAGAAGAAAACCAGCTTCACCACCACAGCCTGCCTGTCCCCTATTAGGACGTGTTTAATTATGTCTTGCTTTCCCTGTGCAGGAGGATAAATGAGCAGGGAAGAGAATGCTGTGTTGTTGCTCCTGAGCAGCTGATGAGGAGTAGTTTGCACAGAGGTGAGTACATGTCCCTGTTGGAAATTAATTGGAGAAGGGAGCCGTAGAGTGCTCTGCTTTGGAGCACTAGTGAGTCTGACTTATAAATTGTGCTCTGCTAAGAGACTAGGCAGCTTACCTATTCCCAAAACCTTTATACCTAAAAGGCTACTGCAATTGCAGAAAAGCAGTGAGGTTCCTGCAGGGTAAGAGGCTCTGTGTCTGGAGCTGGAGAGCACAGCAAGACAAAGGCGGATGAGATGGTGCCTTGTCTGGCCCCTGCTGTTTGTGCAGACAGATGTGCTTACTGACTGTACAATTAGATTACTCGATGGTTTTGCTGGACCATGTGAGCTGAGCTAGCATTTGCCTCAGTGTGTCATTTCATCTCTCCTCCCATTTGCTGCCAGTGCTGCTGCGTTGTGACTGTCCGGTGTCAGTGCGTCTGCCTGGGAACTCCTGCTTCAGGTAGGTTTGAATTTTCTTCTCTTTCAATAGTCAGATTATGGCTGGCTGGGGAGTGCAGGAATGGCAGGGACTGCTCTGAACAAGAAAAAAGGGAGGGCAGAGGAGAGATAGGAATAGATTTTAACTGCCTTTGTGCTCAGAGTCTGCTTTCACTTCCCCTGTGTTATACAGTGCATCGATTTGCCTTCCAGCTCAGACAGGGCATGCGAGTAAGGCATGTGTTAGAGAATACCACTGCCAGGCAGGGCTGCTCCAAGGAGAGGGTTTTAGAGACCATGAACATTGTACAACATCCCAAACCAACACAAGACCAAAGAAGTTTCATCTCGGTGCAAGAAGATGTGAGGGATGAAGAGATCCTTCACTTAGGCACAAAACAGCAATCTGTGGCTACCTGCACTTCCTAACCAGAAAAACCACACTGAGGAAAAATTGTTTGCTCCCTACAGACTCACTGTGAATTTAACAGTGGTGCCAGTTCAAACCTACAGCTTTGCATGAGAGGGTCAGGGAAAGGAATATCATGATACAGATGGTTTTGTCTTAACAAGAGAACAGAAAATGCCAAGTGACTCCAAATAAACACAAAATAACATTCATCACTACTGACTGAGGCCAAACAGAAACTCAAAACCAATGTGCAAAACCTGTGCATTTTGCTTTTTAATTAGCTAACAAATTAGCTGAAACCAATTACCTTTACCTATATTTATTAAGGCCAGGAGAAGTTTACGGAGTACTAACTCTATTCCTAAGATAATACCCTCATTGTCTGGAAAGGTCTATTCCCATTCATCCACCAGAAAGAGATTTCAATTCCCACTACAGGAGCCACACCAAAAACTTCTCTCATGCTAAAATGAGAATTGTTTCAGTGCAGGTCCAGGGAACAATAGAAAGGAGTGGCACTGCAAATCTCAGTCAGCAGCAGTTATAGTTCTGCCAGCACAGAACCCTTTTACACAGCCTGTTTGTTAAGTTGCATGGTAAATTTGATCTACTATTTTTTGTCCAGTAACTCTGTTCTTGCACCCAGAATATGCAGAGGTCCAATACAATATACAACAGAAGAAGCCAGGAGCATCACGATGTTTCCTCACACCTTGCCGGTGGTTGGTGCCATAATATGGTTCAAATGTACGTCTAGATTTGGCTGCTATTTGCATTTGAACTTCGGATGAGTCTTTAAGTCAACAACTCACCAAAAAAAAGACTGACTGAAAAAGATTGACTGAAATAGACCTTTTCCATTAAGGTGGCTCACGTGACTTATACACAAATTTTTCTGCAATTCTGGCTTTGGTTTGGTTTTTTGGTTTGGTTTTTTTGTTTGTGTGTTGGGGTTTTTTTCTCGGGTGGGGAGGGTTGGTTTGGTTTGGTGATTTTTGCCTATAATTCAAGCATGGGTCTTATTTCACAGAGCAGCACAAGGTAGAACTAGTGCTAAAAAACAAACCCGAAGAAGTCCATCAAAACCCCAAAGGTTTTGACAGCTTGATTTTCCACAGCAATCATTTACATGTATGTTTTCAGTTTTGTAAATATTAACTGTGCCAGAGAATCAAGGCACTGGGATTAAGATGTAGCACCGAGCATGCAGCTTTCTTTCCCCAAGGCTATTGGTACCAAAGGAACATGGAGACTCTGGATTTCTGCAAAGGTGTTGCAGCAATGTCTGTGCAAGGAAAAAAAACCCAAACCAACAACAAAACACACCAAGGAAAAGTTAAATCTTGTGTTGCACTCCTGTGAAGAGCAGACTCATCTCGCTTTCTGCATGTAGCTTTACTTGTTTCATATGGACCATGCTAGTGATGCAGGCTTGCAGGCTACACCACCTATGAGTCTCCTTACATGCATACATACATACGTATATATATATTTACAATGTATGTGTTTTAAGAACCTAGAGGTTTTCCTAGCTGTATAGCAGATTGCACTGTGCCTAATGCAGTTTTGAAAGCATCTGACCGTTCAAAGACACCGAAATGCCTTGAAAGATCTCAGCTTTCGGTACACGGGAAAAGCTACCTGTGCTCTCTGCTCCCAGCTGAGACCCCCCCGGAAGAAACCCCCTGGCTCCTGCAGGAATGCTAGCATCTGCCCCCTGCTTTTCTCCTTCCACACCCTCCTAACTCCAGCAGGATGGACATTCATGTTGTGACTATAGCAGAAGGGGAGAAATGATCTTGCAGCCAGCTGACCCAGTGAGGAGGTGGTAAGGCTATGAACTCCACAGTCTATGGAACGCATAGAGGACAGGAGGCTGCCGGCCTTATAGTCACTAGCTGTCATGGCAATTTGCCTTTCTGAAGTGTCAGATGGGGGAGTGGTGTTTGTTCCTGGATATAATTCAGTGTAACAATCAAATTAGGAATGAGTTTGAAGCACTCTGGGCAGGTGTGTTCTCCCAAGGACAGCATTCACCAGTAACTGAGCAGGAACAGGTTTCCCTCTCATGGTGTTTGCTGTGCGTTTCTTTGCCAGACTTGGATAGTGGTCTCAGCTCAGGATCTGCTCATCTCTCTGAATCCTCTCTCTTTTAACAAGCTGTACTGTTGGGCTGCAGCAGCATCAGGTGAGTCTCTGTTACTCCCTGGGACTTTGCACACCTCCATTCCAGCTCCTCAGTTCCACTGGAGCTGCTCTCCTCTTGGAAGCACTGGTGTCCACAAAGAACATTGCCCTGGATCTCCAGTATGAGACAGCTATCCCTGCCTGTCCCTGCTGACTGCCCACTGAGGAGTGACTCAGCTCCTTGCTGTCTCCAGGTAAGCTTGACTGCCAGATCTGTCCTGCATGGCTGCCCCTCTTGGGGGATATTTTGGCCATAAATCCTTACAAAGTTTCTCCAGTGCCCCTCTCCTCATTACAGCTTGTGACTGTATTTGATGGGCTGGAGCCACTGCCAGCAGCCTGCAATCTGTTTGATCAGAGAATCCTGGAGACTGTTTGGGGCCAGGATGGGAGGGAAGTGCAGCTTCTGGGAGGGATCTGCCTGTGCCTGAGGTGCAAGAGCTGGAAGGTAGGTGATGGTATTTCTCCCTCTGCAGCGCAATGCACTGCTCACTCAGAACATTTCCCAGCATAACCTCAGATCAACTGACTTTGCCTCAGCATTGCTTCACATTGGAGCAAAAGAACATGACCCTGGGAAAAGTTTACATGCCCCAAACATGATGTCTCATGGCAGGAGACCCACATGAACAGACTCACAGCTGGAACAAAGAGACTTAGCAAAGATTTCACTTTAGTCAGAGCTATGTCAAGCTCTCATTGCATGACCATGTTATACCAGATGCATACACAGCTCTTAGAAATACAAATGTCTCATCAGAAAGCCTAGGGTTAGTTAAAGTAGTTTAAATACCGGGTTTTGTTAACCCAGTTCCTTGTGATGGATGTAAGCCTGCAGCTCATCACAAGTCATCCATGACTCTTAGCAGAAACTGTTTATCAGACTGCAAATTTGCAAATGAAAATATTGCTGAAAAAAGCTGATGGCTGTTATATAGCTCTACACAGAGACAAAAAAGATTCTCTTGCTTCTTATATGTGCGTGTTGGTGGCCTGACATGAGAAATGAAGAATAGTGAAGACAGAAACATGGAGATGGAAGATGGATGAGTGGTTCTTCTTCATCCTGTATGCTTTGGCTGGAAAATGGTATGAATTGAACTGAGTTTCTGATAATTGCCTTCTAGAAATTATATTTATCCAGGATACCAAAGAGCAGAAAGGCCACAATATCTTATAGATGCTTGTTCTACCAGTGTAATTGTCACTGAGACATATTGAAGTAGTACTTATTTCGTGTTACAAGTCTTTTACAATTCAGAAGCAGTGATGACTGATACACTGGGGTGGTTAAAAAAAATCCTGCAAGTAAAAAAATAGAATTATATGAGATAAATAGGAGGTTTTCCTGTCACAAGGTGCATACAAATAAATTTTAACAGCTATATGATACATGCAGGGAGAGTGGGGAAGGAGCAGTTAAGAACATACCCATAAATTGAATTTGGGGACACTGTGAAATATTTGCCAGCTGCTCATTGCCAAGAGAGTAATTATGCAATATGTCTGTTTAATCTTCAGGGTGCTGTGGAGCAGCTTCCATCCTCAAGTTGTTCTTTACTTGCGCTGCTTCCACATCAGTGATGACTGTGCAACTACTAATATTGAAAGTTAGGGCAGCAGCTGCACACTCTGCATCAGATGGATCCATGTGTCCTTCAGCAGGAAGCAAGCACAGCCATCAAAACAAGCTGTTGGTGGTGTCTGATACTGTATTTCAAGAAAGACTCTTCTTCTGAGGAGCAATGAATAGCTCCTCTGAGCAACATTCAGATACTGCCTTTTTGCTGTTCTGATTCTCAGTGTTTCACTTCCATTTGTTTTCTACGCTGTTAGTTTGCAAGCACAAGAACCTCTTAAGGGGCTGAACTTCTCAGTGAGTTTGATTTTAGAAGAAGCCTGTAAAGCACTTATTGAAGATAAAGTGTCCTTTCTGAAGGAAAATATCATTCAGAGAACCTGACCACACAGAGTACATCACACAGACCCACCACAACACCTGCACCCTCTCAGCCGAGGAGGCCGCCTGCACCCTCGCTTATGTCATGACACTGCACAAAGAGTTTGAGACCTTCTAGCTTTTCTTCAGGGAGCTGTTTGTGCCCCAGAATGCCTACCGTGTTCATGTGGATGTCATTCAAGGAACCATTCCCCTTCCAGAGGGCAGCGCTGCTTTCTCAGCACCTCCCTTGCTTCCTGGGCAAAGGACATGGTGTAGGGAGCATCTCCCACCTGTGGGCTGACCTCCACTGCATGAGAGACCTGCTTGGCCTTGGCCCTGCCCTGGCACTACCTACTCAACATCTGTGGTCAGGACCTCTCCTTGAAGAACAGCAGTGAGATCATCCAGCTGCTGAAGGGCCTTGGGGGTGAGAACATCACACCAAGGGTGCTGCTACCTCCCGACGTCACCACCTGCACCAAATGTGTGCACAGGGAGCAACTTTACTCTTCCTTTTCTTTCATGCTGTGTACATTTGTGCGCAAGATGCCCCGGGCTGCACAACCTGACCATCTATTTTGGCTCTGATTACGTGTCCATCACCCAGCCCTTTGCGGGGTTCGTGCTGCAGGACCAGCATGCTCTTGATCTGCTGGCATGGCCCGAGGACACCAACAGCCCCGAGGGACACTTCTGGGTGATGCTCAGCAGGATCCCGGGTGAGCATGCTTTCACTTGTTTTTTCTGTAGATACACACACTCCTGCTTGTTTCACATGTGGAGAAAGCTGGAGAGGGACTTCTTACAAGGGCATGCAGTGATAGGATGAGGGGAATGGCTTTAAATTGAAAAAGGGTAGGTTTAGATTAGATATAAGGAAGAAAGTCTTTACTGTGGTGGTGGTGTGGCAAAGGAACAGGCTGCTCAGAGAAGTGGTGAATGATGCATCCCTGGAAGTGTTCAAGGCCAAGTTGGATGGGGCTTTGAGCCACTTGGTCTAGTGGAAAGTGTCCCCACCCATGGCAAAGGGATTTGGAACTACAAGATCTTTAAGGTCTTTTTCCAACCCAAACCATTTAATGATTGTATTTCATAGGTGCACATGCACGTACACATGCAGAAGCATTATCTGAAGTTGATTTTGGCAAAACCTAGATGAAAAATTTACTTGTTATAAAAGGCTGACCTATCAAATAATCTTACTGGCCCTTTTTGAGCATTGAGGGAGAGGTGTCTATGCTGTCCAGAATGTGTGTTACATGTCTGAGCAGGAAGATGCCAGGGGATCTAAATTCAAAAAGAAATCCTTGGACATTTCAGCTGATTCACCTGTAAAATCTGAGATGATGAAAAGAGAAGTAATAATGATTAAAATATGAAATCTATGTAAGCATTGTAGTGAAGAAATTTTGTACAAGCTGTTCATTTTGCTGTGGGAAACTTTATTTTTCAACAAATTCAAGTCAATTCCTCCAAGAAAATCTGAATTCAGGCTAGAATCGACTTCTAGTCTTCACATGCTTTTCTATGGGACCACACATAGCAGCTCTCCCATAACAATTGCAAAAAACCCATGTACTCATAACTACTGCCTAAACTCCATTGTACAAGGTCAAGGATTTGTGCCGAGAAGCAGAATCAGAACCAGTATTTTCATCTTTACTGTGTGTATTTACTATTACTTTTACCTTGTTCACATGACCGGGAAAGGGTTGGAAGATGAACAGGATTTCACCCCCATGAATGTTGCTTTGAGAAGCACCTGGTAGGGCTCTACTGCTCCTGGCTCCCTAGAGCTTCACAGCAGCCCAAAGCAGGGATATGAGGAATGAAAGCACAGGTAAATTTCTTCTCCTGTCTTTTTCTTTCCTTCGACCTCTCCCTGCTGTATCTTGTGGGAAACAAACACAGGAGCAGTAGCAGAGGCAGAGCATGTTTACTCTAACTTTCAAATTACCACATAACTTGATGAGTATAGTGCTTGCTCTTCTGATAACTGTATTTACAACTGGCCTGCACAAGAGGCACAAGTGATTACTGATCAAGCTATTCATAGTATAATCATTAGCATATATTATTTGTAGCTAGATCACTTTTCCAGGAAGCCGGTTGCTGTGATCTTATTACATTGCCTCAGAAGCCATAAACCTGGGACCAGATATATTCTCCACAGTCAGAAAGATTTAGGTGGTTGACATTTGTTGCACTGTACTGTGTAGCTCACATTTGCTGCATATTTCATTGGTATTTCCATGATAACCACTGTATGCTTTCCAGTATGGGCATAACATTTTTTTGTGGCTGTTCTTTTTGCATCTGGAAGATGCAACACTTCCATGGCAGATATGGTTTTTTCCTCTTCTTTTTTTTCCTTGCCATCACATTAGATTGCCTGTCCTAAAGTGGCCATGTGGCTCTGACAGATGTGCTCAGAGGCTGTGGTTGCCCAGGATTTTGAATCCAAACTTACAAGGATGACACTCAGTCAGACACTTACCTGAATGCATCCAAGTCAGATCCAGAGTGCTCAGCAATTCTGGGGTGAGGAGTCATCCCTCTCAGTGCATGGGATGTTAGGCCGGGACTCAGTTCCAGGATCTAACAAAAAACTCCTGGCCAAGTTTGACCACACCACTCCCTTTAAGTTTCCAGGCATATCAAAGGGAGGTCATGATTTCAGGTAGTGGTCCAGCTGTTAGAACAAAAAGTTGTAGGCTTCCAGGCAAGCAGAGGAGTTATTTAAGGACCAGCTTGGATGGATAGCATACCATGCAAGGACTAAACCAAACAGATATCTGTAGTTTCAATATTAGTCGTGATAATCTCAGTTCAGATAAAAGATAAAAAAAGACTTGTCCCCAAATCTTAAAATAGCATGCTTCTTGCCTAGAGTCATGTAATGAAGACCAAGACTTTTTCTTACCCCCTTAAAGGCTATAGACTTTCAATCCTATTCAGCTGGCTTTCAAGTAACAGCCTTAACTTATCTTTGGTATTTATCTCAGGCCACTTATCTTCCACATGACTCCTGCATGACAGAAAATTCTTGAAAGTCACCTTTCAGATAAGAAAGAGAAGCATGGGGAAATTAAGGGAAAGTATTTCCGAGGTATGTAGGTCTGAAGTGTCTGGCCCTTAATGACTTTCCCTAGGGTCTCACGAGAAGCATGCACCATCACAGCGCAGGTCAGTGGCCACGTCCCAGGCCAGCAGTGTTACCACTGGGACACCTTTCCTCTCTCTGCTCATATAAAGCAGAAGGTAGGTTCTGATGGCCATGGAAGGGATGTGCATCCCCAGTCCATGCTGCTGAGCCCCCTTACTTCTTCAAAGCCAAATTCCTGCCCTCATTTTCATGCAGTACAGTCACAGCATAAGAATAATTTGGGACACCGGCAGTTTCAGGTGAAAACAATCCCTCAGGGTATGCAGGGGTGCGTCCACTGACATACACCTCTGCTGGTCACTGGCAATTTGCACCTTGTTCAAGTGGGAAAATAAAGGTCACAAGAAGTAATCACAGCACTTCTCATTCAGAGACACCACCGCACTCTTACAAGGGAGATCAGTGCTTTAATTTTCCACTCACAGAAGCAGGCAGAAGAGGGTGGAATGATATTCCCAGTGTCTTAAAGCAGGCCGTGGGCAAAGCCAGCACTGGTACACTGACACCTGACTCCCGGTAATGCACTGGACTACACTGCTTTTTCAGTGTAGTCCAGTGCATTACCTTTCCAGCTCACCAGTGGAATAACAGAGTGTGGTTCCAATGTCGCCTCTGCTCTCTTTGCTAAGGGTGAGTGTGCACAAGATGGGTGAGCACTAGGAGCTCTTTGTTGCCAAAATAAACCCTTTCTGGAGTCCCTCTGGACAACTTTTTGGCAAGCTGGCCTCTGTCCTCTCTGCACTGTTACAAAGACACCAGAACTGTTACTGCAGCCTGGGAAATATATCGGAGGCATTGTCTCTTACCTGCTTTAATAGGATATGTGCAACAGCTGCTGCTGCTGTGGGGACCAGTTTTCCAATATTCTCCTTTCCTATTGCTTTCCTTTCCTGATGATAAGTGTAAGAGATAGCAGGGTCTGACACTCATCCAGGATCTTTTTTCCTGAATACCACAAAAAAACCTCTGCATGAGAACATTCACACCCAGACATGCTGATTTTCCCATCTCACCCCAAGCCCAGCATGAAAAACCTCATCCCAGCACTCCTGTCTCCTCAGGTGAGTATTGCAGGGGAGCGTGGGAACACACTAGGCTACTGCAGGGTCGCTGCTCTGAGGCAGTGAGTATTCAGTGAGTATTACCAGTCGAAATACAAGAGCTGCTAAATGCTTAGCGATCCCCTCAGGCTATGAGCTGCAAGTTTTCGTGTAACAACTGGCTGCCACAGCAACCACCCATTCACTCCCTCTCCCTGTGAGTGCCCAGGTATGTCCTGGCTACTGAACCAGACTGCAGGCCCATCCTGCCATGCTGGAGCAGCCCTACTGAGCTGCCATGCAAGAAAGGACATGATGTGTGGTTCCTCTCTCTCCCCGAAACGTGCATCACCTGTCCCAGGGGAACGGGGTGGGAAAGGAGCACCGTGTGACAGCTGCTCTTGTGCCAGCCCAAAAGGGACATGGGGTACACAGCATGCAGTCACTGCCAGCTGCAAACCTGACAAACTTCTGCATCAGTGTGAATATGAGGTCGTTGATTACTAGAGCAGGGAGCCCACAGTGTCCTGTGCAAGCCCACAAGCCCAGATCACTCTTGATCTGGATGGATAGGCCACAGAACCACAGGGCTGCTTTCCATCAAACAGAGGCATCTGAGGACATGAGCAGCCTAAACCTGGAGTCTTTCAGTGTGTTTTTTGTTGCTGCTAATCTGACACAGAAGCTGGAAATCAATGGAAGATGATGTTACATTCTAGCTTGTGCTTTCTTTTCCAAGGATTCACCCAGCTGTATGACAAACACAATTCTAAGTGGTTTTGACACGGTTCCTTATTGTGACTGTCTAAACTCAAAGAATCAGACTCACCTCAGCTCTCTTCAGGCAAGAAGAAGGTAGCTAATACAGTCATTAATTTTGTCAATTATGACAAAGGAATGAAAATGGTGGATAGTTTTGTTTGTGGGTGGAGTATATCTGCATCATCCTGGTGGCAACTCCTCATCTGGGAGCTGAATGGTATACAGAAAAATAACAAAAATGGCCACAGATACTTCTCCAGTAGTGGCAGATAATGCTGAATTCAAACCAGTGGGGTCTCAAGACAGGTGGGAGTTGTCCTTCACTGCAGTTTATCTGATGCAGTAGCCTTACTCCCCAAGTAGAGCTGTTAGCTGTCAAGGAACACCTCATTCACATCCCTTGGATGTGAGTGTGAGATGAAAGAGAAATACCAGAAGATTCTGAGTAGCACTGCTAGTATATTAATCTACCACATTAGCCATTTCCTTATTTTTAAGTTTTCACATGGCCATTTGCTTGAACAGAGAGACCTGTGGCTTTTTCAGATGCTTTAGCTTGCACTGAGCTTTTCACCACAGCAACTTAATAATTCAAAATTATTTTGGAACCTCTCCATCCCACTGTCATTTGTAGAAGGGCTCCTGAACAACCTTCCCTGCAATGCACACGTCACAGTAATACACACTAATGTGGGTTGGTTCTGCCTGGTATAATTGTTAATTTTCCTTAGCTTAGTCCCCACCCTTCAAAAGCCAGACAGAGAGAGACACACAAGATTTTTTATTATGATTCCAGACAGTGATGATTGTTGAATAAGCCACGTTCTAGAAAAAGAAGTATTTTGTACCTATGTCTGCATCATTACTCATATAACTAATCCTCATTCTTTTGTTCCTATTCTCCATTATTTTAATGAGACTTCCTGATTGAGCAAGAAATTCTCATAGGAATAAAGCATTAAAAAAATAGGGATTTTCCTGTGACTGCTTTTGAGTCTCATGCCCACAAAGTTGTTCTAATCTCACCATCAAAACCTTCCTCTTTTGAAAAACCTGCTCAAGGGAAAGTGTTGCAATACCATTGCAGCAATCACAAAAACACCTTCTTAACTGCAGAATTTCTGAAAAATTACTCTTGTCCTCTATCCACCATTCAGGTATTAGTGTTCACCTGAGAAGATATAACTTAAAACAGGCTTTGGTCTACATGTAGTTCACAGTCTTTGGAATTTAAGTACTGCAAAGGAATAATACTTTTCTTCATAACCAGTTGTGTGCTTCTCACCGAAATAGCACTCGGTGATGATGGAATAAGGATGGGTATGTCTTCAGTAAGACTTTTTGAAAAAGCACAGCTACTCAATGGCCTAGTGCTCCCTCACTTGGTTATCCTTTACCTTTTCAACTATAAGACACTGGTATAAGAGGCTTCAAAGAGCACAACTCCTGGAAGAGCAGAATTAGAGGAGAGTAATTTACAGAAGATTTTTTTTCTCCAAACACCAGCATCAGGTAATGTCTGTGATAACTCATGCATGTAACCAACTAAACTTCAGTCCAGCAGTAACAGAGAATTTTCTTGACATTCTCAGATGCTGAGTTGCTAACAGCCTTTGTTTTTTTTTAGGGGGAAGATCCAGTCAGGCCACCTGAGCCTGTACCCTCCTTTCATCTATGAGCAAATTCATCTGACCACACATAAAGCTGTGTTGCACATGTTGAGATACAAACCCTGATGCCAGCACACAGCCAGGGTGGAAGCTGGCAGAACCATGCCTGAATGGGTGATGTGGTGGGCACTGGCAGTTCCTGCAGAGCAGCTCTCCCATTTCCTGTCACTGGCACCCAGCATGTCCTCACAAGTCCAGCTCACTCCCACTGGGAGAAGCAAGTGTTTCCTGAACCGCCCTCTAGAATTCAGCTCCTCTAATACAGCACTGCAACATTCCCATATACACGGGAATTCGTTTATGAGTCAAGAACAGCTCAGACAACTTCCTCCAAAACATATCAAAGGAAGCTACTAGAACTGAGATCTTTTCCTTGTTATCCATCAGACATCTAAACACAGGAGGTGCAGTTTAGCTCTCTCATGACTGTCAGCAGCCTAACAGCTCAAGAAGATGACATGCATTTCCTTAACTCAATACAATTTGTTTAAAATAAGCTTCTTGCGCTTTTTTTGGGTTCTAGTTCCTTCTTTCCAGGTTCTGCTTTGAAGCCCAAAAATCTTGAGTTTGTTTTAGTTAAACCTTCACCCCTGCACACACACATTTTTGCATTCACATACACCACTGAAATAAAAATTTCTGGTGGCAAAATGTGAAATTGAACCTTTGTACATTTTTAAGGAGGGTTGTTCAGGTTTTTTTCTCCATTGCTGCAATCTCATCTTGAAAGAAAATCTTTTCTTCTGAGGACTGCCCCCCGCCCCCATCTTACCAACCACCCCCCTTCCCTG
The DNA here is from genome assembly GCA_013397975.1 of Machaerirhynchus nigripectus. Classification (NCBI taxonomy): domain Eukaryota; kingdom Metazoa; phylum Chordata; class Aves; order Passeriformes; family Dicruridae; genus Machaerirhynchus; species Machaerirhynchus nigripectus. The sequence goes on along the minus strand of VZRQ01003526.1, from coordinate 3,001 downwards.
GTCAGGCGGGATTACTTGTCTTGCCAGGCAAACAAGAAAACAGACAAACCAGAATTTCAGAGCAAATCATTCTTGCATGACGTCTTGTGTGCCTGGTCAGACAAATTCCTGTTGCTGTACAGGGCTAAGAGGTGACCATTTCCATAATACCACAACTGCTCATCAGCTCCTCCCCATCTTCCTAAACACTGGTGGCTGGACTGTGGTGGTGGGGAGACTGCCCTTCCCTGTTGTGGGAGGTGGGTTGTGGCATTAGGTTCAGGAGTGGGATCATCCAGGAGATGCTGGCCAATCCAGGGGTGGGCCAAGCTGGCAGTGTGGGCACTGTGATGGAGGTGGGTGAAGGGATTGGTGGTGGCCTCCGTGGTGCTGCTGGGCACTGCTGTGCTGCTGAGGCACAGGGGGGGTGAGTGGTGGGCAGTGGGGACTCTCCACAGGCCAGGGTGCTGGTGTGGGCATCTGGCACACTGCTGGCAAGGCAGGCAGCCTGCCTGAGGGTCTGGCAGCACGGTGGGCATGTCCCTGCTGATTGTAAATGTCCTCCTGCAGCCCACTTATCTATGTGTCTGCATCATTACTCATTGTTTCCCAAACATATGGCCCTGGTGCCCAGCAAAAGTTACCATTGATTTCAATCATGTCTTCCAGAATAACATTCCCAAGGATGGGAACAGTTCAGGCAGGTTTCTAAAGAGCAAACTCCTGTGCATCAGCTTGTAAAGTGCAGGAGAAAAGCTCAGATCAGTTGGTGGCATAGGAGTGTGAAGAAATTGTAAGGAAATGCTGAAGGGGAAGCACAGGTTTGTGGATGCTAAAGAGCTCTTAGCAGAAATTTTTTCCAGCTTTTTGCAGCATTCTGTGAGAACTGTGTCTTTCTCACGTAAACTGTGAAAAACAGTGAGACAGTTTTTGTGAACGAGTTCTTTATCTAACACCTGCAGTCTATTGTTATGGTTATTTGAGAAAAATATTTTGAAACGAGTCTCAGCCAATCATGCTGAGGGGTGGCTGGTCAAAGGACCAATGGCCTCCTGCCTTCTTTGTGAATCACCTTGTAAAAGGCCAGATTAATTAATTAATAAAGGATGATGATGATGATGATGATGATGGCTGTCTCTCGCTGGACTTGAACTTTGTGTCGTTCTTCTTCTAATTCCGTCCCCGGCACGGCGACACAGGTTGTTTCAGGGGGCTGGTGGAGATGAGCCTGCTGGCAGCTAGGTTTGACCCTGGAATCACAAGTATGGCCCTTGGAAGGTCAAGGCCAATCAGGCAGCCTTTTATGCTGCAAGATTTCCAGCCTAATGTTGGTTAAAGGCTGCATGTCACAGAATCATGGATGCAGTGGCTCACGTTGTGTAAGCTGCTTGTGTTTGTCTTCATAATCTGTGGTGGTGATGTAAGGAGGAAAGGAAATGGGCTGCCTCTTGGAGCCAACACAGGCAGAACAGCTCACACTGGAATTGTAGTGGCAAAAAAACTGAAGGGAAGGGCTTAGAGGGGATGTTGCCTTTTGGGGTTGTGTTGCCTTTGTCCTGTGATGGAGGTCCAGGCTCTGAAGCAGAGTTTTTCCTTCCTCCAAACCTCCACCACTAAGAAAAGGCATGAAATTAAAGGCATCAGAGGGGCTGACCGGCCTTTCCTGTGGCTGTCTCCACACCCAAGCAGTGCAGTGATGCTGGTGACTGTTCTTCAGACCCGGTGGCAGCAAACTTGTTTCCAGAGCAGTGCTCAGTATTGTTGGCCACGAGGTGGCTCTTTCCTGTTCCTGGTTTTCAGGGACAAAACTCTGCTGACCTTGATGGAATGGGAGGTAAGAGCTGAACAAAAGTAGAGTGAGCAACCCATGACAAAACTTATTTTAGCTTTCATAAGCAGCACCACTTCTCAGACAAACTGTCTTTTCAAGAACAGCACCCCAGGAAATTTGCTCAAACAACTATTTAAAGAAAAATAGGATAAATTAATTTTTTACCCCATACTGAGCTACACTTTACCCTAGTTTTTAATTAACTTACAAAGATGCCTAGTTTGCTCAATTTGGGAGGTGGTGAATAATGTGAAGTCAGTAGTTTTGTATTCCTGGAAGGCAGTGCCTTCCAGTATTTTTGTGGATGTCCTGGGGTCATTCCTGTTTTGTCAGATATCTTCTGCTTTGCCATTGTATCAGCATTTTCCAAAACTTCCCACACTCCACATTTACTGCCATCTGTTATGAACAGGTTTTTAATTTGAGATGGTAATGCACATCCTAAACTATTCAAAGCATTTATCCCCTGCCATCACTACCTCTTTTTCTCTTTCATAAAGTGTTATCTTTACCTTAATGCTTTCTGTGAAAAAGTAATACTTTTCTGAATTTTTCCTGGGACAAAACCACACTTTTTATCACGTTGCTTTATTTGATAAACCAAATATATAGAAGGGGAGAAATAAAGTCATGAAGTTCTGCTTATAGCTGACCCACACCGCTGTTTATGGCAAAGTGCTATGGTGGTTCTGCAGTTGTCATATAGTCTTTTTTGCATTTGTTTTAAAAGTCACAAGTCGGCTTTTGTGGCATGGCACTTGGTGTGAGTTGGTGTGGCACTTGCTATGTGTGACATTCCTCAGGGGTCGGTATTGGGACTGGCACTGCTTCACACCTCTGTCAGAGACACGGACAGTGGGATTGAGTGCACCCTCAGCAAGTTTGCTGGTGACACTGAGCTGTGTGGTGCAGTCAGCATGCTGGAGGGAAGGGATGGCATCCAGAGGGACTGGACAGCCTGGAGAGGGGGGCCTGTGTGAACCTCATGAAGTTCAGCCAGGCCAAGTGCAGGGTTCTGCACCTGGGTCAGGGCAACCCCAAGCACAAATACAGGCTGGGGGAGAATGGATTGAGAGCAGCCCTGAGGAGAAGGACTTGGGGTTGTTGGTTGATGAGAAGCTCAGCATGACCCAGTGTCTTGGGGTGACTTTATGCTGTTGTATCCTTGTCACTGCTCTATGTCCAGACATG
>VZRQ01003525.1:28876-65887 GCA_013397975.1 Machaerirhynchus nigripectus | reverse complement strand
GGAAAGGGTGCTCAGGCCTTGGCAGGGGCTGCCCAGGGAGGGTTGGAGTCCCCATGCCTGGAGGTGTCCAAGGGAGGCCTGGAGGTGGCACTCAGAGCTCTGGGCTGGGGACAAGTTGGGTGTCGGGCACAGCTTGGACTCCGTGGGCTGGGAGGGCTTTTCCAGCCTCAGGGATCCTGGCATTCTGAGCAGCTTTTTCTTACTTGCACTAGACTTTAGTTCCCACCTTCAGTGCTGGGTTTCATCTGCTAATATATAATTCTTTTCTGATGGGTGGGGGAAAAGTGGGCTCAACATAATCTGACTGGTTTTTGTATTTAGGCAGATTTAAGCTGTCAAGGCAAGGAAAGCCTTTCCCCAGGCCTTTGGAAGGACATTCTAAATGCTCGAGGTGCTTGAATGATCAAGACGCCTCAGCACTGGAGCTTGGTAGCAGCTCTTTCTCCTCAGTGCCAGCAGGCAACCTCAGATCTAGTTTTTGTGTCACATTGCTCGTGTTCTGGTGGGGAAAGAAGCAACATCTCTGTGGCCATCTCTGTTCTTCAGGTGTTTTTTGGGTGGTTGTCACTCGCCTGTTGAAGCAGGATGGGGGAAGGTGGAGGTGAAACAGCAAAAGGCACTGAACTGAGAGCAGTACTCCCAGATATTCAGTCCTATAGAAAGAAAATGATGTCATCAGCTCAGGCTGTCCTCCCTTTCAGCCCTTAGGCTAAATATGTCCTGGCTGGATTGTGTAGGAGAAAAAAAACCCCTCCTTTGCACGTCCTGTGGAAGAGTTCATTGTGTTTCTTTTTATTTGTTTAGGGCTTTACAGGGTGTTATGTTGTATCTGTCTGGACACATGCAGTATTTAAATGCGCCACAGTTGAAAAGGTGTTCCCAAAGCTTCCTTTTAATTACCTGTAATACTCGTCAAACTGTCTTCTCTTCTTCCTTCTGGCCCCACCTGACTCGTGGGAAAACAGGGCTGGCTTTGTTACGTGCCTTGAGGTCACTGAACTCACACAGGCCTGGATCATGGGGGAAATAATCTTGCCGAGATAAGATCTGCTGGAGTAACACAAGAGCATTTCTGTCAGATATGAACGCAGTTATTGTCAGGAGGTAGTTACTGAGTTGGTCTCTGGCCTCACCAGGTGACTTCTGCTGCCCTGGGAGGTGTGTGAGGGCCTGAAGCAGACACGAGTGTTGTCAGCATAACAAGGAGTCCTTGGCCTGTGGCGTGTCTTCTAATAAAGCTGTAGATTCCTTATATATATTCTCAGTGGGAGGGATTTACAGGGTTGGTAGGGATTGCATTATGTCTCAGCAATCTTCAGGTGATGAGCAGTTACCAGTTTCACTCCAGAACCTCCCCTGGAAAGTGGGACCAGGTCAGGCAGATGACATCTGTTGAGTGTTCCAGAGCCCAGTTACTAAAAGACTGCTGGACATTTTAGGGAGCTCACTGATGGCTTACCCACAATTCCCCTCTCTCCTCAGATTTTAAATAAAATGGGCTGGGTTGGACTTGACCATGGGCCATTTTTAGGTGTCTAAACGTTGTGGATGAGCTGATGGTGAGGATGTTGTTCCACTGGATACTTGGCTGTCTCCATGTGTTAGGAACAAGCGCTGCTGGGCCATGTCCAGGGGCATGAATCTGTTACAAAAACCCAAAGCAGCTACTCCTTTAAAATACTCGTTTTCTGTATGACAGGATGAGTGTGGAAGGATTTCTGTGTGCAGCTTCTGAAAATACTTTTTCCCACCCCGTGCTTCTTTGATGTGGCTCTGCAGATTCCTCGGTATTCCTGGCAACAGGCTCCCTCTCTTGGGATGGAGCTCAGAAAGCCTGATGCTGCTATTCGTTAATGCCGCTGCCGATTTTTTAATTTCCACATTATTTCATCTGTGGAGTGGAAGCAGGCTGGTTCCTACGCCTCTGACTTCACTCCTGGACAGTGTCTCTGTTGGATCCAGCAGCCAGCGGACTCGGGAGAGTCCGTGCTCTGCTGGAAAACACTGCCAGCGCTGCTCATCCCATCAGTCTTCCCAACATGTGACTCAGCCTGCGTTGTGTTGTGGTTTTGTACGGAATTACAGCAGCTCCCCGCTGTCCCAAGGCAGCGGCCAGCAGACATCCTCTGCTCCCTCTCACCTGGGATGCTTTCACCAGCCTTTTCCGCTGGATCTGTGTGCCAGGAGGTCCTGCGTGCTTCCAGTCCTTGCTGTGACTTTTGGGATAGAGGCTGGATGCCAGCCCTCGGGGATGGGTGACGCTGCTGGGCCAGGGACTCTGCTGCTGGTGGCAGGAGTGGGATGGAGCCAAAAACTTCATGGAAAGCTTGGGGAATTGGTTGTTTTGCTTTGTGTTTGTTAGGTGGAACACGACTTTTCTTTTCGGTGGAGCTTTTTTTTTTTCTTTTTAGGGTAGGACTTAACATCTGGTACTCGTATATATTGCAAAAATGGATCTTTCCTCCCTGCAGTGACTTTTTCAGCTTTCAAAAGTGACACTTAGATGAAAGCGTTAAATGCGCACAGTGGGAATCAACAGATTGAACTCAGTTGATAAACCCATTTCCCCGTGTTTTAGGTGCTGTTTGCCGGCAGAGCAGCACTGCCAGGAGCTGTTGCACCACCCGCTGCCGGGCTGGCACTCCCGGCCTCCTCCTCCTCCTCCTCCTCCTCCTCCTCCCGCTGTTCCTCCTGCCGCGGGCGCTCCGTCCCCTCCTCTCCCGGTGCTGACGCACTGGCGCGCCCGGGGAAGGAGCGGCGGGAGCGCGGTCGCTCCATCCCCTCCGGATCTCCGCTCACCTCTCCCGGTTTCCCTCCGCAGGCGCTTCCCGCGGGGCTGCCGAGCGGCTGGGAGACGAGCACTGACCAAGCCCAGCCCGGGGGAAGTTGAAAGGCAACTTTGAAGGCGAAGGAAGTCGGGGCTGGCGAAGGAAGTCGGGGCTGGCGAAGGAGGCGCGGGGCCGGGAGTGGCCGCGCTGCCGCCGTGTCCCCGTCCTGCTGCCGGGAGCGGCGCGTCCGCAGCTGGAAGGGGAAAAGCCGCGCTATCTGCTGCTGTCTGCTGCCTGATTTCCAGGAGTGAGTAGCTCTCCTCTCCGGATGGTCCCGTTTGAGTGTAAAGGCGTGTTTGGCTGCTGCTGGAGGGCCGGGGGCTGCGTTTGGGCAGCGGCAGAGGGACTTGGGTACAGTCAGATCTACAGCACAGCTCTGGGGAGTTGCTTGTCTTTTTGCTTGGGTGACTTTGTTTAAAGTGGCACTTAAGCTTGTGGTTACTTTCTTGTTTGCTGCTCGGTTTTAATCTTAGCTTTTAGTTTAGCTTGGGGTTTTTTTTCCTAGAAGCCAGCCAGGCTGCCAGCACGTGGGACAGCAGTGACCTGGCGGTGAGTCCCCCTGGCTTGTCCCCCAGATTGTGTCAGGGGTGTGTTTCCATCAGGCAGCTTCATCTCCTGCTGGGGCACGGCATCTCCCTGCGGTTTCTGGGTTCGGAGGTTTGTTTGCAGTACACCTGTGGGAGATAACCAGAGTTACACAGCGTGGCAGCGGCGTTGCCCGCACAGACAGGAAGCCAGGGACAATCTGCTGTCCCTTTTGCCACCTCGGGGAGCTCTCCCCACGCCTGACCTCCCCCTTGAGTGCTGCCGGATCTCCCCAGGGCGGTTGCAGTGTTTGTATGGAACAGCAAGAGCAAGAAGGTGGTTTAGACACTCTGTGAGGTTGCAGAGCGGCTGTGGCTGGGCAGTGCCGTGTGCCTGTGCCTGCTCCGTGTGTCACGGTGTCACCGCTGCCCCACAGCGGGAGTGCTGTGGCTGTACAGCAGGGTGGCCCTGGGTGTGGAGCAGAGCCCGTGAGTCACAGGGAGAGCACAGAAATCCTCTCGGAGAGCTGCGGGAGCTGCAGCAGGGGGAACAGAACTTCACCCGGGAGCTGCACCCTGGATCCGCTGCGGAGTCTTTCCAGGGGCTGTCATCCTATTTGTGCGTTTTGGGCACAGCCGCCTTTTCTTCTCGTCCTAAACCTCTTTGGAACTCAGTGCTTTAATCTGGAAGCTTTCTAATAGATTTAGAGCGGTGAGTCAAGGGGTTTTTTTGCTCGACTTCTGGGGAAGAAACTAAACCAAACTTCCTGCAGTAGCTCGTCTGTGTGTATTTTTTATGCATACGTTTGTGTATGTACACACACAAGTGTACACACACAGGAGAGCTACTCCAGGCGGTGGTTTTTAGGCTGTGTGTATAGATGGGCATGTGTGTCTCTATAAAAAATGTTTTTTTAAAGCAGGATGGTGTGAGCAAGCTTAGAGGAGCATGAATTTCTTCCTGCCCTGTCAAGTAATACCCTGCCTCCTTCATTTGCCAGTTGATTTGGTTATGCAGACAAAGGCAGGAAAACAGACCATAACAAAACCACTCTTATCTAAGCTAATCTGCTTCCAGCACTGACAGGTAAATCATTAACTCACGGGCCCAGTGCTTGTAAAAGCTGCTGAAGAGGTTTCCTGCCCCTGAAACTCCCGTTTTCCAGAAGGCAGGAAGTGAAATTACTTGCAGATCTTGATTTCACACGTGGGTGTTTGCTACTGCCGGGGTTTCTATGCCTGTTAATAGAGTGCTGTAGTCCAGTGGATTAATGATGGGAGAGGACCTGCTCCCTGTGGTCATTTTCCTAAGAGAGCAGCTCCAGCTAAGGCAGAGGGGAAACACAGCATTTACTTACCTGTAAACAGTCATTCATTAATGAAATGTGATTTCACGTGGGTTCATGGCTGATGGTGTGTTTTGCTCAGCAGCTTCGTTTCCTGGCGTGCTGTGATTCGAATCTGTTTGAGCTGGGAACCATTTGCTGTGGGTCTTGCTGTGCTTAATTCCACTTAACTCCACACCATACTTCTGTTTTGTCTGACTTTTGTTTCTGTAGGCATGTAAGAGATGGGTTTCTCTGAGGCACTTAATGCGTAGAGTCTGCACAGTCCTGCCCGCATTTGCTTTACGTTTTGATCGTTCGTGTTGGCAGCGAGTCTGTTTTGTGTGAGTAACTTAAAGCATGGAAAATCTGTAGCACATGGACAACAGCAGGAGTGTCATTTGTGATGTTTGCAGCCGTTTCCTGAACAAAAGAAAACGGGCTCAAGAAGGGCTTAAGCTTTTCTGGTTGCCCGTGTCCAAGAGCATGACTCAAAACTTCCAGCTCAACTCCTCTAAGCTCCCTGAGTCCTAAGCTCCCTGAGTCGGTGTTGGAGTTGTGCCTTTCCCCCCTAAGCTGGGTCTGTTTTAGGTGCCAAACTCTCGGCCTGGCTGTCTTCTGCCAAAGGTCTGCCTGGTCCTACAAGGGGATTTTCAGGCATCTCCGGGGAGAAAACGGGTCCAAACAATTCCTTGGAGGGCACAGCTCAGAAACCTGGAGCTCACTTTGAGTGAGAGCCCATGCCCAGAGTGCTGTGTGCCATTCGGCACGGCTCAGCGCCCTGCACAGCCTGTGCTCTGCTTGCCCGGCTTTCCAGCCGCCTCTGAAAGCTCCAAACTGCTCCTGCTGCTCAGGAAAGTGCCCTTTTTGCTTGGTTGGCTTTACAGCCTGGCTGCACATTAGCTTTTTAAAGCTGAACTTTTTAAAGCTGCTCTCCAAGTGAGGAGAGAATTTGGGGGTTGCTGCGCGTCTGGGTTACACCTGAGACCAAGTGCCTGAGGGGGGAGATATCCAAACCCGGAGCAGAAGGTGACTCCAGCCCTTTCCCCAGGAGGTGTGAGCTTGTGGAAGGAGGTGTCTGTACTGGGGACACCTCAGCAAGTGCTCCCAAGTGCTGTATCAGGTGGTGACACTGGGTTGCAGAGGGCAGGGTGGTCCCTCCTCCCTGTCCTGGGCAGCCGAGTACAGGAGCAGATCCACACTCTGGATCCTTGCTTAAGCCTCTCTCCTTTGAGTTTTTTGGGACAAGAGGTGCTGACTGGGATCTCAGCCAGTTCAGGTGAGCCACGGTCCCTTGGGCAGCCGGGTTGCCACACTCTGTGCAGGCAGAGCTGTTGTGGCCACAAGGGACAAGGAGAAGGAACACACCTTGGGAGTGTCTCTGCTGCCCCTTGTGCACTCGCTTCTGGCCTGAGGATGGTTTTTTGCCTGGAAAATTGCCCTGATGGAGCACTCTGTTGTCTCCAGCTGCTTTCTGCAGCTGTCTGCATGGCAAAGGAGGTGGGGGAAATGACTGGTTAAATATAGAAAGGCGGATTAGGAAATGCGAGGTATGGTTTCAGCATCCAGCCGGGCTGCTCTCACAACTCACTGCTGCCACCGAAAGGGGAAGGACTAGCTCGTGGTTGTGTGCCTGCAGAAAACCAGGAAAAGAGCAGGTTTTCCACCGTGGAATCACCCAGGCACAGCAGAGGAGGAGGGGGATGCCTCTGAGAAAAGCTTGTTGAGCTCTGCTGGCACAGGGGACACGAGTCCAGGTGTGCAGGGACTGGAATTCAGGAATGCTCCCTTTGGAAAGGGTTTAAGCTTCCAGCTGCAGCCGAGCGCATTGGGGTTAGTCTGCCCAAGGTAAGGACAAAGATTTCAGGAGGTTTACTCTGCTGCTTGAATTGTTCTTATTCTGCTGTTTTATGGGGAGAGTTCTACTTGAAAAAAAAACCAAAACCAAGAAGTGCTGGGGGCGTGATTTCCCTGAATGTGAATGTGTAATATGACACTCTCAGAAGAGACTTTATTTTGCAATAAGTGTGTGAAGTGTCAGGAGAAAGAGTCAACAGACAAGCCAAGGGTAAGTAACTTGTGCTTTGGAAACAATGGCCTTTTAAGTGTTGCTTTTAGGAAGTGGGCACTGTACCCACTTTTTTTGTCACCAACCTTTAATGTTTATCACGTTCCTAGTGGTTATCACTGATCGCTTTGATATATTTTCTGCTGCCTTTCCTAAAACAACTGAATTTCTAAAATCTAGTTAGGAAAACCATTGTTTTCTTTGCTGAAAAGTTTGTTTCCTGCTGCTTGTTTTGGTTTTGGTTTTGGGGGGTTTAGTTTATTTTTATTTGCTTTCTTTAATGTTTTTTAATTCTTTATCAGCCTTGAGAACATTTTGAGTTCTCCTGCTGCTCCTCGGTACAGCTCCTGTTGTTGTAGCACTTGCAGCCACACTCTGATAAACAGTGACCCATCCTGTTCAGTGTTCAGAAAGAAATACCCGGGGGCATTTTAGATATCCTGGAAATCTATCCCAGATGGATCCTAAAACCCAGGATGCACCCTGTACCAAGCATTCCCTGCACAGGACGTGGTGAAGGGACTACAGCAGTTATTCATCATAGCTAAAGAATGTTTATCTAATATTTAGTTCAGAAAACCTGTCACATAACACATTTCCCAGGCAAATAATTGGAAGACAAACAGTGTTTATTCTTTTCAAGGAGCTGTGGATACAAGGTGGAATTCAGTATAAAGTCAGAGTTTACCTTTACCTGGAATTATTCTGCCTTTTGAAAGTGAATTTAAGAATTGAAGTTACACTTCAACCTCTGGAAAAGAATCCTTAAGACAAGCAGGTATTTTACTCAGTTATGTTTCAAAACACTTCACCATGATTTCTCATCAGTTACTGGGCCGCTTTTCATAACCAGGAGTAAAAATTCATTGGTCCCAGTGATAGATACAACACTGTTTTCCTGTATATTTGAAAGATCACTTTAGCAGTCAAGCAGATTTTTCAGCACTAAGAATATGGGTGCTGTAACACTTGATTTTTTAAAACAATGGAGCTGAACACATTTAACTGCAATTTATTTGTATTGGAGAAGCTGATGCTTTGGGATTGTTGGGTATTTAGCATCAAAGATGAGAAGGATTTATTTGGAAGACCACCAGCTAGGGAGTTTTGGTGCAACTTTGATTTCAGTTTGTTCGTCTTCCCAGCTCTCTGGATTTTTTTCCATATTATTTCTAACTCCTTTGGTGTTTTGAAATTTTCTCTTTTAATCTCAGCCACCTGCTTTGCTCTGGGGACATTGGTATGTCTGTTCTAAACCGGTCACACCCCACCTAAATCCTGGCATTGTTCAGCTCTCTCGGTGTGTTTGGCTGTTGTACGTAGGTTAAAGCAACAAACAACAACCCCACCGACAGCACAGGCTGGAGGGACCTGCTGGAGCAGCTCTGCAGGGAAGGACCTGGGGGACACGGAGCTGTCCCGGAGCCAGCAGAGTGTCCTGGGGGTGCTGGGGGACACGGAGCTGTCCCTGAGCCAGCAGAGGGTCCTGGGGCCTCGGAGGCCAATGGGATCCTGGGGGCAGCAGGAAGAGCATTCCCAGCAGGGCAGGGAGGGATCCTGCCCCTCTGGCCAGCCCTGGGGGCACCTCTGCAGTGCCATGCCCAGCTCTGGGCTCCTCAGCACAGCAGGGCCAGGGAGCTCCTGGAGCGGGGCCGGCGGAGGCTGCGCAGCTGAGGAAGGGCCTGGAGCATCTCGGTGCCCAGGAAAGGCTGAGGGAGCTGGGGCTGTGCAGCCTCGAGAGGAGCCCCAGCTGAGAGGGGCCCTCAGGCCTGGGTGTCCCTGGCTGCAGGGAGGGCTCCGAGCAGGGCCCGGGCTCTGCTCCGGGGGCCCAGCAATGGCACCAGAGCCACGGGCAGGGCCCGATGCCAGCAATTCCCCCTGCACAGGAGGCACAGCTTCTGCCCTGGGCAGTGCCCAGCCCTGAACAGATTGTCCCCAGAGCCTGTGGGGTCTCCTCCCTGGGGCTGTTCCAGAGCTGTGTGCACACAGTGCTGTGCCCTGTGCTCTGGGATGGCCCTGCTGGGGCACGGAGGTGCCACCAGGTGCCCACCGTGCTCCCTGCAGCCTGGCCCATCCTGGGATCCTGGGATCTTACCTGGGCAAACCTTGTGAAACTTTAGTTTGTGTTGATAAAGTTGCAGAGAGAGTGGACAGATGTTTTGGGTGGTGAGGGGATCTCTAGTTCTGGCGAAGTTGTGAAAAGCGATACTGCAAAAGCTGAACAAGAAATGAAAGCAACTTTCTGCTGCGTTTGCCTTCACGGATCTCCTTGCAGCTTCAGGAAACAGAAGTGGTGCAGCTGTTTGCTGGGAACAGGATTTTAGAGTGAAGAAGTCCTTCTGGGGAGGTGAGAGTGAACTCTCATAGCCCAGAACAGTTTGCCCCTGGTTTAATTTCTGAGCTAATAAATTTACATCACAACCCTCTCCCAAACCAAATGTATTTTAAATGGTAACAGTATAAATGTGCAGCAAAGGGACTATGTGCAAACATTTTTCCCTGTGTGTGGTGGCCTGGCTTTTGCCAGATATGAAGGGAAAGGTGGGAAAAGAATTGATTTGGTGATTCTGGGTTACTTAAGCTAAGAGCACTGGGCTACTGATTTGGATTTATCTGGGAGAAAAGTGACCCAGGCTCAGACTTTTGTTAATGTTTAATGTTGTGTAACGTTCAGCCTGGGCATAATTGAGCCATCAGCACAGGAGTGATCACGTTGAAGGGGTTTATTCTGAGTGATTACAGATCCTGCTGTGGCTTTAATTTCACTGCAGCCTGAGCTCATTGATGAACAGGGTCATCATTTATTTACAGTTCTTGGGATCCTTTCACACCGTTTCTCCTTCTTTTGGGCGGGGAGGAGGATCAGGAGACACCACAAAGTTATCTAAAATACTCTGCCCTCTCTTTCTGGCGGTGGTTTGGCATGTCCCCGGTTTTAGAGCCTCTCCACTTTCTCCTAATCCTGGTGGCTTTTCATCTGGTTTGTGCCACTGGGCTGGGAGGGGTCTGACACCTGGGGCTGGGAGGGGCCTCAAAGGATGGAGCAAAGGAGAGAGGGAAGAGCGGACTCTACCGAGATGGAAAGGAGAATCAGGAAGGAAAAAGCCAAAGACCACAAACGTTCCTGCTGGTTCTTGTCTAGGTCTCAGTTTCAGATGAATGCTCCTGATTTTTCTTCCCAGTTTCTTTATTTCTTCCTACTTTTGTGAGATTCCTGCAAAATACAGTTTGTCTCCATGTTCTGCTGATGAATCATGGGGCTGCTTCAATAAATGCAGTTTTATGCAGAGCTTTAAAGCAGGGAGGGAGTCCTGTCTAAAAAGTACCCTTGAAAACTGGTGAGTAGAAGCTGCAGAGAGAAGCTGTGGCTGCTCCATCCCTGGAAGTGTCCAAGGCCAAGCTGGAGCACCCTGGGACAATGGAAGGTGTCCCTGCCTGTGGCAGGGGGTGGCACTGGATGAGCTTTAAGGTCCCTCCCAACCCAAACCAGTCTGGGAGTCTGTGATTTTATACTCAGAAATAAGTTTGGGCATGAAGATGACTTTGAGTCCTGTTGAGCCTCTGACTAATCAGAGGAGGAGGCAGCCACAAGTTGTGTTAGGGCAGATGTGTCTGTTTCTGGATCTTCAGTGGGAACCTGCTGAGCTTTGTAGTCCTGTAAGGTAGGAAAGAGTAGTGTGAAGTCCCTCCAAGACCTGAGCACCACTGGCTCGGAGATTTGCATGTCCTGTCTTAGAGCATTCACTTACACAGCTGAGCACAGGCTTCATCCTGAGCTCATCCATCTGGCTGTAAGGTCACCTCAAGTCTACTTTGTAAATACAGAGTAGTAAAAAAGTAGTGCAAAAGTACTTGGGGCCTGATTTTCAAGGTGGAAGGTGGTTTTCAACTAGATACAGAGCTGCCATGACTGAACGTGGAGGTTGTTGTCTGCCACCAGCTGTCTGAAAGCTTCTGTGCCTTTTGAATCGAATTGCACAAACACAAAAATGGCAAGATGTTGTGCATTGTGAACAGCAGGGTTATTTGTCAGTCAACTGCCTGAAATAAAAAAATCTCAAACAAAGGAGATGGCAGTGATTGAGGGCAAATTTTCCGTAAGTAGCTATTACTCTTCCCTAGAGAAATTTGCCAAAGCAATACTTGTACGTGCTAACGCTTGAAATTGTGAAGTCGTGTTTGTGTGGCAAAGCTCTGGAAAACAGATACAGCGTGAGTTTCAGCAGTGCACTTGAGAACTGCTGTCGTGGCCCCAGGCAGGGAAATCAGACAGAAAGGAGCATTTTGGTCATTCTAGCTGCATTTCCAATGAGTGTCCCCATGGACTACCCAGAGCAGCTGTGGCTGCCCCTGGATCCCTGGCAGTGCCCAAGGCCAGGTTGGACACTGGGGCTTGGAGCAGCCTGGGACAGTGGAAGGTGTCCCTGCCCATGGCAGGGATGGCACTGGAGGTAAGATCCCTTCCAGACCATTCTGGGTTTTTGTGCATGCCATCCCATTCCAAGTGCTGTGTTTGGTGGAGACCCACACCAAAATCCTCTGGTGTTTGTCTAAAGGCTTGGTTCTGCCTTTCACCCATCTGGCCTGACTGAATAATACATGAACTAAAGTGGTTTCTGCTATTTTTAGGCGGTGTAGATCACAAAGGCGAATATGAATGCAACGCTTCTTATTATCAGACTCCCTTGCCTGCTGACTGACCCCAAATTCTGTGCTCTCCGTTAGGGGACACAAGTCCCCTTGTCCTCAATGATTTATGCAGCATCTACAATAACAGGGCCTGTTGCTTTCGGTGGTGTGTGCATTCATATTTTATGTCTCTGCCTGCCCTTCATGTTTTATTTAATGGAAAGTGTAAGGAAATTGGTTACTTGGCAAAAACTGGCTTTCAGTGGGCTAAGCAGCTCCAGGTTTCCTGATCCTTGGGCTGGCGCTGTGTCCGCTGCACTCCCCAGGGGCTGTTCCACTGCTTCTCAAGAGCTTTCTCAATACTGATCCTTCCTCCTTGCTCCTCCAGAAAGGAGGAGAGCCTGCAGCCCTGCTGCTGGCAACCTGTCTCCTGCAGAGGATGTTTGGGGAGGGCAAGAAATTCCAAAACCAGATAGGAGCTATTCTTATGCTGTCCAAGAGATGCTGGCTTTTCTGGACTGAGCTCAACTGTGTCCTCATAAAATCCGAATTTACGTGGTGCCATATATGGCATGTCTTACATTTCAGACTGATCCAGACCAGCACAAGTTTGTCTCAGGATCAGATAAATTCCAGTCCCCACATTGTTTCACTGCTGATGTGAAATCAAACCTAGAATTAGACCCTCGTTGTCAGTGCTGTTGTGGTGCCACGAAGAGTGAGCTACATATTTCATCAGGATATCTGCCCCAGGACTTTAATCCCCTCACCCACATGAAATATTTGTGAATTTAGGTTATTTTCAGAAAAGCTTTTGCAATGCCTGAGGACAGATGATAATCTATTTACTTTTAGAGGAGAATCTCATGTGTATTTATATCCAGTTCTATCTCTGGTAGCTCCATCCTTATCTCTAAAAACGACACAAACAAAACAAGAAGACCTAAACAAACCCCAGACTCGAAATTCTGTGGCTGTTTCATATATTTTGGTGTGAACACTCATAGTACTTGATCTTGTTTCCAGAATACCACTATCATTTTTCCCACCAGCAGTCATTTCAACAGCACTGCGTTGCTTGCAGGAGGAGCTCTGGCATTCTTAGAGGACTCAAANTCCTAAAATATTCAGGTTGCTGATGTGTTCAGGAGGCCCATATGCATTTCCCAGGCCTGGAGGGAATGCTGGGGGGCCATGGAGCCTGCCAGGAGGTGCCTGCGTGGGCTTTTCCCAGTGTCCTGCCTCAAGGGCTCCTTGTCAGATCGCACAATCCCGGCATGGTTTGGGTTGGAAGGGACCTTAAAGATCCTCTCATTCCAAGCCCTGCCATGGGCAGGGACACCTTCCACTATCCCAGCTTGCTGCACCCTGTGCCAGGGCCTCCCCACCCTCACAGGGAACAATTCCTTCCCACTATCCAGTCCAAACCCCCAGTTGAATTCCGGCAGTACCAAAACATCCTACCTCACCCCTCCTGCTGCACATCAGAAACAGCAGCAGAATTGTCATTCCCTTTTTTTGTTTGCTTACTCAGGCACGCAGCAGGGGTATTGCATCCTGCTGGACATCCCTAGGGAATGTGTCTCCTGAGTATTTACCTATGGGAAGTGCTTATTCCCAGCTAGCTCTCCCATGGCTCTGCTGCAGGGGGATGGAAAGGAGCACCATGCTCCCCTGGATAGCTGCTGCTTCACTGTCTACTTGGCCATTCCCCTTTTGTCTCCAACCTCAGCAGCTTTTTCCACTACTCTTGCCATCTCCCATCCTTCCCCAGCAGGCACAGAGCCACGGCTCTGTGGCCATGGATCTCCTGATCCATCTGGGAGAGGCGATAGGTCAGAGTGGGGCTATTTTCAGGCAGCACCTCATCAGCGTCCCTGCCTTGCTCTCCTTAATACCTTGCTAATCTGAGCTTCACCCATCTGCTTGCAGAGAGCTATGGTGGGCACGTGACTGCAGACTGAAATCCTTCCTCCTCTCCCTCCCTCTCCTCTGTTGACACTTAACAACAACAAATAATTAAAGATCCTTAAGCCAGATGCCTCTGGAGCTGGCTGGTCATGCGATACTTCGCCACAGAAGGGACGGAGGTTGATTTGTTTGGGTTCCTCTTTCTGGAAGGAGAACAGAGCCACTGGGTTCCTGCAGTTCTGGCTGCTGTAAGAGGCAGGGCTGGTCCTTGTTGCACATTAACTATTTGTGTAACAGCAGCTGTGAAACCCAGGCTTGATTTCGCAGTGATCCTTCCACAGCGACAGCCGTCCCTCCGTCGATCAAATGCTGCATTCCCGTGCCACTTCCCAGGACGGAATGCTGACTTCTGTTAATTGTTTTTCCAAGGGTGGACGTGGCTTTTGAGTGCCTGAACCAGCGGAGATTATCTCAGCAACTGGCTGTGTTTGCTGGGAGCAGCGTGCAGGGGGTGCTGCACAGGGAGCTGCGCGTGTGACGCGCTCGTAAAGCGGCCGCTCGCGCTGGGGTGGATCGAGGGAATGGGGTCAGCTCTTAACCCCTCCTGCCTCATGCACAGCCTCATGAGAGGAAACACATCTGCAGGAGGGCGTCTTGCAGTTCGGAGTGCAAGTTTTGGGTTGCCTTCTTGGAGTTTAAAGGAAATGTTGAGTGGTAAGGAAAGTTTGCTCGAGGCTGGGCACCCCTCGGTCCCTTCTGTGGCAGGAGAAGAGGGATCATGTGCCCACCCATCTCAGGAGGCATCCGATTGAAGTATTTTTAGTTACTTCTGGCTGTGAAGGGTGGACAAAGTGCTGGCTGAGCTTTGCACTCTTGTTTTGGGTTGCTTTGCAACAGTTTTATGGGCTGTGGGTGAGTGGTGGATGACAGCGTTCCCCAGGTGGGGGGGTTTGGAAGGTGAAATATTGTTCTGATNTCTGCAGGAGGGCGTCTTGCAGTTCGGAGTGCAAGTTTTGGGTTGCCTTCTTGGAGTTTAAAGGAAATGTTGAGTGGTAAGGAAAGTTTGCTCGAGGCTGGGCACCCCTCGGTCCCTTCTGTGGCAGGAGAAGAGGGATCATGTGCCCACCCATCTCAGGAGGCATCCGATTGAAGTATTTTTAGTTACTTCTGGCTGTGAAGGGTGGACAAAGTGCTGGCTGAGCTTTGCACTCTTGTTTTGGGTTGCTTTGCAACAGTTTTATGGGCTGTGGGTGAGTGGTGGATGACAGCGTTCCCCAGGTGGGGGGGTTTGGAAGGTGAAATATTGTTCTGATTTCAAACTGACAGAGAGTAGGGCTAGATTGGATATTAGTTAAAAATTCTTCCCTGTGAGGGTGGGCAGGCCCTGGATCCCTGGCAGTGTCCAAGGCCAGGCTGGACATTGGGGTTTGGAGCACCCTGGGACAGTGGAAGGTGTCCCTGCCCGTGGCAGGGGTGGCACTGGCTGAACTTCAAGGTTCCTTCCCACCCAAACCATTCTGGGATTCTATATTTAAACTCAGCCTAATTTCCATGGCATGAACACAGGCTGGTCGCACTTAACCCGGCACCTCCGGCTGAGATTCCCTTGTTTGGCTGGAATTACAGGCTACTTCTGGAACTGATTTAATTGATGTGTTCAAATCCTACCAGTTCAGCCCGTGGATCTGTTACCCAGCCCTCCAGTCGTTCCTATTCGGTGTGCCAGATAGTGGAGTGACTGCCTGGAGAGGAAAGGATGGCTGAGAGCCACTGTTCCAGAGATATTCTGTGGGATTGTCCTTAACCAGGTGGCTGATGGACACCTCCATAAGGATGTTAGGACAACGTGGCACAGGCACATCTCCTGTGCCTCAAGTGTGCCACTAGAAAAGGAATTTAGAGGCAATTGGATGTGTCTGCAGGAGGAACTTACTTCTGAGGATTTCAGGTGGTTGTTGAAATATTCATAATTTCCAGAACAGTTAGATGGCGAGATCTGAGTTTTTAATCTTTCCTTATTTCTCCTTCTTCGTGCACCTAATTGATCATAGCTCTTGAGCTGAGGGGAATATGCAAAACATATTTTGCAGCCTTTGAACACACTGCAATGACTTGCAGTGACTCTGCTTGTGGTCTGGGAGGTTGGTTGATGTGTACCTGGTGGTACACACCGTCACCAGCGCTGTCAGCGTGGAAGGAAGAGTGTTTTCAGTGCTGCTTTGTGATCTTAAATTATCTGTCAGTTCAAATTATAAGGAATGCTTCATGTTTCAGGGAGGATGCTTGTGTACTCCTGTTCTTTGGGTTCAGTGCCCACTTGTAGTGAGCAGCAAGATTTAAGCAGGATTTGCTGGTGTCCCAGATCATCGATGGGAGCAGTCTCACATCCGTCATGGATTGGAAGCAGTAGGAACAGTCGATGGAATGAGTAGGAACAGTCTGACACACAGATAAAGCCACTTTGCAGCACTTGGGGAGGAATGGGTTGGGTTTCTGGAGGCCAAATTCTGAAATTTGGAGTTTGTTGAAGCATCAAAGTGTTGCATTCCGTGCCCGAAACACCGAGCAACAATGATGAAGTCGCCTATAAAATGCAAAAGCAGGGACCCTCGGAGCAGGGACCAGAGCTGCTCTGAACTGTTTGGCACCCTCCTTGCGGCTGCTGAAGGAGGAGGTGCTGGATGGCTGGACTGGGAAGGGGAGGATTTGTATCTCCAGCCACGCTGGGTTTGCTGCAGCGTGTTTTTGCCATCAAGGCCAAGGCCAGCAGTGGCAGATCTCCACTGCAAGCAGAGGGATTTGGCTTCCTGTGGCAGAGAGTAAAGAAAGCGACTGGGATTTGGCAAATAAACAGAGACGGTTTTTCCTGCTTGTAGCATAACCACGAGAAGGAAGATGCCAGGGCAGTTCATCTGCATTGTCAGGAGATCTGGCTCTAGCCAGGCACGTTCCCACCGTGCAGGCTGTGTACCCATAACTTGGTGGCAATCAAGATGGTTTGGGATTTTTTCCTTTTTCTTCCCTTCCCTGTGTTTCTGATTTTTCTAGACCAACTATGCAGTAAGAGCCTTCCTCTCCTTCCTTCAGATAAATGTCTTGAAGAGACTTACTTGATTTGTGGTGCAACGCTGAGCAGGTATTGCTGGAAAGAGGAGGACTCTGTGTTCAAAATGTCAGACTATTTGTACCAGAAGTAATCTTGAATATCTGTGGTATTTTGTCTTTCAGACCAAGGAACACTGTGTTGCATGAAACTAAATTAATAAAGTTAAACCCAGGGATTGTTTTGTTTTCTTAGAGGAATGGCATTGAAAATGAATGTTGATGGTGTGTCTTTTGGGTGGGTTCATGAAAAGTAACAGCTGAAATGCAGAGAACAGCATCGTGCATGAAGATCTAGAGATATTTACATTTCGGCTCTGGAGGCTCAGAGTCTTTTTGATGTGTTGGGACTTCAAAAGTAGGGTATTTGAAATAAAATATTTATATTGCTAATGAAATATGGAAATATTATTCTAGGCTGGGAATCCTAGCATGTAAACTTAGTTCTCTTTTGCTTTAGTTACAACCCTGGCAAAGGCAGTTGGGCGGAAGCAACTGTTGTGGTCTGGCTACTGTCTCATACATGGCCAGTAACAAACCCCAATATTAAAAAAATATGTCAAGTAACTGATTTAAGCTTTCAGTGAGGATCTGTTTTCTCTGTGATTTCTGCCAGGTTTTCTTTTCCTAATCTGCATGGCTGGTTTGGCAGATGATGCTGGAGTCTGCATTTCAGAGCCACGTTACCATCAGTCACAAGACTGCTCTCAGTTTCCTTGGGCACAACTTCCCTTTCTGTTCCCATGATTTTTAAAATTTTTAATTTGTGCTGCCACTTAGATTCCCAGAGGTTTCCCACAAATTTGACTTTCTAATAATAAATGGCTTTTAGGTAGTCACTGGAGGTAAAAAAACCTCCCAAAAACCCCACAACACCTGCACTAACTGAGTTAAAATACGGAGCATGTCACAAATGTTTAATCTCCCCTTATCTTCCTGCTTCCATCCCTCTGCCCTGCCTTGTAGGGAAAAACCCACACTTTCTCTGCCTTCTCAGTGTTTCATCTGTTTTCCTTTGAAGGTGCTTTGTTGCTCGTGTATCAGTCTGGAGAGGTTTGGGTAGTCTCAGGGGGCCAGCGAGCATTGCTCCGCGCTCTTCAGTACCGGAGTTGTCTGCGGGGTTGCACGGGGACACGGGGCTCTGTTTCCAGCCCTGCCCTATCTCTGGCTGACCCAGATCCTGAGGCAGCACGGGGATGTGTGTTCAGCTGTGCTGGGGATGGCGGGCAGAGCTTGCTGCTGCCTGAGCACCGAGCCCACAGACACTCAGGGCTGCTCCCGTCCAGATCCCACGTGGGCAAGGTCTGAGCGTGGCGTCCGAGAGGAGTGGGTTGGTTTGGGGGTGCTGGGTGGGTTGGTTCTGCCCTAGGAAGCTGCTGAAGCATTGAAGACCCTGGTGTCTAAGCAGATTATTCATAAAATCATGGAATGGTTTGGGTTGGAAGGCTCTTAAAGCTCATCTTGTTCCACCTTCCATGGGGGCTCCAAGTCCATCCTGGCCTTGGACACTGCCAGGGATCCAGGGGCAGCTGCAGCTTCTCTGGGCACCCTGTGCCAGGGCTTCCTCACCCTCACAGGGGAGAATTTTTCCTACTATCCAATCTAAACTCATGTTCAAAGATTTGTGATGGTCTGTTAATATTTTCACACCCCCCTTTGCATTTGTGGTGGGGAGCTGAAATGTGGATTTTCTCTAGCTGTTCAGTAATAAGCCAATATTGGTCCCGTTTTTGTTGCAGCTGTTGAATTACTTCAGGATTGAGACATTAGGATTGTGGAATGGAGTACAGAATGGGATGGGTGCTTGGGTTACCCCTGGAATGGGCAGAAAGGCTCTGGGCCTGGTGCCCGGCTCTACATCCCATGTTTGAGGAGACTTCCCATCCTGAAATAATGGCAACTTAAACCTGCCCTGCCCTCCTCCCAGCTCCATCCTTTCCATCCCCACATCACTGGAAGCAGGATTTCTATCCTGGGAAGACGAAAGCCCTGCTTAGCAACTGCTCCCGGGGTGAGACTGCTGGGCAGGTGAGGCCTCCTCGTGAGGGTTCGCAGGTTTCCCTAACTACTGCCGAGCACCAGGAAGATGGGAGAGGAAGAAGGCTGAGATGTAGGGCTTTAAATCACCAAATTATGGAATGGTTTGGCTTGGAAGGGGCCTTAAAGACCATCCAGTTTCAGCTTCTGCCATGGGCAGGGACACCTTCCACTAGACCAGGGTGCTCCAAGCTCTGGTGGAGTCTCATGGAGGGAAATACTCGCTGGTGGTGTTCCCATCTGGAGGTGGGGTCTGTTTGGTTATCCAGATGTGCTGCAAGTGCTTCGGGTTTTACATCCTCTCTGCTCAGCTCCGGGCTTGTGTTCTGAGCTGTTACACTGAGGTCTAAGCCCGTGAGTGGATTTTCATTTCTGGATGCTTCTGGGGCTTTTTTATTCAATTAGGATAGAAAATATATGGTGAGGATTTTTTTTTTTCTTCTTGGCATCAAGTAATTTAGAAAAGCCCAGGCTGCTCGGGGATTTATGTAGTATTCAGGCAGGGCTTTTCCTCTCTCCGAAGCTGTGTAAGTAGCTGTTCAGGGGATGTGGGCGTTGCTTTGCAGTTTCATCCCCTCTCTCTTTTTGTAGTAGTAACTCCACTTGCTCTGACTTTCTGTCCACAGGCCCATGTTTTCCATCTGGGGCTGACCTTGGAAACCTATCTTGGAGCTCTGTGCAGCTTGTGAGCCCACCTGTGCCTCATAGTTACAGCTATTTTATATTTTTATTTCCAGCACAAACCCGGCTTTTCGGCCCTGTTTTACGCTGCCAGCAGCTTCTTGCTTGTTAGTGGTGCAGTAGGGGGGACACTGGTTTGGAGTTAAGGCTGTCCTGGAGGGAGGGAAACACTGCTTGAGAGCTTGTTAGGGCTATCCAGCACGTAATTTGTGGCAGGCAGCGCCCTTTCCTTGCAAAGTGGTGTGCAGAGGTGCTTGTCAAGTACAGGATGTCCAGTTACTGAGGTGTCAGAGCGGTATTGTTAGCCGTGATAAAATGCCTGGAGAGGAGGTGACTGTAGCAGTGACTCAGGCTGTGAACAGTTTGTTTTGTGCTCTAAAAGCACAGGACAGGAGCTCCTAGCTTTTATGTGGAGCACTCGGTCTCTGTGTAGCTCCTGCTCACCAGTGGGGTTGGGGAATTCACTGGTGGGCTGGGTTGTGGAGCATTAAATCTTCAATCCTTATGGCAGCTGGGTTTCTCCTGCTAATTTGAGTGCACACATTATCACTGTGAACCTCAGAGTTTGTTTTCCAAGTGACAAAATCCTGTTATTGTATCTCCCAGCTGTGCTTACAAACCTCTCTCACTTGAACTCTTTGCTTTTCACCGAGGGTCATCTCAGCTTTTCTGGGCTGTTTGGGAAGGATGCTGAGCGTTGCAAGTGGAACACACCCACTGCCTCTGAAAGGATTTCCTGGCTCCTGGTGAGGAGTTGCTGAAATGGCTGATTATTTGACTGATTTCTATAGTGACTGTTGCCTTGGCAGCAAAGCTGAGAGAGTAAAAGCACAAACATAAGGAGGGCATGATTTGATTTGGGAAGGATTAGTTTGCTTTGCTTTGGTTGGGTTTCAAAGCGCTGTAGGAGGAGTTTGTGGGCAGGGACACCTTCCACTGAGGTGCTTTTTGCTGGCTTAGGTGGATGTGGTTTTGTCTCATCAGTGTTAATTGTGAAACTTAGCAGTTTCTGCTTGCAAGGAGCCCCCAGACCTGGGCCTTGTCCTCAGCACAGGAAAGACGTGGAGCTGTTAGAGCAGGTCCAGAGGAGGCCACGGAGCTGCTCCCAGGGCTGGAGCCCCTCTGCTCTGGAGCANGCCCTGGCACAGGGTGCCCAGAGCAGCTGTGGCTGCCCCTGGATCCCTGGCAGTGCCCAAGGCCAGGCTGGACACTGGGGCTTGGAGCAGCCTGGGACAGTGGGAGGTGTCCCTGCCTGTGGCAGGTGTGGCACTGGATGGGCTTTGGGGTCCCTCCCAAGCCAGGTCATTCCATGGTTCTGTGATTCTAAGTGTGGAGGAGTAGCCAGCTGATGTTTTCATGGCTGATTATCTTATCCTTTAACCAAAACTGTAGATGCTTCCACTTTTGCTCCTTGTGCCCAGCTGCATCTCAGGAGAAGAGAACAGGCCTTGACAGGCAGGGTTGTAACAGTGCACCCCCAAATACTTGTTTAACCCTCTGGGGTGGCCGTGGCCAAGGTGTGGATGGAAGTGGTGGTGGGAATTGCTCCCCACGTTTTGGGTTAGCACCTCAGTGTTTGCTGGTAACGGGGGAAGAAAGGTGCTGTAAACACGAGGAGGTGCGACGTGGAGCCCTTGACGAGTTTGTTTCATCCTGCTCGATCTTGTGTGGGTATTTTGAGGTACTGGTTTTCCACAGCATCATTATCATGGTGCAGCTGGTATTGTTATGATAATCACATTGTTATTTATAATTCCTTGTCGGGTTCAGACTCGTTAATGAGGCAGCTCAGGTGGGGATGGAGGCAATTTTTAGTCACCCAGCCTAAAGAACCTGTGTCAGGGCTGGGGAGGTTTGTGTGTGCCCCATCCCTCGTGGGACCACGCTGAGCCTGAGGATGTGGCCTGGCTGCTGCTCACACTGGTCCCCACCTTCTGTCTTCAGCTTGTGTGGAGAGGAGAAGACCTTTTGTGGAAGAGAGGGGGTCAATGAGGGCTGTTAGTCCCCTGGAGTTTCTGCAAAGCTCACCCCATCAAGCTTTCATGGATATGCCATAGGGAATGAGGAATTTTTAATGTGACAAGCTGGAAGGTGTGAGTAAAGAAGCTTTTTTGCCTTTTCCTCCCCCATAGACAGGCTGTGAAAAACAGGCTTGAATGATAAGTGGTGTTAAAATTTTTAGTTGGTTCTCCTCATTTTAACTCTCAATGAAAACAGCTCGTCTCCATGGCCCGTGTCCTTGGCTGAGGATTACCTTTCCTCTGAGCCTTGCTCCTGTGAGTATCAGTTACTCTGCTTTTACAAAAGGTGCTTGATAGTGGTTTACTTTGGCAGTGTGAGAGCAGCGGGCTGGGATTGCATGTTTTGGAACTGATTGTAGTTTTCAGCAGCGTTGCCCAAACGTGCACTTCTGCTGCAAGGCACACGTTTGTTGGTTTTTGTCGGGCTGCTGGGCCAGGTATCCTGGGGTCACACCAGCATTTTGGGGATCTTGTGCCAGTGTCCGAGTGCTATTTGCAGCTGGCAACAGATTTTTCCATCTGCAGCTCGTCTTAGAACCTGCTGGCAGCTTTGCATGGAATGTAATCAGGGAATGGTTTAGGTTGGAAAAGCCCTCTAAGCTCATTGAGTCCAACCATTCCCCAGCACTGCTGAGGCCACCACTGGCCGTGTCCCCAAGTGCCACATGTAGAAATGTTTTAAATCCCTCGAGGCAGGGATGGTGACTCTGCCACTGCCCTGGGCAGCCTGTTCCAGGGCTGGACAACCTTTTCCATGGAGAAATTTTTCCCAGTATCCAATCTAAACCTTCCCTGGCAGTGAAGATGTAATTTAAAGGTTGGCTGCAGGCTCCCAAACTGTGTCTGTGGGATCCTGAATCCTTAAAAATGTTGTCAAGAGATGGACAGGAAGCTGCTCTGTCGGGAGGATAACGGTTCAAGGATTTGGGAAACTGGGATTCAGGCACTCCAGTGTTGAAAACTGACAAGGTTTAATATTGCCTCACCTCGTGGTGCCCACAGAGTGCTCTGAGAGCCCCGAAGCCAGGCTGGGAAACAGCACAGGGAGCTGGGCCCTGCTGCAGGCCCCGAGCCCGGCTGGGGGAACAGCATTAAAAATAAATAACTTTGACTTTATCAATGTCGTGAGGCACCATCCGGGGAAGCAGCAAGCCCACAGAGAAGTCTGTTAGGATTGTGTGTTGGGAATTTGTGCTGCCAGAGCCGGGGTTTGAGATGAGCACACGGAGACAGGCGGGTGGAGCTGAGCTGCTCCTCAGTCCCGGCCTTGTAGGAGCTTCTAATGTGGGTTACCATGCATAATTCAGGGCATCCTTTTTCCATGTTCAGAGCTCTGTAACTAAATACTGATTTGCTAAACACAACTTGAATAATGAAGCAATCTGTGGCTTGAAAGCCTTCCTCAGTACTGAAAGAAAAGGAAGCAAACAGAGCTGTATCCTCATTCCTGCTTTAAAACAGCACAGATATTTACAAGGTGGAAGAGTCATCTTCATCCATGCCTGCTCTGTGGATTTAAATATGTGCACATTCCTGATGAGCCCAGTGAGAGGAGGCCTGTCCAAAGTACTGCCAGTCCTTTCATCCAAAGCTTTTTCTCTCCTCAACCATCACGGTTCATTCCATGGAAAACAGATTAAAGACTGCACCCCGTGTTTCTTGCTGAGCTTAGAGGTAACAGGTCAAAAAATAAATGGATGTGCAGTGTGGTCATGGATGTGCAGTGTGGTCATGTTTACATAGGAGTGAAGCTCTGTATCTGTTCTGAGCCGCTTCAACTCGAATCATGCCAGTAGGGTAAATTAGTTTGGTTTTCCTCAGTCACAACTTTGCTCCCTTTGATGGAACACAAACACTTGGGAGCCTGTAAGAGGCTAAAAATATTCTTACAGCTGATAAAGGCTTGATCTGACTTTTGAAAATACGAAGTGTTTTTTTTCCCTGTGCTGTTGCCTTCTCACTTCGTGTTTATGATGCTGCAGCAGAGCACGTGGACTGTGGGATGGTGGGGCTTCCACTGCTTTCCTCTTCTTGCTCTGGGCAGGAGCAGCTTTTGTTGGTTGAATAAATACCTCAGTACTGGGCATTTGCTGATGGTGGTCACTGTCATCGCTGCCTTCTTTGGTGCTTGTGTCTCAAAAATTTAGGAAGAAATTCCAAGCAAGTAACTTCGGTGTTCTTGTAACTTTTGTGCTGGAAGGAATCAGCTTTTCTAAGCTATTTTTGTAATTCTCTGGGTAGAGAAGTTTCTTACCTAGTTCCTCTTTTTTTAAAAAAGGAAAACTTCATTTTTCTCCTGGTTCCTTTTTTTTGGCTGGTAGAAAACATTTCTTTGAATTGGAGCAGTATACCCTGGAAACAGTCAAGTATACCTCACAGAGCTGCTAAATAGCTGCAAACCTAAATGCTTCGGTTTATTTTCAGGCTAAGCTGTTTGATAATTGATTTTCCTGCTGATGTTTTGGCCCAGAGAGTAGATCCGGGCTTATCTACATCAATTTTTTGGTGTTGATGACTATGTATGGCACCTGGAGGAGTTCTAGGGTAGGTTGGATGGGGCTTGGAGCAACCTGGTCTGATGGAAGGTGTCCCTGCACGTGGCCGGGGGTGGAATGGGATAAGCTTTAAGGTCGTCTCCAACCCAAATCACTCTGGGATTTTGTGATTTTATGATTTTTGCCTTCCAGAATGAAAACCAGGTTTCGTATTCAATCCCTGATGCCACACATTGCATTAAGATGCCAGTCTGTAAGGGGCAGAAAAGGTTTCTGCCACAAATACCAAAGATTTGCTCTGTAGATCCTTAAATCCATGAGTGTGATGATTTTAAGAGGAGTTCGGGCGCTGCTCATGGACTAGAGCATAGAAGTAGAAAATACGTCAAATACAGAGCAAGAAAGGGGCTTCCCACAGCTGCAGAGTGGTGTTAAATCTTTTAGGAAATCAGCAGTGAGCTCGGGAAAGACAGTGCTGTGTGTATGAGTTTGGAGCTCAAATCTGCTGCTCTTTTCCCTCCGGAGTCTGTTGTCCACCCCGAGCCCAGCTGTTTTTGTGCAGGAATTTTGGCTTTGGCCACGAACTGCAGGCTAAATGCCGTCCTAACACCTGCTTTTGGGTTTTTCTCCCCTCCCCAGGAAGAAGAATGCCAACACGAAGATGAAGTAGAGCATTTCCTATGCTGGCCGCGGCGCCCGCAGGCTGGTGTCAGCTGGGTAGAGACGGGCTCTCGCCTCTGGCCAAACCCATTCCCGGGACAAGATGAAGCCAAGGAGGAGCTTCCTGCCGCGCTGGAGCCGCAGTGACTGCTGCCCGCTTTAAAGCCCATGTGCCACCGTCCCTGGCAAGATGAAAGAAGTGGTGCTGTGGTCACCCGAGGAGGTGACCAGCTGGCTGATGGACAATGCCGTGCCGGAGTACTGTGAGCCCCTGAAGAGCTTCACCGGGCGGGACCTCATCAACCTGACGGAGGAGGATTTCAAGAAATCCCCTCTGTCCCGGGTGTCCTCCGACAGCGGCCAGCGGCTGTTGAACATGATTGAGGGGCTGAAGATGGCTCACCACATGGAGGCTCACAAGAACGGCCACGCCAACGGGCATGTCCGCGCCGGCGACCCCGCGCGCCAGAACGGCTTCGGCGCCGCGCTCAAGCTCAACGGGATCCCCAATGGGTTCAAGAAGGAGATGATCAAGATCCCCATGCCGGAGCCGGAGCGCTCGCAGTATCCCATGGAATGGGGCAAGACTTTCCTGGCTTTTATTTATGCACTTCTTTGTTTTGTCTTCACCACGGTGACTATCTCGGTGGTTCATGAACGAGTGCCTCCCAAGGAGGTGCAGCCTCCCCTCCCAGATGCATTTTTTGATCGCTTTGATCGGGTGCAATGGGCTTTTTCTATTTGTGAAATCAACGGCATGATCCTTGTAGGACTGTGGTTTGTTCAGTGGCTGCTCTTAAAATACAAGTAAGTAAAGCCTTTTCAAAACTTGAGTGCTTCTGACAGCTTTTGGAGGGCAGCTTTTGGACACAGTCTTGAGCTGTGCCAAGGGAAATTTAGGTTGGATGTTAGGAAAATGTTTTTTACTGAAAGAGTGATAAAGTTCTGGAATTGTCTGCCCGGGGAGGTGGTGGAGTCACCACCCCTGGATGTGTTTAAAAAAGATCGGATGTGGCACTCCGTGCCGTGGTTTAGTTGAGGTGGTGTTAGGGCATGGGTTGGACTCGGGGATCTTGGAGGTCTCTTCCAAACCTGTGATTCTGTGATGCTGGTTTGCATCCAAACAAAATGAAGCTCCTTGTGATCTTCTTACCTGGGTTTTCAAATCTGAAATAGATATCACACAGTGTGAGCTGCTGTGCTGAAGGCAGAAATCCAAGTGTTCCATAAGAAACTAAGCAATGTCCCTGCTCGTATTTGCCTGCACGGTTAACTTGAAACTTCTTCATGTGTGAAAAGCCATGGATTGGGTGAAATGATGTTCTGAACTTACTGTTTGTTCAGAGGGAGCCCAGCTCACGCTCTCCTGGGGGCAGCTGTGAACCAGCATCCAAGGGAACGGCTGGAGCTGGGCCAGGGCAGGCTCAGGCTGGAGATCAGGGAAAGGCTCTTCCCTCAGAGGGTGCTGGGCACTGCCCAGGCTCCCCAGGGAATGGGCACGGCCCCGAGGCTGCCAGAGCTCCAGGGGCGTTTGGGCACCGCTGCCAGGGATGCCCAGGGTGGGGCTGTTGGGGTGTCTGGGCAGGAACAGGAGCTGGGCTGGATGATCCCTGTGGGTCCCTTCCAGCTCAGCACATTCCATGACTTTAAACCCAAGGGAAACAGCTAGGGGAGGTGGTGTGGGATTGCCCTCAAGAAGGGAGGTGCAGGTTGATAGGACCATGCCAGGGATCAAACACCCTGTCGTGGAGCTGAGCAGAGCCTGTCGGTGAAGAGCAGCAGAACCCTTGGAGATGCTGAAGCAGTGAGATGTGGGCTGAGTTGATGATAACAAATACGTGTTGGTGTCACTGGCAGATGTGAAGGTCCCCCAACCTACCCTGTCCCCATCTGGTTTGGTGTGTTCATTTTTATTTATGTTATAGAATCACAGAATGTTTGGGCTTGGAAGGGACCCCAAAGATCATGCCATTCCAACCCCCTGCCATGGGGAGTCCCCTTTAGAAGGGCCTTTTCTGGTGTAAGGGGAAGATGTCACGGAGCTTGGTCAGTGTATGCACTGATCATGGAATGCTTCGACGACCAAAATCCCTCTTTCCTATCCGTGAGCAGAGGGATCAAAGTCTGAGAGGCCCAGGCTGTGGCTGAGCAGAAAGGGAAGAGCAGGAGAGGTGCTGGCAGGAAGAGGAGCCCAGCGAGGTGGTGTTATCTGGAGGGCCTCATTCTTGTGGCTTTGGATGGTGCACACCAAAGGGGTGGTGACTCTGCTGCAGAAAGAGCTGAATCTCTTTTGTGTTGTGGGTTCTCCCCTCCCTTTGAAATGTCATTCAGGAATAATTGGGCCAGGTGGACCTTCCTCACTTCTGCTTCTGGATCCCTGGCAGTGTCCAAGGCCAGGCTGGACGGGGCTTGGAGCAGCCTGGGACAGTGGAAGGTGTCCCTGCCCATGGCAGGGGTAGAACTGGATGGGCTTTAAGGCCCCTTCCCACCCGAACATTCTGTGGTTCCATGGTTCTAACGCTGTCCATGGCATGGGGCTGGGCTGGTATCTCTCCAGAAGGCAGGAGCAGGTCTGGGAGCAGGAGCAGGTCTGGGCTGGGCACTCTGGAGTTTGCACAGGGAGCTTGAGGAAGCTGCTGAGGCAGATTAACTTCTCTGGGAAGCATTCCCAGATGCTGTGGGAGAAGTCCAATGCCAGGACTGGCCATGAGGTTCCCTCATAGGACTGAGGGAGCAGCGTGCTCCCTGCTGAGGTCTGCAGAGCTGGAGTGGAGTTCCCTGGGCCAGGAATAAGGGTGGAGGTTGTACTTGCTGGCTGGCTCTGAGTCTCACATGCACACAACTCCTCTGGAGAAGGAGAAATAGGAGGCTTTTTATATTTATTTTTTCTTTGTATTACAGTGCAGAGCTAGCTCAGACTTTCCTAAGGTAAAATATGCCAAATCCAGCTAAATCAAGTGGTAATTTTAATTGAAAACAGTTGTTTGGTGCTCCATAAAATGCTGCCATTTCTTTGGTCTCTCAGAATATGGTGTTGCTCAGTCTCTAATCCCCAACCCCCTCTTTGCCTTTATGTTACAAAGAAAAAATCAGGTTCATGTCTGGTTCTAAAAGCCACAAGGGTGAGATCTGAGAGGAAAAACTCTGCACAGGAAAACCCCTGCCCCACTGGAATGGTGCCCTCCACACTTCAATTTTGGTCCGTGGAGCACCATTAATAATTACAATTCTTAACTGGCAGCTTTCTCCATGCTTACACCAGGAGAGGGAAGAAAATAATCTGGAATATACTGTGTTACAGCAGCGAGGACTGCAGTGCAAAATGTGTTTACCCTGCAAGAGTTGAAGCTTTCCTGATAAATCAAGGCACTCGAGGTGTTACTGACCTGGCCCTGCAGAGTCACACTCCTCTGAGAGTGGAGCACTCCACTTCAGTACCTCTGCCAGAAGCGCTGAAAAATTTAAAAGATGGCCAGGTTTGAGTTTTGAAAGAGCTCAGCTTGATTGATAGGAATATTATTGTTTTAAAAGTGAGCAAAATAGCAACAAATTAATTCCAGTGCCTGAAAGGGGAACCTCCAAGAAAGGAGAGAGACTCTTCAGAAGGGCCTGGAGTGAGAGGGCACAGGGAATGGCTTCCCACTGCCAGAGGGCAAGGATGGATGGGATATTGGGAAGGAATTGCTCCCTGGGAGGGTGGGCAGGCCCTGGCACAGGGTGCCCAGAGCAGCTGTGGCTGCCCCTGGATCCCTGGCAGTGTCCAAGGCCAGGCTGGACATTGGGGCTTGGAGCAGCCTGGGACAGTGGAAGGTGTCCCTGCCTGTGGCAGGAGGGGCACTGGATGGGCTTTAAGGTCCCTTCCAACACAAACCACTCTGTTCTTGGATTCTGTGAATGCCAGAACCTGCAGCTTGAAATGGCCATAACAGCAAATAACAGTGATTTAAAATGAACCCAAACCCACAGGTCTGTAACCCGTGGAACACAAAGGGTCATTAACTGCTGTAATTGGATTTACCCCTGCTTTTTGTAACCCCGGCAGTGATCCCTCCTTAGGATCTCTCCAGAAGTTGCTCCTGTCCTGGTGGATGTGCCAGGAGGTATTAAATTGTCTTTCTTTGAGGTGTTTTTAGCTGTTAGCCCAGTGGGGCAGTTTTGGGGCCGGCTGTCCCTCCTGAGCCCATCCTGTACCTCCCGGTACCCCAGATCTGCATCTGCCCTCCCTGTGAACATCAGCCCTCACTAATAAACATCTCTGCAGCTGTGGCTGCTGCGTGGCTTCCCTGCAAACAGCATGTCCTTCAGCCAGAGCAGCTCTGCATTTTTATTTGGGAGCTTTCCTTGCCGATGTGAATTGCTGCCTTTATAATGCTGCTCAGGAAAGATGTGTTCTCTAACTCCTCTGGGTTATACAGGAGACCCTTTGTAATCACTAAACTGTGCATCAGCTGAAATAAACCTACTCCTTTTCATCTTAGAATGAAAATACTGTAACTTCATCCCCTGCCTCGAATAGGAAATTAGTGACAGCCTCAGCTAATGGAGGAGTGTGGGGCATAAATCCCCTTTGATATCTTCAGCACCCAATCTCACAGGCTTTTGCGTCCTAATCCTTAGATTTCCTGTAATCACTTCCTTGGGCAGTGTGAGCTGAGTTGGTCCTGTGTTCCTGACCTGGAAGGTGTGGGAATATTTGTGGAGCAGTTCAGCATTCCCAGGTGTAAGCTGATAGTGTCACGAGTTTCCACAGCATCAGGTTTGTTTTATTTACCTTTGTGGATTCTGTTTGCCTTGAGTGACCTCCTTATTTCTGCCTGTTTTTCTCTCGCTGCCAGGTCTATAATTAGCAGAAGATTTTTCTGTATAGTTGGCACACTATACCTGTACCGGTGTATTACCATGTATGTGACTACACTCCCAGTACCTGGAATGCATTTCAAGTGTTCTCCAAAGGTAAACTCCTCCCGGCTGCCTTGCCGTGCTCTAACCCGCGCGTTTCCCCCTCGCCCCGCTCTTCCCAAAACTGCTTTCTCAAGGAGTGTTTCTGAGGGAGGGGATGCTCCCCTNGGAAACTGGAGAGGGACCCTGCAGCAGGAACTGGAGGGACAGGACAAGGGGGAAGGGCTTCAGAGTGCCAGAGGGCAGGGATAGATGGGATATTGGGAAGGGATTGTTCCCTGGGAGGGTGGGCAGGCCCTGTGAGAAGAGGGATTCTCCCTGGATCCCTGGCAGTGTCCAAGGCCAGGCTGGACACTGGGGCTTGGAGCAGCCTGGGATAGTGGAAGGTGTCCCTGCCCATGGCAGGGATGGAATGGGATGAGCTTTAAGCCCAAACCAGCCCAAACCATTCTATGATTTTAATTTGAGAACACTGGTCTGCTGTGACAGGGACATCCTTCCGCAGGTCACTGGCTGCCCTCTCACTGGAGGTGTTGACAGGTGCTGTGTGGCAGTGCAGGAATCCCCACCCTTTTCAAAGCACTGAGCTACCCAATTTCTGTGGCATCTCCAACTCATTTGGGTGATCAGCAAGTTCCTGTCCCCCCTGAAGCAGTTGAAGGTGTGCAACCTGTGCCGTGTGTGAGTCACTGATTTCTAAAGAAGCACACACCTCGGCGTGTCAAATGCAGATGTGATTCGTGGCTGAAAATGGCCCAAACAGACTTTCCTAAGGCTGTCTCTTGCATGTATTTTTGCAATTCTGTTAGCACAGGGACTTCTCACCTCCTCCCCCATCTAGCACTGCCTCTGAGAGTTAAACTGGGCTTGTGAAAGCCGTGGCTGAAACCAGGCTACTGAGACAGAGGTGCTTGGGCAAGACCCTTGTGGTCAGCCTGGAAGGGTAATTCACGTGCTCTGGGTGGAGATGGGGCAGGGCTGGTGCTGTTGCATCCATCTCTGGTCACCCCAGCATCGCTGGAATCCTGGTCCTTAGTGCAGTTCCTGGGGCTGGCGGTGCTGTGACTCAGCTGAAGCAGCAGAAAGGGCAGAAGCACAGCCACAAATCAGGTGGCAGGTTGTAAAACCCCTGATGTACAGGCAGTAAACTCCTGATTGGACTTGAGCCACGTGCTGTCGCTGTTTTGGTGAGGATTGGCACGTCCGAACGAAGCCAGAATGCTTTGGTTCCTCGGGGAAGTCCAGCCAGGATTTGCCAAGGCAGAGCATTTGTGGCTCTTGGAGGGATTTGGGAAGGAGAAGTGAGTGGGAGAGGAGTCAGCACTGTGTTTGAACAGTCTGCTGCTAGGAAATTAAACCAGAAAGAACACAGGTATTTATGGGCTGAAGGGAATAAATCTGCTGGTTTGGGGAATTTACGGCGTTGGCAAATCCTCTCATTACTCAAGCAGAGACAAGCTGAGGGCTCTGATAAGATTAAGGATGAAGCTGGGTTTTCTTGAAAGCTCTAAGTGTACTGGTGGGAAAAGAATAACCTCTCAACACCTTATTGAGTTCTTTGTGATAGTGAAAAGTGGGCTTTGGGGAGCAGTTCAGTGTTTGTGAGCAACAGTTAGCAGGAAATGTTTAATTCCTGCAAAGAACTTGCTCAAGTCTGTCAGAAATTATTAATTGCCACTTCTTAAAGCAAGGCCAAGCTTTAAAATAAAAGCATGATGGCCAGCCTGGGGGATCTGTGTTTCCTTCTGACAGTTCAGTGGTTTCCATGGATTTTGGGTTTTCAAACATCATAAAATGAGGTGAGGATGCAGCACACGTGTGCATTGATCCATTAGTCCTGCACTGGTCCCTGCTTCCCGATGGGTCCCAGAGGTTCTCCACACAACCTGGTTGTCCCGTGCCATACATTTTTTGTGGATTTGTTTCATATTTGGGCTTGGCTTAGAGCTGGGAGCAGCAAAAGTCTCGGGCAGTGCCAGCTGCCCTTGGTCACTCGGGAGAGGGAGCAGAGTGTCCCCACGGGAGGGGCTTGGTTTGCTTGGGTTTGGCTTTCCTCAGGCAAACTGAAGTTTTTTCAGGAATGCTGTGTGAGCCAGTGCTGTGGGTTGGGGGTGGGTCAGAGCAGATCCACTGGGTGTGGAGGGAGATCCCTGCTTGGGCTGCTGTGGATTCACAGCACAAGTCTGGCACCATGCTCTGACAGACACCGCAGATGTTTCTGTTGGAACAGGAAGTGGAAAGAAATACTCCTGCAGACTTTTCCAAGGCCTTAGGGTTTGGAGTGAGACGCTCTTCTGTTCATTAGATCCTGTTTTGGCAGCTGGCTGTGGAGGCCGGGCAGTTCCTCCTGGTTTCTGTTGGATGATCACCAGTAGGGCCTGCGCTGTTACCAACAATGTGAACCAAATTAAACCTCATTTATTTTAGAGTGTGCTGCCTCTTGAACAGAAGGAAAATCTCACCTGAGCACCAGCTACAAGAGGTGCAAAGCATCGAAACACTGGTGTCTCATTTCCAGTTGTTTCCCTGCTAGAAATGTGCTGCCAGCTCTTGGGAAAGGCTGTGGATTTATCTGGTGATAAAGGCCAAATTGCTGCTTAAAACCCATTGCCCCAAGCTGTGATATTTTACTGTGCTTTTGTGTTCTGCTCTTCCACCAGCTCTTTGGAGACTGGGAATCTCACCTGCGAAGGATAATGAAGTTGATTGCTGGTGGAGGCTTGTCCATCACGGGCTCCCACAACATGTGTGGGGACTACCTGTACAGCGGCCACACCGTCATCCTCACCCTCACCTACCTGTTCATCAAAGAGTGTGAGTGCCCTGCTGCTCTCCTGCTGCGTGATTCCTTCCTGACTGAGGAGTTTCTCTTGTGCTCGCTGGTGAACACAGCTGGGATTAAAATACCTGTGTTTTCCACCATGAGAGGGAATGGCCTCAGGCTGCACCAAAAGTTGGATACCAGGGAAAAATTCTTCACAAGAGGGGTTGTAATGGTTTGGGCTGGAAGGGACCTTAAAGCCCATCTCTTCCCCGCCCTCTGCCATGGGCAGGGACACCTTCCACTGTCCCAGGCTGCTCCAAGCCCCAATGTCCAGCCTGGCCTGGGGCACTGCCAGGGGCAGCCACAGCTTCTCTGGGCACCCTGTGCCAGGGCCTGCCCACCCTCCCAGGGAACAATTCCTTCCCAATATCCCAATCTAAACACAAACAGGTTAATTTGACTGGCCAGGGTATATTATATCTTCCTCAAAGATTTCATAACCTTTCTAATTTCCAAGGACCTCATTACCCCGAGTACAATTTTAAGTTACACCTTAAGAGAGTGATACTTGTTTTGTGATCTCAGCATTCCTGCTCGTAATCTCAGCACAGGCCTCTCTGTGTCAGGCAGGATTGCAGTCCATGACCTCTGCTAATCACAGCAGCAGCCCTGATAAGGTTCCACTTTGAAGTAACCCCTGCCTGTGCTTCTTTGCAGATTCCCCACGGCGACTCTGGTGGTACCACTGGCTCTGCTGGGCGCTCAGCATGGTGGGGATGTTCTGCATCCTCCTTGCTCATGACCACTACACTGTGGACGTGGTGGTGGCTTACTACATCACTACAAGGCTATTCTGGTGGTACCACACAATGGCCAACCAGCAAGTGAGTCCCTCGCACTTCTTGGATGCTCCTGCTGTAGTCTGGTGTGGGGGGAATATCCAGGCTCACCCATGTCCTGTGGAGAGTCCCTGCTGTTGGGTTTACAGGGGAGAACGAGGCATCGTTAATTGGATTCTTCTTGTGTCTTGACCACAAAAATATGGGAAGGTCTTCCCGAAGGCAGGCAGGGCTCTGCTTCCCCCTGGGTAACCTCAGTCTTTGAAGTCCTTCTGAACTGGGGCGAGGTGGCCACATCTGTGATAGAACAACAAACCACTGAGATTCTTTTGCCTTCGTTTTTTTTTGGTTGGTTGTTGAGGCCAGCTGGGGTTTTCCTGTGGCTTGTGCCACGGGTCTCTCGAGGAACAGTAGGAGGCCTCGCTAAAAATGAACCGGTTTTTGAAAGTGTTTCCAAGGTGTGGCAAGTTCTCCTGGCTGGTAACTGGAGCAGTCAGAGAGGAGCTGACAATGCTGAGGAAAGTGAAACCTCCCCTGCTGTGCCAGGGCAGGCTCAGGCTGGAGCTCAGGGAAAGGCTCTTCCCCCAGAGGGTGCTGGGCACTGCCCAGGCTCCCCAGGGAATGGGCACGGCCCCGAGGCTGCCAGAGCTCCAGGGGCGTTTGGGCACCGCTGCCAGGGATGCCCAGGGTGGGGTTGTTGGGGTGTCTGTGCAGGGCCAGGAGCTGGATCTATGATCCCTGTGGGTCCCTTCCAGCTCTGGGTGCTCTATGGTTCTCTGAGAGAAAATACACAAGTCTTTCCTGGACAAGGGAGTTAAGAGACATTTTTAGTCCCTAACAGCATATTGGTGTCCGAATATTTTCTGCGCTCATGGTCAAAGATCTTTTGCTCATCTGTGGCATTTGCTGTTAATTATGTTTAATACAGACCTGCTGCGATGGTAGGAGATGAGTTAATGTTGTGACAGTGCAGATTTTTAGATCCTATCACAGAGCCATCACGGAATGGCCTGGGCTGGAAGGGGCCTTAAAGATCATCAGGCTCCAGCCCCCTGAAGGCCTTGAAGCTGCCACCTCGTTATTGCACTGGTTTGGTGCTGCTTGAAACAGTGCCCCACAGCCAAGCCCGTGGTACATTTCTACCCCAGATGCCCCATTGCAGATGAGGTGCCCTTGATGTTCAGTCAGTTTGGGAGGCACTGTGCTCCACAGGAGTCTGTGCCTGCACTCTGCAGCTCCTGTCACACAGCCCCAGAGGATTCCAAGCTTTGGCTCTGCTCCTGGGCTCTCTGCTCCTGCTGAGTGGCTGTGCTTCCAGGCTGGAAGTGCGGGAGTCAGGATGGCCCTGAGTCCTGCTGAGGACTTGCTTTGGCAGAGCCCTTGGTGTGGAAACGTTCCTGTTCTGCTGCCTGATGGGACTCAGGAGATGGCTCAACACTGCTTCCCTGAGCTGCCAGGATGTTAGAAAAGGCCAGTCCCTGGATCCTTCCCTGAGCACACATTGCTGTGCTGCTCTCTCCTTCCTCGTGCTGGGGCTTGTGCCTGGCCTTTAAATTGAAAGCAACAGTGGATTTATTTGACACGTGAGCTTGACATGGAGATTAAGCTCAGTGTAGAAGCCCCGTGCTTGTATATTCCCTTTGGGTGGGTGGATGCAGGGATCCCTGGCTCTGGCATGGAAAACAGGCAGCAGGGGAGGTTGGATAATTCCCTCGGGGCCTGCCCGCTTCTTGTGTCTGAGCTGGGACTTGCTCAAGGCTGAGAGAAGCAGAGGGTGGGTGGGAGCAGTCTGGGAGCGTGTGGAGGGCAGGGCAGGGTTCTGACCTCCTCCAGATGGGGTGGGATGTGCCCTGCTCATGGCTCCACAGGCGCACAGGCAGGCTCCAAAGCGATTCCCGAGCTACATGGAATTTCAGAGGCACTTGAGGAACAGCCGTGCTTTGGCATGGCGTTTTCATTCCCAAAAGGGAGAGGAGACACCAGTCTTTGGGCCACTCCTTCCTTCCCTGTGGGCCCATCAAACAACTGAGGTCCTGTAGGCAGGGGTGAGCAGCGTTTGGTGCGTGCAGGGAGGCTGGGAGCTGTTCGGGAGGTGAGATATTGGGAGCAGCAGGAAGCAGGACAGCGCCGACGAACGGCCGCGAGCGAAGCGGCGCGAATAAAGGAGCTGCCCTTGGGTAACCCCCTTTTCTGTCCTTGTCACCCCGCAGGTGCTAAAAGAAGCTTCCCAAACTAACCTCCTCGCAAGGGTCTGGTGGTACAAGCCCTTCCAGTACTTCGAGAAGAATGTCCAAGGAATTGTACCTCGCTCCTACCACTGGCCCCTGCGGTGTCCGGCGCTGGCGCGGGGCCGGCAGGTCAAGTACAGCCGCCTGGTGAGTGACACGTAACAGCGTCACCCCAGCCCGGGAAAGGACCTGTCCCAAGTGCTCACAACTCCAAGAGAAGATGCCATAAACAAAAATCCACCGCTCCCTAACCCTTTCTTTAGCAGCTCCCTGGACCTGACATGTTCAGTTACCTGGTAAGCACTGTGATCTTTTTTTCTCTCCAAAGGATCTGCGTTGGACAACAATAAAGAGAATTTAACTTATCATGCACTGTTATACATTTCTTGTTGGTAGAGTTGGGATTTGCATTTGCCCATCACCATGTTCCTTTGTATATGATGCGACAACATAAATGAAAAGCTTTTATATCATAAGTTCTGGTCTTTCCAGTCACGTCTGGGAACAAAGCATATTATTTTCTTGGGAAAACATACTTTTCATATCTCTTGCCCCAAAGATTGGGCTGTAAGCCATTTTCTAGCAAATGACTATATGAAGGTTTCTAAATACCTGCCTTGGGTGAAATCAAGAAATCTTTCTACCTGTTGCACCACGCTACGAATAAGATGACAGACA
Organism: Machaerirhynchus nigripectus; assembly: GCA_013397975.1. Taxonomy (NCBI): domain Eukaryota; kingdom Metazoa; phylum Chordata; class Aves; order Passeriformes; family Dicruridae; genus Machaerirhynchus; species Machaerirhynchus nigripectus. Next base: position 30,198 of record VZRQ01003525.1, on the reverse strand, counting down.
CAGAAAGGTTTGGTAAATCATGATTTTGTAGAATCTGCGGTGACTGTCAAAAAAGTGCAAAAAAAAAACAAAAACAAAAAAATAACAAAAAAAAAGAGACAAAAAAATGTAAAGTGATTTTCTAAGTATTTCCTAACTTTATTTTTCGAAATGTGTATGAAAAAAACCTAAATTTAAAAAAGATTTTTACATGTCAGAGAATAGAGAGTTTAAAAATTTAAAGAAAATGCTTCTTGGGAGAGAGAGAGATTTGTCTATGTTTCTAGTGCCTTTCTTGTCTTGATTGTATGGTCAGTAGGCAGTCTTAAATGTTTTTATTTAAAATAAAGTATTCCATGAAAGCAGAATTATATATACTGTATAATTACTAATTTTTGCATTTATAGCTAAATGAAACTGGAAATTTGCTTATAACGTTGAAATTGCCACGTGAAGGGAAAAAACCTCCCACCCCACCAAATAAAAAGGGTCCGACCTTGCTCACACATTGTGGGCAGGTCAAGCTAAAAAAGCATCACTTTATTGTCTACTTCGTAGCTGGATTTTAAAAAGCAAAACAGCCATGAATTCCTGTTTTTTAAAGAGTTTTACAAATGATCACGGAGTGAACTACGAATGGTTTCTCCATCCCCTATCGAAGTGTTGTTGAAAAACAACAAAGATGATCTATTTCTTTAAAATATTTGTGCAGAAACTGCATGTAATTCTAAGTTTTCACTCCGACCATACATACTGTATGTTTGGGGAAGTCTCCTATCCTGAACTTGCCAATGTGCAGAACAAAAAAATAGGTTTTTTAAAAAAAGAATGAAGAAGAGAAACATATATATATAAATATATATATATATCCATTCTGTATTTTACGTGAAGCAGAGTTATCTTCTGTAGGTTTTTTGTGTATTCACAAGGTGATATTTGTATTGTAAAACAACAATGGTGAAGGAAAATAAAAAAGGCTTTTGAAAAATGTAGTTTCCTTTATCTTTTTAATATTCAGTTGAAATTTAAAGCTGGGTTTATTCTTGCAAACCTTGCCTTTAAGTTGATGTTATTGCACTGTAGGCCATCCGATGTGGACTGTACGGAAACTGCATTGATGTGGAATTGCTGTCGGGCAAAACAGTGCCTTATCTGAAATAAATGCTATGCAATCGGTGAGCGCGAGCGGGCGGGAGGAGCCTTCCTGGGAGCCATCTCCAGGCCTTGAAAAATCTACCCCGAACTGCTGGGACAGGGCAGGGTGGGCATCCCTTCCCCCAGGAGCTGCCAGTCCTGGACACCAGGTGAAAAAAAGAAAAGAGAAGCCAATTTCTGTGCATCCG
>VZRQ01003525.1:0-28616 GCA_013397975.1 Machaerirhynchus nigripectus | reverse complement strand
TCGTTGGCCAAACCCTTTGCCAACAGCATTTGCAGGGCCGGGTGGGAATTCAGGGCTCAGCTCTGCCTGCCCTGCCTTCAATCCACAGCTTTGCCTTGGCAACTTTGGGGTTAAAAGTCGGTTTTTAAACAGCCCAGCCCCACCCCGAGCTGATGTTTGAGAGAGTTCAGGCTCCCAGAGTTCCCTGAGGAGTAGATTTTTCAAGACCTGGCACCACGCACATCCGAACCATTGACATAAGTAAATGTATGGATATATATGCACATGACATTAAATGGAATCTGCTGAATCCTGCCTTGTGGTGTCTGACTTCCTGCACGGCTCTGGCTCCACATGGCCCCCCCTGTGCCACAGTGGGGCTGGGAAGGGAGCCTGGGAGTGGGGGACAGGGGGCTCAGGGCTGCTGGCTCTGGAGGAGGGGCCCGGGATGGGTTTGGGACAGAACTGCTGTGCATTGGCTCAGTCCAGGCCATGGAGTTTGTGCTGCCTTGTTCTCCTCCTTCCCAGGGAGCATCTGCCCAGCAGCTCCGGCTGGCTGGGATGGGACGTGGCCCGGGGTTAGGGTGACCTTCGGTGTTGTGCTGATGGCCAGAATCCCAGATTTCCCCCTGCATTCCCCCCAGCCCTCAGGTAAGATCCATCTGCAGCCATCCCTCAGCCTCTGCTGTCCAGAGAGCGCAGCCAGGGGGTGCTGGGGCTCCTCTGCCGTCCCTGAACACCACACTTGGCCTGGGAGCTCTGTGTTCCTGGGCTGAGATCCTTGGGTGACTTCCAAGGACAATCCTGTCCCACTTAGAGGCTGAACCCCCACTGAAGTGATTCCCTTGCCTGGGCACTGGAAGCTCCTGCTGCTCCTGCTCTGCTTGGTGCCCGTCAGAGAGGTGAGCACAGCAAACCACAGGTCTGTAAAAGCTGGAATCCAGCGTCGTGCTGCCTCAGTTCAGCAGAACTCGTGGATCTCCCCACGCTGTGCCAGTAAAACCATTCTCTGTGGCCTCCAGCTGAGCACTGAAGGTGTCTGTAGAGGGCAGGTGGGAGCCTGGTTTGGGTGCGGAGGGGCAAACCTGGACATCCCAGAGCAGGTGCCAGGAGGCTGAAATTGGGAAGAGGGGTCTCCACCAGAAAAGGCTGGAAAAGGACAGTTTAAGGTGGAGAAAGACCTGGGCAAGCCAGGATCTTGCCAGGAGGGTGGGCACTGATGCTGCCGAGATCCAACTGGATTTAGCCTTTGGCGCTACCACGTTGGGAAGGTTTTAAAACCATAAAACACAGGGATGGGAGGCGTTGGAGGAGCCTGAGCCAAGCGATCCCTTTGCTTTCCTGTGCTCTGGGAAGAGCAATCCCATCACCTTCCCCCTCCTGCTATTCCTCGGGACAGAGCTCAGTGCTCGGCCTCGTTCTGTCCCTGGTGCCAGCGGGTCGGAGCGCTGCCCCAAGAGCAGCCCCGAGTTCCTGTTCTGGCAACTTCTCCCATCCAACTCAGCAGATGCTGGCCACAAATATTTGCCGGAAGGATCTGTGGTTTCTTTCTGCACCCTCCCAATGCCTGTCCTGCCCCTGGCTGGCTGTGGGCGCTATGGGTCAGGCAGGGAATGCTGGTGAGCACCGGGATTTGGGCACGGCACCCTTTGCACGTCCCTCGGTTAAATAAATCAACATTGGGACACCACTCTCAGGCACACGAAGGGATTACTGGGAGGGTCCTGTGCTGGACCAGGGCTTGGATTTTGACAGGTCCCTGTGGGTCAGGACATTCTGTGATTCCAAGATGACAGGAGAAGCAGGTGTTGCAAGGTTTGGGAGCAGGCAGGGCTCCTCTAACTTGGCTGCAGATGGTTTTCAGCAGCAGCAGCAGCAGCAGCAGGAGCTCGGCCCTTGCTGGCATGGGTGGGCACAGAGCATCTCACCTTGTTCACTTTCTGACCATTTTTCCCCCAAAAAACCCCAGTGGGATTTAATTTGGATCTACCCAATTCTGCACTGCTGGTTTCGGGTCTCGAGAAGGTTTTCCCAGCCTTGTGCCAGAGCTTTTGAGCTTGGCACGTGCTGCTTGGCTCTTCCCAGGAGCGGTGCTTCCCTGGGCTCTCCCACATCCCAGGGAGGTGCCCTGGCCCCGGCCCTGGGGCTGCTGCTGCTTCAGATGAGGGATGGCAAAATATTCTCCATTTGTGGTGAAACTTTAACCCGTTTGCCTTTAACCTCTGGATAGGTTTAAGCCAGGTCACCTGGGGAGTTTTGAGGTGTTCACCTGTGTGGACATCAATTATTAGCAGCAGAAAGTCACCATGACTTGGTTGTCCAGAAGGGCAGGAGGGTTCCTGCTCAGGTGGCAAGGCAAGGGAGGGTGGGGAAGGAAAGGCAAGGCAACCCCAGGACAATTACATTTTAATAGTATTTGCTAGGTGTCCCTTCAGTTCAGCTGCCACTCAGTGATCTGTGCAGGACTTTTGAGCTCAGAAATTGCAATTGCTCCCGTTTTTTTACCTTCCCATTCAACCTGCCCTTTAAACTCTCCATGCTGTGTTTTCCAGCAGGAAAAGTCACAGTTTGCCACCAGAGTGGGAGTAAGTCTGCTCCCACTTCCAGCTGCTGCTTGGAGGAGGGGTGTGTGTTTTGGCCAGGAAAGGTGGGGAAGAAGATCCACGTGGTGTGCCCTTGCTGAAGCCTGGCAGGCTTCAGCTGTTCTTGCTGACAGCTCTGTGCAAACACTTTTATCTCCTGCCATCCTGGGCCCGGCAAAAAGGACTTTGGCTGTTCTTTGGTAAATAAACCATGTTATGTAAGAGGCTTCTGAATTGCTGTGCAGGCCCTGCGGGCTGTGAGGGCTCCGAGGCCCCTCACGCCCAGGAACCCGGCCTTTGGGGAACATCTTGGCTCTGCAGCAGCCACCTGCTCATCCTGAGGTCATGGCTCCTCCAATTTCCTGCTCAGGACTTGGTGAACAGGCTGGAATCAAGGTTGCTGTCCTGCAGGGATGAGCGAGGCTGGGACAGTGGGGAATTGCCCATCATTCCAGGTGGCTTCTCAGGGAAAAAAGGAGTTTCTGCCCCTCAGAACACTGAAGGGTTCATGCAGCCGGTTTCAGGAATCCTCCCAGGCCCTGTCATTTAAAAAAAAAAAAGGGGGATTTTCAGTCTCTTCACTGCCCATCGGAAGAGTTTTTGTTTCAGAAGGTTTACAGGGAAGATCGTGGCCTCCTGTGCATTTTTAGGAGAAGAGTTTAGATTTACCCAGCCCCAGCTCAGATGGTTCGCAGAAAGGGAGCTCTCCAAGAGGCCAGGAAATGCTGGTTTTGAAGTGAAATTTGGATGCTGTAGGAAAAGGACCACTTCTCTGAAATGACCTGGGCTTGCTCAGGAGGGACGAGGAACTGAAAAATGAGGAGAGGAGAGGGAAGCAAATGCTTCATGGGTTTGTATTTCAAAGCCAATTTCCTTATTTATTTTTTCCTATTCAGAGGTAGTTTGGATCCTCTTTCTCAATGATTTGGAAGCACAAGGTTCAGTGAGTAAAGAAATGCACGTTTGGCCACCTGTGCTGGGTGGTTTTCCTTCTGTCAGCTGTGCCTGAGTCCTTCAGTGGATCCATCAATCCCGAGTAGGTTTTATCCTGCTGAGGATGAAATCCCCGTGCTGTTGGCAGCCCCTGGATGTGCCCGGGGAGGTCACAGAGTGCAGCCCTGGGGTGGGCAGTGATGGGGAGGAGCCTTTTGTCAGGAGGATGAAGACTGTAAAGAAAACGTCGCTGCCTTTTAGTGCCATCTGGCACAAAACGGCGCCGGGAAGAAGCTGGAGGACTCCTGGTCTTGGGAAGGAGGGTGCTCTGGGGGAACCTTTCACCTTCCTCACATTTCCACAGGCAGGAAGGCATTCAGGGCATTTACCAAGCCCTCAGCACTCCAGCTGCGGTCTCTGCAACCCAGAAAGTGCCTTTTCTGCACCAAGAAGCTCCTTGCTTCTGCAGTCCTGGGCCTGGACACAGTCACATTGCCTGGGGGACTTGGGGAGCTGTGGGTCCCCAGAACCTCACCACGAAAACAATTTTAAATGTTCCCCAAAGCACGTTTTGAGCCGTCACCAATCTCCCTTTTCCTCCTCCAGCCCCAGCAGCAGGTGGTTTGTCCTTTCTGGAGTTACAGAGCCACTCTTCCCCAGCCCTTTTCGTTTTGTGGGGCGAGGCTGGCAGGACACTCCGGCACTGCAACGATTCCTTAAAACTCAAATTCTTCGCTTTTCCTGATGCTCCAGCAAATGTATCACCTGCAGGAAGAGCTCTTGCTCTTGCACAGCCCCTTCCTGGCTCATCCCTGTCCCCGCAGCTCAGCCGTGCCAGCAGAGCAATTGCTCCGTGGTTTTGTCTGTCCTCCTCGGTTCCCTGCGAGGCCAGCGCACCCTTTGGGACCCGACCATTCCCAGAAGCACGGCGGTGTCCGGCCTTATCTGCCAGCTGTGTCCAGGCCCAGCAGGTTCCTGGGGAGCAGCAGGAGATAAGGTATCAGCCAATCTTGCTTCTCCCCACCGGCCAAGTCCAAAAATCACGGAGCCAAAGGGCGATGCTGAACCTGACCTTGAGGTGCTGACGCAGACACTGCCTGGAACATTAACCCTTGGACCAGGGATGCGCCAAGGAGAAGGGGATGGACGACTGCACCTCCTGAGAGGGGAGGGGAAATGCCAGAGGTGCTCCCAGCTTTTAATTCCCACCACAAGTCTGGGGGGAGAAAGGGCTGCGGCTGGTGGGATCTTCCCTTCCCGCTGCACCAGCACCTGAGGGTGTGACGGGTCCTGTTGTTTTGGGGAGGAGCAAACTGCCAAAACCCTTTGGATAAAGCATATTGGGGCAGCTGGGGAATTTATCCAGACCTATCTGGGACTTGAAAGGCAAACAGATGGGAGAAAAAGCCGGGGTTTAGAAACTGAGGTTTTTAATAAGTAGAAATACATGAATAAAAAGTATTTTACACTTAAAATACAATCTGCTCTCATGTTATTCCAGTAGAGCGTGGAAACCCTGAGGACTGAACTTCCACGATCATTAAGAGTCACATCCAGAGGGGAAGCAGCCACCATTCCACAGGCTGGTCAAGCTGTGATGAGGCAAAGGGGAGGAAAAAAAGTCCCGTTCCTGAATTCCTCGAGCACCAGAGCTGAGCAGGGCAGTCCTGGAAAGGTTATGGTGGGAGCGGGAGATGCTGTCTGCAGCTTAACATAAACACACTGGGGAAAAACCTTCCATCACCTCCTCAAGGGATTAGAATTATTGATTGGTTTCTCCTTATCTCGTGCCACACTTGACTCACGGGGTTACTCAGCAAGAATTTTCCAGCTGAACTTTCCAGCCTGGAGCAGGTCTCAAGCTGGGAGCCGCTGGGACAGGCGTGGGAGCTCAGGTAAGCCTGCTGGAGATCCCCCTGGGATACCACAGCATCAGTGTTTTGTATCTTCCAGTGTTGCTGGGGCAGTTTGATCAGCGGGAGGACGAGAAGTGGGAGTGCGTGTGGTGCTGATGTGTTTCAGGCTGCTGCTGGGGTCATCAGGGCAGCTCGGGGTGCCTGGCAGGCAGTGCCACGCTCAGGGGACAAAAGGGGCAGGAAGGAAACCTGTAACATTAGATGTGCTGCCACTGAAATATTTGCTCTGTGAAGTTCAGCCCCGACCCCGAGTGCTGCAGCAAAAGAAGCTGCTAAGAGAGGTCACCTGGAGCGAGTCTCAGGGACCACCTGGCTCTCTGCTGAGGTTGTTCCTCACTGCGACCTTTCCAGGACCACAGGCGCTCCCTGCAGCTGTTGTTTCCTGCGGGTTCGTTGTTTGCAGGGTACATTCCCTGCAAGGAATAGCCTGGAGCCAGGAGCTTCACCAGAGCTGGCCAGTGTTACCGCCAGGAAAACAAGAGGCTCTGCCTCATTCTTCCCTTTCTAATCCCAGAATAATCCCAGAATAATCCCAGACTCACAGAGTGGGGTGGGTTGGAGGGACCCTGAAGCTGAGTTTCCTGGACTGATGTTTGTTACGGTGGCAGTATTCTCTTCTGACGTGCCCTGAGCTTCAGCATCTCCTCCAGGCACTCCGAGAGCACAGGGACTGGTGGAATATCGTGGGGTTTGTTCCAGGAGCTCTTCAGAAGGGTGAGCAAAGTGTCCTGGGAAACGCGGGGTCGGGAATTTGGGCACCCTCCCTGTCCTGCCAGGCCTGGTGATGGGGAGTGGTTGCTGCCTGCAGGAGACACATTTTTGCTGTTTTAGGACAAAAAATAAATCCCCACTTCCCATCCCTCTGTGTGCTGCTGCCGTCTCCGACGCCGGGGTGGGCACCCAAGCAGCTCTCTGAGGGTGGGATGCGTGCTCTGGGTGGGCTGTGCCCCACACCGGGACGCACCACGGGCTCCTTCCTGCACCCACAGAGCCGCCAGCATGCGTGGAAAGAGGTCCAGGTGCTCCTTCTCCCGGCTGGAGGTGATCCTGATCGTGTGCCTGGTGCTGATGATCGCCCTGACCGTGGTGCTGCTGGCCCTGCACTTCCTCACCAAAGACACGGAGGGCAAGTGGGGCCGCCCCAGCCTCCCTCCCCCTGTCCCAGGGGGTGCCCGGGGCGGGACTGAGATTGAAGGGGGACAGGCAGAGGTCCCCAGGCCGCTGCTGAGCTGTCACCACCACCTCTTTGCCCAGCCAGAGCTGCAGGAGCAGGGGGTCCAAACAGCGGCTCTCGGGGTTGTGGAGGCATGGCCCGGGGATGGGAGGAGGAGGAGGAGGAGGAGGAAGAGGAAGGGTGGCTCATCTGACTGGCACCATTTTAAATAATGTCAGTGTGAGTGTTCCCCTTCTCCTCTGTTTCGGGTGACAGCCCAGGAAAGGCCAGGCTGGGAAGACTGAGTGTCCCCTGGTCCCAAAGCCCTGCCTTGGGCGGCAGCAGCTGCCCAGGGAGGGCTGTGGGAACACTGCAGGCACACAGGCACAGTGGGAACGCTGCAGGCACACAGGAATATTTAGTATTTTCCCACAGTGTTATCTCAGCCCCCAGTGACTGGTGGCTCTGGGATTTCCTGAGATGCAGATAACCTTCCTGATTTATTACGATTTGGTAGCCCTCGGTGGCTTTTCTTCCCTGGGTTTGTCCATCCTGGAAGGATTTCTGCACCTTCCTGGTGGCTGGGGTGAGACGTGATCTCCTTTGGGAGAACTTTTCCTCACCATTTGCCTGGAAACCACTGCCCAGAGCTGCTTTTCCCTCCTCTGAGCTGCAGCTGGCTCTGCTGGGATTTTTTTGGGGAGGAGCAGGGCACCAGCGCTGGACACAGGACTTGCTGGATGTGCCCTTCTCTCTTCCCCAGTCCCTTCCCAGTTGCTCCTGACATGCCATCCCCTTGTTCTGACCCCCGCTGAGCTGAGCTGTCCGTGTGAAACAGCCCTCGGAGCAGGTTCCTGCGTGGTGCTGGGTGGGCTGGGAGAGTCCAGCTGGGAACGCCGGGCTGGTTCCCCCTCGCTGTGCGTCCCCACCCATTCAGCACAGCCCAGTGACCCCTCTGGAGAGCTCCCGGCCTGATTCCTCACTCCTGCTTCACCCTTTGCCAGCCCAGAGGCCTCCACAGCCTCAGCGCTGGCAGCCCGCCGGAGATCCATTTCTTGTTCCTGCAGGTTCCAGCAGCCACGTGGCAGAAGCAGCACGGTACTCGGTGGGCGTTGGCCGAGCTGACTGCACGGGCCCTGTGGCACAAGTCCCTCTGGTGAGCTGGGGGGATTCCTCCTGGGGCTGGTGAAACACTGATTTTTCGTCCCCCGTGAAATGCGTGTCGCCTTCAAACCTTAGGTGAAGTTTCTGTGAGGTTTGGAGCAACCTGGGACAGTGGGAGGGGGTTGGAACGAGATGGGTTTAAGGTCCCTCCAACCCCAAACATTCCGTGATCATTGGAATCACGGGGCAAGACAGAGCTGTAGCTCGGAGCTGTTGAATGAGTCCTCTGGCCCCCAGGCAAATCTAGCCAGGGAATAAATGGTTCAGTGTTTATGATGGAGCTCCTCTCTTGCAGATGGGATACGCCAACCCCGACCAGGTGGGTGGGGGGCTCCTCTCGCGCCTCTACAGCCGAGCCTTCATCGTGGCAGACCTCAAGGACTCCAAACGGGTTGTGTTCGTCAGCATCGACATCGGAATGGTGTCCCAGAGAGTGAGGCTGGAGGTACGGGGCTGGAAAGGAGGGGCTGGGGCTTGCAGTCGTCCCTATGGAGCGTGGCAGCACGCTGGCTGCTTCCTTTGGGATTCCCTTGGGGAGGTGCCGTGTCTCTGCTGGAGAAGAGCTGTAGATTCCTCAGCAGATGAGGCTGGGCTTTGCTCACGCTTCTCTTGGTGGAAAAATTACCAGGAGTTCATTTGGGATCACGAATACATTATCACGGTGCCTTTAAAAATGCAGCAGAGGAGGGAGGGAGGTGCTGGAGAACTGGGGGCTCCTGGGATGATCTGGGATTCACTTCAAGCTGGATATAGAGGTCTTCTACCAGATATTCCCATTTTAAGGCTCCTGCCAAGCCAACAGGCACAACCTCCTTGTTGTGCCAGGCAGAAAGAGGAGAGTGAGGAGGGGAATGGATGGTTGGGGTTTTTGCAGGGGCTGGCACAAATCTCGGCAGCGTCTGGGCAGGAGAAGGGGCTTTTCAGGAGCACCCCCTTCCTCCCAGGTGCTGAAGCAGCTGCGGAGCAAGTACGGGGAGCTGTACCGGCAGGACAACGTCATCCTCAGCGGCACCCACACGCACTCGGGGCCCGGGGGGTACTTCCAGTACACCCTGTTCTGGATCACCAGCAAGGGGCTCATCAGGCCAGCCCTCAGCTCCATCGTCAACGGCATCGTGAAGGTCGGTGTTGCCCAGCTCAGCTCAGTGTGCGTGCCTAACACAGCGCCGGCTGTGCCGCTGGGGGTGGCACCTCCGCGTGGCACAGCCCGACACACACTGGGAGGTGGGCTCGTGTTTGCCAGGGACAGCAGCCCAAAAAGCAGGAGCTTTGGATCCTTTCTTCAGGGACAGCTGTGGGTACTTTTAAAACATTCCCACAGTTTTCCAGAATTTTAGATGGGTTAAGAAAAAATCCCGAACAAACAAACACGCGCCCCCAAATCCCAAGAACGGGTTGGGGATGGACAGCGAGGGAAAGAAAGGGTTTTTCCAGACAAACCTCACGTATGCCTGACAGCCTGATACTCCCTGCCATGCTGCTTTGCAGAGCATAGATATTGCCCACGAGAACATGAAGAGAGGAAGGCTCTTTATAAACAGAGGCACCGTAGAAAACAGCCAGATCAACCGCAGCCCCTTCTCCTACCTCAAGAACCCAGAGTCTGAGCGGAGCAGGTAAAGCCTCCCCAGGCAGGGGGGAAACAGAGCACTGGAGAGAGCCCCTCAGCTGGGACTGTGGCCCAGCCAGCTCACAGCTGCTGCTTCTGGTCATCCCAGGAGAGCTGGAAATGTGGAGCCAGGCCTGTGGCACAATGAATGGTGCTGTGGCCGTCGTGGGCGCTTGGGTGCGTGGTGTGTGCATCCCCAAAAATTAACTGCAAAGCCAGGCCTTGAAAGCTGTGGCTGCCCTCTCCGAGCGTGAGGACATGGCCAAGGATGTGGCCTTGTGCTTTATTTAAAAAATAAAGAGTTGGGGGCACCAAAGTGCCATCCTTGGGGCATGAATCTGTGCTATGTCCATTCCCTGGAGGAGCAGTGCCTGAGCACGGTGACAGCCATAGCTCTTCCCTCACCTTCCCAGCTGCTTTCAGGTGCTTCTCCAAGCCCTGGCTGTACTCTGGTAACACCTGGAATGACCTTTTCATATCCTTGTTCAGCCTAGTGAGGATTTAACCTGGCAGAGCAATGCAGAGCGTGCCCACGGCCCTGGCTCTGATGGGGTTTCCCTGCTTTGTTCCCATCCAGGTATTCATCCAACACAGATAAAGAAATGGTGGTGCTGAAGATGGTAGATGAGGATGGACACGAGCTAGGCCTTATCAGGTACTGACCACCAGGCTAGCAGGTTTTCCTCCACACCCTCATTATTTTTTGTGAGAATGAAGGTGTTCCATTTTTTCCCCCTTTTTTACACCACTGACTCCTTCCTCCTTGCTCCCTTGAATACAAAGATCCCTGCAAAATGTAACTCTCTGGGTTAGCGAAAGAGCCTGAAGGAGCTCTTGGCGGCCCTGGTAATGGCAGTGACAAATCCTTGTGGCCTCAAGGCCTGGATTGTGACAGCCAGGAGCCCCCCTGGGTAAGAAGGGAGAGGATGGGAACACCCTGCCCTCGCTAATCCATCCCTCAGCGCCACGAGTCTCCAGCTGTATTCTCCCAAAGAAAATTCCCACAAACACATGGGACTGAAGGGGTCGATTGCTGCTGCCCAGGGTGAGCAAAGCGTTTTCTGTGTGTGCCTTGTGGCCCCTCCGCAGCTGGTTTGCCGTGCACCCGGTGAGCATGAACAACTCCAACCACCTGGTGAACAGCGACAACGTGGGCTACGCCTCCTACCTGTTCGAGCAGGAGAAGAACAAGGGAATGCTCCCTGGAGAGGTGGGAGTGCTCCCAGGAATGGGTGAAGCAGGGCTGGGACACGGAGGGGTGAGGTGGGACAGCAGGGCAAGTACAAGCACTGAGGGGAATGCTGTGATTTATTTCCTCTCTTCCTCTACAGAAGGGATATTGGAAGGTGTATTCCTGACTTTCCAAACCAGTAATCAATGGCAGTTATTCAGACTTTAGGAATAACTAAGTTTTTTTTTTATTCAACTATTAAAAACTGGGGAGGTCGGGGTTGCCCCATCCCTGGAAGTGTTCAAGCCTTGAACAACCTGGAAAGTGTCCCTGCAGTCAGCTCCAATAGCTCTCACCCTGTAAATNACGTGCCTAAAGCCCCATTCCAGTGCTCCTGGTGACCCTGGGAATAAAGCAGCGTCGTGCACGGTGACAAGCAGCTGCAGGGAGAGCTGCACGGCGGCTTTGCAGCTTTCCCTGCAAGGTGCTGAAATGCTCCTCTGGCCTTGGCAGGGCTCCTTTGTGGCCGCCTTCGCCTCGTCCAACCTGGGGGATGTGTCCCCCAACACGCGGGGCCCGTTCTGCGCCAACACGGGCGAGTCGTGTGACAACCCCCAGAGCACCTGTCCCGTCGGAGGGGTGAGTGTGACCCACCTGTCCCACCTTCCACAGGGCCCTGTGATTGGCCCCTGCGCATGGAGAGAGCACTGATAGTAAAAAATCACCTCTTTTCAGGCTGTTCTGGGCGCCACATCCAGGAACTCGCTGCGCTTTTCCCCCTCACACACCCAATTTTCCGGTCATTTGTCCCAAATTTATCTTGAGTGTAGCAACCCTGTGACTAATTCTGATGTGGCCTGCAAGAAGCCCTCACTTCCCACTGTCAACCACCTGGCAGTGCCACATGCTGTCCATACTCATTGACCACCAAACGAATTTCCCAACAGGCAGCAATGTGCATGGCCAAGGGGCCTGGGAACGACATGTTTGAGAGCACCAGGATCATAGGGCAAAACATCTACCTGAAAGCCAAGGTAAGGGATATTCTGCTTTCTGAGTGTGTGTGGGTGCTGCTACAACAGGGATTCATGCTCATTTAAGCAACTTGGAGAGCCTTGTGGGTCCCTTCCCTCAGGATATTCCATATTCTCTAGTCTCTGTTCTCTGTTCTCTATTCTATATTCTATACTCTATATTCCATATTCTATATTCTACATTCTATACTCTATACTATCTGTTCTCTATTCTGTCTTCTCTATTCTTTATTCTCTATTCTATATTCCATATTCTCTAGTCTCTAGTCTCTGTTCTCTACTCTATATTCCACATTCTAGATTCTAGATTCTATAGTCTATACTCTATATTCTCTATTCTCTATTCTCTATTCTCTGTTCTCTACTCTGTACTCTATATTCCATATTCTGTATTCTATACTCTATATTCTCTATTCTATATTCTATATATTCTATAGTCCTATATTCTATACTCTCTGTTGTCTATTCTATATTCTCTGTTGTCTATTCTATATTCTCTATTCTCTCTATCTTGTACCTGTTCTGGCATATGTTNCACATGCTGTCCATACTCATTGACCACCAAACGAATTTCCCAACAGGCAGCAATGTGCATGGCCAAGGGGCCCGGGAACGACATGTTTGAGAGCACCAGGATCATAGGGCAAAATATCTACCTGAAAGCCAAGGTAAGGGGTATTCTGCTTTCTGAGTGTGTGGGTGCTGCTACAAAGGGATTCATGCTCGTTTAAGCAACTTGGAGAGCCTTGTGGGTCCCTTCCCTCAGGATATTCCATATTCTCTAGTCTCTGTTCTCTGTTCTCTATTCTCTATTTTCTCTATCTTGTACCTGTTCTGGCATATGTTTGTAGATTTAAATTACTCTAAAGTCTCTTGATTTTGTTTTTAATGGGCAAATGAGCTCTGCAAGCAGCTGTTGATGTCTCTGTATCTACTGCAATCGAGAGGGCCTCAGAACCTGGAATTTGTTAGGTTTAGGATGGTGTAGGAAATCCTAATGGTAGGGAAAAATACCCTCTGGTATAACAAACCTGATTCGACACCTGAATTTAGACTGGACAGCACACACTTTTATTTAGACCCATCACTGCAGGTGTAGTGATACGAAAACATTGTTTTGGGGTTTTAATCTCAATTATTCCTCGCTGGGATATAATGAGGATGTCCCCCCTCATCCTCTCCCCCTCCCTCCTATTCACCTCAGAGGCATCATGATGGGACAAATCCTCCTGGAAGAGCTCAGAGACACCGCCACACACCACTTGTAGGCCAGTTTGGCATCACGTTCCCAAACTGACCCAGATGTGAGGCAGAATGCGTGGCTGAAATCCCCGCAGAGGACGCTCCCCTTGCTCTGCTTGGCCCTGCATTTCCCTGGCCCTCTGGGGTCCCTTTTGTCACCTGTGGGCTCTAAAGCCACCCTGGACTGAATTTGCTGGTTCCCTCCAGTGCCATGTGAGAGCAGTGAGTGCAAGGAGAGCTTCTGGCAGCGTTTCAGGGACAGCAGCTTGCAGGAACTGGAGCGTGGCCAGCAGAGGAGGAAGAGCAGGAGGCCTGGTGGTGGCATTTCCTTCCGTCACCATTTCAGAGGCTCTGCCCTCGAGTCACTGCAGGCTGATCGTGCCTCTGTCCCCAGTCCAGGTGTCCTGGTGTGTGCAGCAAACCCAGGGGAAAACACTGCTGTTGTCTCTGACACCTCAGGCTCCTGGCCTTCAAGGGCTGTGCCCTCAGTTCCTTCCAGGAGTGTCATCAAACCTGCACAACTTCTGGCAGCACTTCCCACGTACCAGCCTGAGGCTGGGAAACCATTCCCTGAAGGGCTGAGTGTGTGTAGCAAATACCCTCAGCTGCCAGGGGTGTAGTAAATCCGTGGTAGAGTCCCAGCACGTTCTGGCAGTGAGTAGAGCCAAGTGCTCCTTTCTCATAAAAAGCATTCCTTCTGCTTGGTCCAAGATAGAGAAATTCCAAGAGGTGGCAGCCAGGAGAAGGATGTTTCCATCCTGGTGAAATAGGGGCATGTTTCAGCTGCAAAAGCAAAGTGTCCTCCCTCCCTGGGACAGGCAGAGCTTGCAGGGCTCAGGGTGACACCACCAAAAGCACTTGGGAAATACAGATCTGCTTCAGCACCTGGAAGAGGCCCTGGGAAGGTGGAATGAGAAAATGATCCACATGGCTGTTCCTCAGCACAGCTGCATTCCTGATCACTTGTCCCTCAAGGATTTTGTCCCACCTGGTGTGTCCCACAGGAGCTGTACGAAAAGGCCTCCCAGGAGGTGAGAGGACCCCTGAGCTCAGCCCACCAGTGGGTGAACATGAGCGACGTGTCCGTGGAGCTCAACGCCACCCACAGGGTGAGAGCAGCAGGAAATGCCCTAATCCCACAGCAGCCCTGCCACGCCCAGGGGAACTGGGTTTTCTCTCTTTTTCCTTTTCTTGCCCCCTTCTGATTTAGGTTAAAACCTGCAAACCAGCCTTGGGGCACAGCTTTGCTGCGGGGACTATTGACGGAGTGGGGGCTTTCAACTTCACCCAAGGTAATTTAGGGGCAGATCTCATCGTGGCTTTGTACGGACAGGGAGGGCACGGGGCATCCCCCAGGCAGACTGGAACCCCTGGGGTCACTTCACAGCATCCAAAGGGATGGTTTGTAGGAAGGTGGAGGAAACCCCCTCGCAGGTTTGTCTGTGTCCATCGGAAAGCTTTGGGAAGTGGATATGGCCATGCCCTGGAGGAAGGAGAGCAAGGGGACGGATGGGGAGTAGGGAGAAGAAAGAGCTGGTTTGGGACTCTCCTGCTCACTTTTTCCCGTTACCCAAAGGCTGCCAGGATGGAGCTGAGCTGGGCTGAAGCTCAGCTCTTCAAACCACCCCAGGAAAGGGAGGTGGTCGGAGCCCACTGGGCAATATCCCACCCCCAGGAGCTGGGAATGTCTGTCTGAGAGCTGCTGGGGCAGCTGAGGAACAGGGTTTAAAGATGTCTCCCCCTCCAGGCTCAGTAGAAGGGGACCCGTTTTGGGATAAAATCCGGGACCAGCTGCTGGGAGAGCCATCGAATGAAACCAAAGCCTGCCACAAACCCAAGCCCATCCTCTTCAGCACGGGAGAGGTAAGGACACAGCCGTGTGTGCCCTGGGGAGCGCAGGGATCACTGGTCTGGGCTGGGATCAGCAATCCTCCCAGATCCCATCCCTCACGGGCTTGCTAGGGCCCTACAGGCACTGTCAGGTGAAGAACAAGGAGGGAGCACAGGCTGCATGGGCTCTGCAGGCACAGAAAGAGAAAGCAAGGATAAAGTGTTGTCATTAGCTCACATCGGAACGAGAGAGGTGGGAGTTCTCCTCTTTCAGAGCATTGTTTCCATACATCCCAGGAGGAGAAACCAGACCTGCAGCTCTCAAGAGGGCCAAAAAAACCCCACTGAAACCCATCCAGGCCTAAGTCTCTGCCTGTGAAGCAGCCTCGACCTGGATGCACAGGGAAAATGCAGGAGGTTAGGGACGGCCACCAGGGTGTGGAACTCGGCACTGCCTCCCAGCAGCCCCCGATTCAGGATGTGCTCTGCTGGTGCTCAGATGTTTAGAGCTCTGGGTGCATTTTCCATTTGGTTCCTACCTTAATCCGTGAAAGGACCTTTCCTCTTTCCACAGGACAGGGGAAACGTCCCACAAAATGCACAAAATGTAACTCATCACGGGGTCTTTTGGAAACTCTTTTTGCCACAACAGCAGGGATTTGCTGTAGGTGCCCTGGGGTGAGGGCCTCCAGCAGATCCCGCTCCCAGCAGGACCAGCAGCAGCTCAGGGCATGTCCAGAAGAGCTGAGGCAGCCAGCAGGGATGGGGATGCCTATGCCAGGGATGCCCTGCTCATCCAGGGAAGGGCTGTTTCCTAGGGCTCTGCAGAACCCACTGATCCCAGCCCATCCCCACGCTCAGGGCGTGGTTTGCTCTTCCCGAGCTCTCCCCAAGTCCTGCCTTACAGCTCCAGATGGAAATTGCTGCTCCTTTCCCCACCTGATGCTCCCTTGGCCCCTAGGTAAACGTGCTGCCGTGCAGAGGGATCATGTCCAGGGCTCTTCAGAGCACTCAGGCGAGGCCATCTGGAGAAGGAAATTCATTGTTATTCCTTCCACCGGCCTCCTTAAAAACTTCCCTGCTGTCACTTGGTGTTCAATCAGCTCCTCACCTCAGCTCCCCCCACAACAGGCCCCAGCTCCTCCCAGCCTCCTCCTCCGTGCAGGATGGTGTTTCTGGGAGGAAATGACACTTTGTTCTCACGGCTTTAGCACATTTTAGGGATGCTCTGGCAGGCCTCCTGCTTCCGATGTGCTTCACAAGCTTTTGTCATTCGTGTTTTGCCCCCAGGAAATTGCTCCTCAGAAAAAAAAAACCCTTTTTTGGCTGGCTGGATGGGGATTTTCCATCTCCTTATCAATCCCATTTCTATCCTTTTTCCATGCAGGTGAGGGGTTTCCAGGTGCTACCCTAACCTTCTTCACCCACTTTGCCTAAAGCTGTCCCTCTGGCAACACCTTATTTAGGGGGGTTTTTTTGCCTTACCCACAGTATTAACATGTGCCTTAT
The DNA here is from genome assembly GCA_013397975.1 of Machaerirhynchus nigripectus. Taxonomy (NCBI): domain Eukaryota; kingdom Metazoa; phylum Chordata; class Aves; order Passeriformes; family Dicruridae; genus Machaerirhynchus; species Machaerirhynchus nigripectus. The sequence continues at coordinate 12,494 of VZRQ01003525.1, read as the reverse complement.
GTGACTCTTATGGTCACACATCATGTGAAGGTAAAACACCTTCTCACGTGTTTCACAAATAAATTAAATTCAATTCGAAATTCACAAAATGAATCTGTTTGCCTGCTTGATGACTGTAGGAAGGAAGACGCTTCAGCTACGTTTTTCCTACTAAACCAGAGTATTTCTGTGCACTTTTTCCTCCCCCTCAGATGACCTGGCCCCACCCCTGGCACCCGGACATTGTGGATGTGCAGGTTGCTGCCATTGGATCCCTGGCAATCCTTGCTGTTCCCGGGGAGTTCACGTGTGTATTCCTTGGGTCTCGTTCTACTTACTGCAGCCAAATGTCATTCAAACCTCCTGGAACAATTCTGCCTGCAGGTAGAAAAGGGGATAGGCTCAAAATTGCCCCCCAACTGACCCTGGGAACGATTGGGATGCACCCAGGCTTCCTGAATCCTTTTGTTTGTTACAAAATGCATGTTCAAGGAAACCAAAGGAATTTTTTAAACTTTGATTCTGGTTTTGGCACCACAAACACCATAATGAAGAATTGCACTGGCTGTTGATGGTACAGTGATGCAAATTTAGGATAGGATAATGATTTATCTCTATTACCTTTATTCCTGCCCAGACCTGGGGTGCCTCCAGCCCCTCCCTGGCTGCGGTGACGGATGGTTGTGAAATGTTTTGAGGTGTTCTGGTGCAGAGCCTTAAGGGATGTTGGGCAGTGCTGGAGGTTCTGTGGGGATTTCTGGTGGGTGCTGCAAGTCCAGCCAGCAATTCCTGCTTTAAATCCCTGCTCTCCACAACTCCGGGGCGAGTTGGGCTCTGCTCCCAGGGAACAGGGACAGGACAAGGGGAAACGGCCTCAGGCTGGGCCAGGGGAGGCTCAGGTTGGACAGCAGCAGGAATTTCTGCATGGAAAGGGTGCTCAGGCCTTGGCAGGGGCTGCCCAGGGAGGTTTGGAGTCCCCATGCCTGGAGGTGTCCAAGGGAGGCCTGGAGGTGGCACTCAGAGCTCTGGGCTGGGGACAAGGTGGGCATCGGGCACAGGGTGGGCTCCATGGGCTGGGAGGGCTTTTCCAGCCTCAGGGATCCTGGGATTCCATGATTCTGGAGCCTGACGTTGTTCCCTCCATGCCCCAGGACCATGTCTGGACGCAGGCTGCGGGAAGCTGTTAAAAGTGTGAGTTGCTGAGGTTTCCCTGGCGCACTTCACCTCAGGAACTTCTCCTTTCCTGAGCCTCCCGGTTCTCCCTCGTCCCCTCCCAGCTGGGCTCACGGGGCTCATGTCCTGCAGATGTTTCCTTCTCCCAGTTGCTCCAGGCGGATTTTCCACGTGCTTCCTGACAGGCAGGAGAAATGGATACCCTCCCAAAACACCCACCTGATCGGGTTTCAATCCATTAAGCCAATTCCACAGGGATCCAGGCACAACTGATGCCAGCAGGAGTTTGGCTCTGGGATGGATGGGTTCAGCTCCTTAATCCCCACCAGGATTTTACAACATGAGAAGAATTGCAAAAAAAAAAAAAAAGGCAAAAGTATTTTTTTCCATGTGATTGACACACCCTGGCTGCAGCACGAAGAAAATCCCAGTCCCAGATGCCATCTCCACAATTCACTGAGCCTTTCTCACACTTATATCCCAGATTTTTTAGGAGTAGACAGACATCAGCTTCCAAAAACCCCCTAGACTTACTGGAACGTGAGGTCATTCATCCTTTTTTTTTCTTTGGGGAGTGAATATGAGACATTAAAAAAGGCAAATTGCACTTGTAGGTTTGCATTCCTGGGCATCCAGCCCCCTTCCCACCATAACTTTGTATCCTGTCCTGGTAAATGATAATAATAATAATGATGATGATGATAATAACATTAATATTATTAATAACAACAATAACAATAATAATAATGATGCAAATGACCGTAACAATAATAACAACATTGCTGTAACAACAACAACAACAACAATAATAACAACAGCAGTATAGCTGTGCATTAAGCAGTTGTTTCAAGGGAAGGGTTTTATTTCCTTCCTTAGGAATTTGATTCCCATGGGACACCAGGGATGAACGTTGTGATTGCAGGCCTGTGCAATGTCTACACCCACTACATCACCACCTATGAGCAATACCAGGTAAACGTTGAAAATGTGGGTTGAATCTGTCTGACTGAGTTCAGTTTTCAGCTACATGGGCTGATAATTCATGTGAAATTATGTGTGTTTAGAGTTCTTTTCCTTTGCCACAAAAACGGGCAGGCAGAACTGGGAGGGAAGGCTGGAAGAACTGGGGCTGGAAGAATCCCACCCCAAAAAGTTGGAGGGGGAGGCAAGCTGCATCACAAGCCTTTAGAAGAGGGTGAAAACTATGATGATTGGAAGAGCAAAGAGGGTAAAAACGGTGATAACAGGAGGAGCAAACAGGCCCTCCTTGTTTGCAACGGGCTGGAGAACGAGGAGTAACCTGAAATTGCAGCAGAAATACTTTGGCAAGTGGCTGGGGCTGTCTCCTTATCAGAAAGGGAGTAAATAACCCCCCTGCTGGTCCTCAGCTGGGTGGGATGGGATGTACAAACCCCTCAGGAGCCCTCCCAACCCTCCTTGCCCGAATCTGTCCCTTCCAGGTTCAACGATACGAGGCTGCCTCCACTATTTATGGGCCGCACACCCTTTCTGCTTACATCCAGCTGTACAGGGGCCTGGCCAAGGCTATTGCTCTGGTAAGCAGCATTTCCTACATGCCACAGGCTGCTGGGGACACCTAAATCCTGTCAGTGGTGGTTGTTCCTCAGCGAGGCCACACGACTGCTGTCCTCTCCGTTCTCCGCAGAAACCACTCTGAGAAACACTACTGGTATGGAAATAACTCCTGTAATGGGGCTCTGGCACCACTTGAGAAATTCTGGGCGTTTTGCAGCTCAAAAATGTAGGAAATCAGTACCTCCAACCTTCTGGCATGGCCTGAAGTTGCTGCTTCTCTACCAAATGGAAAAAAAAATCCGCTACGTTTTTGCTGTACGTGGCAGTGCCCACTGTCACTGTGGCCATGGGAATGGGCAGGAGTGGTGGGCAGGAATATCCTGCGATATTCTAAGGGCTGCATTTAGGAGACCCCAGCAACAGGGCAGCAGGTGCCCTGCAGGGATTGCTCCTGCAGGCAGAGCACAGATGGAGAGCCTCTGCTTTGCTCTCACTCTCACTTTATTATTCCTACAATCTGTGCGAGCAGAGGCTGGGAGGCGCAGCCGCAGCAGCGCTGGGGCTCCTCAGGGAGGATCCCTGGGGATCCCCGCGGATGTTTAACGAGCTCATCTTCCCTCTCCCAGAATGGCACCCAGGATTTGCCCCGCGGCCCAGAGCCCCCGCTTTTCAACGTGACCAGCGCGACCCTGCTGCCTTCCCTCAGCGCCGAGAGAGCGCCGGCCGGTAAAACTTTTGGGGGTGTGCTGAGAGAAGTGAGACCGGAGTATCGAGAGGTGAGAGCTTCAGGGAGTCACGGGAAATCGCCTTCAAATCCTTACCCCTCAGCCCACAGGTCTGTGGTGCCCTCAGGCCGAGAAGGTCTCGTCTCTCTGCTGGGCACGGTTGAGAAGGGCAGGGACAGAGCATTTCCATGCCAGTGCCACTGTACTGAATGGGAATAAAATGGGTGAATAAAGGGGAAAATAAGAACCCTTCATTCAGCACAAAGCAGATCTCCCCTTCTGCCTCAAAACAAAATAGCAGTTGATTGAGTGAGCAAACATTGTACAGCGATTTTTTGCAAGCAGCAATCAGGTCACCTTTGATGCCTCTGCTGTGGAACGTAAATGAAACGAAATCAAAATGTCAGAAACGGTTCTGTTTTCAATGCTCAACATTTAGGTAAGATGTTCAGAGCTGGAGCTTTCCTCTCATCGCCGTCTCCGGCAGTGAGGCCGGGAGGCATTCGGAAAAACGTCCCTTTTCCATGCGCAGTGCTGGAGTCTATCCAGCAAGCAGGACGAGTGCAATGGCAAGGCCCAGAGCGCCAGTTCGAAGCATAAACTGTCTGCTGCTCTTGCAGCAAGTGAAATCGTAAATAATATAAAACAACAGCAACAACAAACCGAGCGCAACAAAGCACCACAAAACCAACCCACCCTCTGAAAACATCAAATGGCCTCTTCGAAGGATGCTCTTAATGCACTGCTCAGCCTTTAATACAAATCTCAATTCCCGCCCCCCCCAGAGAGAAGTTGCTGAAGTGACTTTTGTGGGTGCAAACCCCAGGACCTCTGCAGAGAACGCGGTAAATGTGATGCAATGATGCTGGAATCGGGGTGGTTGGGATTAATGGATATTTGGGCAGGGTTTCCTTGCTTTGCTGGGAGACCAGGGGAATGTGTGTGCTTTGGGAATTCACATCGCCGGAAAGCTTTTGGGACAAAGAAGTGAATTTGGACTGTTTATGATCTATATTATTGAAGTTGAGCCATGTTGTGTCTTAGGCCGGGTACTCTTTGTTGGTGTCTGGGGCAAAGCTGGTCTTTAATTTCCATCCTATCAGCCTGCTGCTTTATTTTAACAAAACAAAGGAAATTAGAAAAGCTCTGAATTCACCCCATCACTCGCCTTGCATGGACATCATCACTGCCCATTCTCTTTTTCCAGATAAGTTCTTCGCATCATTTATCAGCCTAAATTTGGCAGTAAAGTAGAACATTTTGGACAGTAATTCCCACATTTGCCAGTAAAGCATGAAGAAGCACAGTCCCTTCTCTGGTTTGAAGTGCCACAGGAGGTGGGGATGTGCCCGTACCTTCAGTGTCTGCCTAACTCTGCTGTTTTTATTCCAGACTGAGCATAACTTCCTGATGGTGGAGAGATACTCCAACATTTCCAGCAGCTGGCGTGCGGTGCTGAACGACGCCTCCTGGGACACCAGGTGGGTGCCCTGAGCAATTTCCCCATCCCACAGACTCCAGGGAGTCATTCCAGTCTAACCTGAAGGGCTTCGTTCCAGAGCTCCCAGCCCCAGGCTGGTCTTGGCCCTGCAGGTGATACTCTCTAGGGGAGGATCAGCCTATATTTGGGGAGTTCATTTGGCAAAACTGGTGTTTTCCTTGGCTTCAGAATCTGGAATGGAGGCTTGTAAATTTGGGAAAGATGGGAATTACAGAAGGTTTGTGGTCCAGCTTGCTCCTAGCCTATATCCACCCATCTGTCACACTGTGAGGATGAATAGGAGGCCAAACAGAAACCAGGAGAGACTCTCAGGGAAAAACTGGCCAGATTTATCGTGCAGCATAAACAGACAACAATTTAAAATAGTTCGGAAGAAAGAAAAGTTAAGGGTACAGATGTCAGCCTTCAGGAAAAATATCCTTGAAGCAGCAAGGCTGGTGTCACCCCTCAGAGCTGTAGGTTAATCTTCATCAGCTCCCTCAGAGCCCGCTGAAAAACCCCTTGTGCCCAGATGATTCGTGGAGTTCGGAGGCTGAGCATCCTCTGCAGAGTTTTGGGGTTGAGCAGAAAGGCTTTTGCACACGGAGTCTGTAAAAGGAAATGGGCTTTTGATGTGAAAATGGGTACCAGAAGTCCTGAGCTCAGTAATTACAGACTTGGTGATTTTAGTGGATATTCACCCCTTGGTTTCGCTCTGCCCCTGCACAGGCAGGACTGAGCTGACAAATGTTGCTCACAGAGGTGATGCTCTAGCGAGCTGTAAATGTAAGAACACATTGGCACAAATCTCCTTCACCTACAAACAGGACCAGTGACTTTTTTTTCCTGTGTTCCCAGATATTTTTCAGCACTACCTTGTTTTGGTTTGGCTTGTTGGCTGCTGCTCTAATAGCCTAAAATGCATGAGGGAAGGTAGAAAGAAAGGGAAGGGTAAACGAAAGGGAAGGGTAAAAGAAAGGGAAGGTTGAAAGAAAAGGAAGGGTTAAAGAAAGGAGAGGTTAAAAAGAAAGGGAAGGGTAAAAGAAAGGAGAGGTTAAAAGAAAGGAGAGGTCAAACGAAAGGGAAGGGTAAAAGAAAGGGAAGGGTAAAAGAAAGGAGAGGTTAAAAGAAAGGGAAGGTTAAAAAGAAAAGGAAGGTTAAAAGAAGCTCTTAAACTACACTTAACCTGGAGTGCCTTCATCTCCTGGCACACAGTGAACTCCAATGAGAAGTGGATTTCCTTGCTGCCTGCAGTTTTGTGGCTGTTTTCCAGGTTTTACTGGAGCAAAGGATCCCGCGGCCAGAGCAACGTGACCATTGAGTGGCACATCCCGGCCGGCACGGAGCCGGGCGTGTACCGGCTGCGCTACTTCGGGCACTACAAGAAGAAGGTGTCCCTCTTCCGCACCATCACGGTGCCATTTGAAGGCTCATCCTCAGCGTTTCAAATCACAGCCCCGTAGGTGATGCCATTCCCTAAAGGAATGGGCTCCTCGAGCAGTAGATTTGGTATCTGGGCTGTGCAGGGCTTGGACTTGGATGATTCTTGTGGGTCCCCTCCAACTCCAGGTGATTCCACGGTGTTCTGGGAGGGACTTTTTGTGGCTCTGGACATCACTGCTGCCCCTCGAGTGCTGCTGGTTATCCTTTGCTGTGCAAAGCTCAGCTTCCTGGGAAGTTTTGGCTTTTCCCTGCAGTTCAGGCTCCTCATGTGTCCTCCTCAGCCAAGTGGTTCCTGTCCTGACCAGACCTGGTTGCCGCTGATTTTTATTGTAATACAAGATGTAACTTCTTCAGTCATTAAACTATTGATGGTGAATAGGCTCTCCCAGAGGGAATCACATGGAAATCAGTAAGAATTGAATTTAGGAGTTAAAGCTGTGGGTGAGGCAGCCCTGGACAGCCCCCAGCCTGCTTTGCTGGAACATCGGGAAGGACGCAAGGCCAGCAGGCTCTTGGCTGGATGAAGGGCCACCCAGAGTCACCTGCAGGTGGGTCACCCAGAAGGGTTTGTGGTCCCTCTTCAACCCACACGAGAGTTCATCCAAGCACAGAATGAAGACACCATTGTAGGGTACAAGGACAGTGCCCAAACCTGTTGGCTGAAAGGGTTTCACCACAGAGAAGTCCCCAGGAATGTAGAGGATCTTCCCAGGAGGGTTTCAGAGCTGCCTGGACAAAGCCATGACCACCCTGACCCAGTGTTGGTGGCAGGTCCCTCCTGAGCTGCCTCCCACCAGCACTGCCATAAGCAGGGACAGCTCCAGAGTCCCTAAATCTCTTCTGACCTCTGTAAGTGGTAGAACTGGGGGCCACAGGGAGAAGAAAACGTACCTCAGGTTTGAATTTAGGATTCTTGTAGGGCCTGACAGCTAAACAACTGTAAATGTTTAATAAGCTGCAATAATGTGTACCAATTTTGTATGCAATCTCCTTAATTCTTCAGAGAATTGTCAATCAGATAATTTTGCCTCTCTTTAAAATCAGCGGGAGAGGATGAATTATTCATTTCCAACCAGTTGCAATCAAGTCTCAGAGATCCCCATCCGGAGGAGCTCAAAGCAGTCGCAATATTGAGTCAGGGAAAAGAGAGAGCTTTGAAAGAACATCCCTGGGAATCGGCTCCTGGGAGATGCCCCTGATGTCCTGTCCTGGTAACTCCCCCAGCCACCCCACTAACAGCGGGGGGTTTCAGTAGTACAGGATATGCTTAAGCAAGCCAAGGGGAATTGCACAGTTGAAGATTTACCCTCTCAACCATGAACATCTGGCGCTAAAAGAGAGTTTTTAGGAAGTTGGGGGTTCCCATGGGAGAGGAAGTGTTGAAAGCCAGAATTAGGGTACCTGGAGAGGCCTCCGTGGCCCAGAGCAGGTCCCCTTGTGAAACACCTCGTGTTTATCTGGCTGTCACCAGTGGGAACAGGATTTCGAAGTTTTGGGGGCGTTTTTGGGGGGGACTTTTCATAATATTTCGGGTCTAGGAAATCCTCTGGGTGACCCGCCCTTGGTTTGACTTGCCCTTTAGCAGCGTCGTGGCTGTTGGCAGGCAGTGACCAGCAGCCCTTCCCTGCTGCCTGCATGCTTTTTTGGGATGCTGTGCCTGGATCCAGCAGCCGCTAGGTGCCAGTGCTGGTTTACACGAGAACAAGCTCAGAGCCAAAGCCTAGAGAAAAAGAATTTTTCAGGAATTCGGGCACCTCGCCAGCTGTTAAATATAGCACTCACTACTCCTCACAGTTGCTCGTCCCTCTCTTGGGCTGCTTTCCCTCGACACAGAGCCATTTGTGCCCTGCTACGTGCCGGGGAGAAGGGCAGAATTCCACCTTTGTTTTATTTGTGTTGTCGTGGGATATAAACTGCCCTGAACTCGGGAAACTCGTGTGCCCAGGCTGAGCTCTTGTGCACGACTCCAGCACGCCACAGCCTCCCTCCTGCACATCCCGTCCCTTCCCAATTTACCAGCAGTATTAGGAGATGCTAAATTGGGATCTGACCGGAGGCGCTGTGGGGAGAGGGGAGAATCCTCTGCTGTCTCCCGGCTTTGATGCAGGATTTGGGATTTGTTGGATCTTGTGGTCGTCTGGGGCTTTTCCCAGCATCCCACGGAGGGTATTTGTGTGCAGCTTATCTGCAGCTCTCTGGTTTTTAACGTCTCCACAGCCAGGGTCGTGTATACATGAGGTGGGGCTGGGGACCAAGTAATGTCACTCTTGCAGTGTTTGTTCCTTAAACAACCCCAAATGTGGATGGGCACAGTCCTGTGGAGGGCTGGAGCCAGGCCATGATGAGTCTCTGGGCCCAGAGAGGAGTTTGAGGTGTCCAGGGAGAGAGCAGCCCACCCCAAGCATCCCCAAAGGACAGGGCTTGGTGGGCAGGGGCTGTCTAAGCCCCCACCAGCACTTAGAAAAGGACAGCTGGAATTTTATCCAAGACTGAGATTTTGGGAGACACAACCATTTCCAGCCCTGGGAAGAAAGTAACATCCTATCACAGCACCACGAGCAGCACCAGTACCAGGCTGACCCCCAGTCAGTGACCAGCAGGGACTGGTGACACCTGACTTGGATGTCACCTTCAGAGGTCATTGGGTTTGGGTTTGTTTTTTTCCCAAAAAGGGGAAATCCAGGTAGGTATGTGATGGAGAGATGAGATGAGATTGAGATGGGATGAGATGGGGTGAGATGAGATGGGATGAGATGAGATGAGGTGAGATGGTACCTGGGAGATTTATCTGGGAAAAGGGAGCCATGCAAGCTCCAAGGTAAAGTAGATCCCTTGGAAAGTCACATTGTCCCATGGACTGAGGGGGTTTCAGTGGGACACGAGAGTTTCCCTGGGGGATGTTCCAGGGTCTGGCCAGCTCCAAACACGACGTTGTGTCACCCTCAAAGATGTTATATTCTTGCTCTGCACCTCAGATGAGAGGCCTTGTGTTGTAGAGACCTCCAGGAAAGCGCTGGCTGGAAGCAGGGAGATGGAAAATGCCGTTTTTGTACCTCCTGCCCTGCCAGCGGCCAAAGATGAGGCCATCTGCTGATTTTTCTGGGCACTGATCTCATCACTTACACCTCAAACTTGTCCTAGACTCGTTGGTGGAGGGTGGGTTTGGTTTTTGGCTTTGCCTTGCTCTCCGCTGGGAACCCACATCTTTACAAATGGGAAATAATGTTTTCTTTGAGTTGGGCTGTGGGTTTGAGATTCCTTGGAAGATCATCCTTGCTCTCCAAAACTGACGAGCCAGCTGCTGCTGAGCAAAGAGGGAATCTTGCTTGTGCGAGGGGGCAAGCGTTACAGCACAAAAAGCAAAGTCTCCATTGCCCTGGTTTCGGAAGAAATGAAAGCAGGACAGCGGGAAAAGCTAATGAGGGAAAATAATAGAGCTGGCAGAGCTGCTGGAGCCCAGAGTACAGCTGACCTCTTTGGAAGAGCAATGTCGAGCTATTTTGGCAAAATCTCTTTTGGAGTGGCAAGGAGGCTTTGGGTCATCAGCAGCAAGGTACCAGAACTTCCCCCCATTTCCTGGGCTCAGGGTCTCTCTGGAAAGGTGCAAACCCAGAACCCTTTGTCCCAGGAACTGCTGTTTCTCAGTCATTTAACTGTGATGGTCTTCCAAGGAGTGGGGTCTCATCTTAAAAGAGATTTACCTGTTGGTGACCTGGCAACAGGCTCTTCTCAAGGTGGGGCCAATCCCCCTCAGCCCTAAGTCACAGATCTCCCTGTTTACGCCTTATTTTCGCACGGTGCTGTCTCACTGTTGACATCACCCCCCAAAAAATCTCCACTGGGATCAGGTAATGAACAATTTCCACTGTAATAAATTCACAGCAAAGCCAGTTCCTGCAGCACTGAGAGGTGAAGAATTACTGACCAAGGAGGTGCTGGGAAAAGAGGCCAACCCCTTGATTTTTCACTTAGAAGTGCAGCAGTACAAAACTGCTGATTTTCTGCTGTGAGGGTCACCAAAGTGCACGTGAAAAATGCTCCTGAACAGCTTGTGACCCTGCCCGGGTGACCTGGGATTGATCCCTCTGGAGCAACGTGTGCTCCTGTTTACCACAGATGTTATAAAAGGACTGAGGCTTGTGTTTAAAAAGTTTTAATGGTATTTCAAAGTCCAGTGAATGTCCTCAGATTACTCTAAAATCACAGAGTTGCTTCACAGAATTTAGTCCCGGTTCTAATTTTTTAATGGATGATTGAGATGCCATTTTTCCCTTCATTCCCTTTAAACACACACGATTGTCCTCCAGTAAATGGAAATTGTGATTTTTCGCTACACTTCACAGTGTTAAAACTCTATACAAACCTTGTACTACTCGTACAAAAATAAGTGCTTCATGCACACATTTTTAATACTGCTTCTTGCCCTTTGCTTTGACATCTTTCTGAACTTACATAAATAGCTGAAAAAGCAGACTAAACTTACTGAACGTGGAAAGTGAGAAACACTTCCTGCCAACGGTTTGAGAGACACTCCTGGCTACGTTCCTCGCTGGCAAACACCACTTGAAGACAGAGACAGAAGAGAAAAAAAAAAAAAAGCCACGAAATCCATAACACTCTCAGTTATTTGGCCCTCTGTGACAGGGTTTGTCCTTTGCTGCGAAGCCAAACGTGGCCAGCAGCAGCCACAGAGGGCTTATAATACCTTTAGGGTCACCCAAACGAGCTACTTCATAAATAGGAGGGGTCTAACGGGACCTCAGACTGTACAGCTTATGGGGTTTGTTCCACTCCGGGGGAAATCGAGTCAGGAAACACTCGGTTCCTGCAGTCACCACCTCGGCACAGCCGCTCGTGCCTTGCACAGCTTAGGGGATGCACAAAAGCTCCCCTGGGAATGGCTTCTGCTCTGCCACATCACAGCATCGAAACCAGGTGAAAAATTTGGGGCCACATCTGCCGGGTGTTCTGTCAACCCAGCGGCAAATCCTTCCTCCCAAATGGGTTTTTTTTGGGTCCTGGACTGAAGAAATTCAGGTTTCCTTAGTGTGCATCACTGCGTAGGTTTTATGATGTAGGATTAATACTGTAGTTATCCAGCGCTGGATTCCTCCTATACCTCCACAGCATCACTACCCCTGCCTCGATCCCATGGCAAAAATAAATGGAAAATGCCCTCCTGCTCTACACCAAAGGATGCTCCCAGCATCCCCACAGGGTTCAAACACAACACCAACTCTGCTGCTCTCCAAAATAAGAGGTGCCTTTACTGCTGGCGTGAACCCTCTTCCACTAAATTAATTTTTGCTGGAATTGGAGCAGGCAGCAGCCTTGATTTAATGTGTAAAGCCAGGCAGAGCTCTTTCCAACCTGGGAAAATGTTCTTTGGGTAGACTTTTATTCCTGTTGAGGTGCCTGCTATTACTGGGCCATGGCCGTGAGCTCTCGTGCTCTAATTAAGCAGAGAATTGGCCTTAATGAATAGCACTTTTCTGCTCCTCAGGCGTAGAAGTTTCCCTACTTTTTAGTGAATGTGCCATTTGATGGGAAGCGGGCAAAAATACACCGGGATTTGCTGATTTTTGGGTATGGCTGGGAGGAAGCAAAGTAAGAGAGAAAACTCCGCTGAATGCTCGTGCCCTGCTTTAAAAATAAAATTAGCACGGAAACCTGTTAAAAATTAGCCTCTGAGGCTGGGCAGAAATGTTTAGGATAAATGATTTTTTGCCTTGGCTGTGCCGGGAAGAATTTCAAAGAGCCTTGAGATGCCCCGTGCTGGTGGCACAGGGGGATCAGGGGCAGGGAGAGGCAAACCTGAGTGGCCAAGGGGCAACTCTGCTCTGCCTGGCCTGGGAAACTTTGGGGTGGGTGGATGCAGGAGGATTCCTGATGCACGGAGGGGTTTGCTGGGCCACCCCATCCTTCCCCAGTCCTGGTCACACCAGCCACGGGACCAGCTGGTTTCAGCACACGTTGTTGCTTGTAAACACACACACAATAGGTGTATAAACATACATATCTATAAAAATAGCTACATACACCTGAGAACCTCTCATTTCTTGGGCTGAGCTTTTGCTTTCTGGCATGAAAAATCTGATTTTTGCGTGATTTTTTTCTAATTTCTCCTTTCCTCCCCCCCCCTTAATATCCCGTTACAA
>VZRQ01003523.1:179432-241466 GCA_013397975.1 Machaerirhynchus nigripectus | reverse complement strand
GTGCGGCAGGGCCGGGCCGGGCCGGCCGCGCTGCCTCCCTCGCCCCGGCACCCCGGAGGATGGGAGCCATCTTACCGAGCGAGGGGACCCTGCCGGGGCCAGCGCGGGCTGTCACCGCGCTCCCCGCGCACCTGTGTCCCGGCGCGGCCGCCGCGCTCCCCCCGCCGCTTTTTCTCCCGTCAGGAATAAGAGGCACCATCCCTCTGCCCAGCAACTGGCTGCGGAGTTCGGTGGAGTTTTTTCCCAATTGGAAGGGGTTTTGAGCGCAGTGCAGATGAGGGCAGGAGGGAGCGTTCCCATCTCCTGCCGCTCCGGCTGAACGCTGTCAGAGGCTCTTTGTCTGGCCAGGCCTGAGGTTCCCGAGCTATGAGACCTTGGCGGTGGCCGGGGAGAGGCCGTGTCATGGCCTGACAGACCCCACGGGCAGCAAACCTTGCCTCTTATGCAGGCTGACTTTTTTTTTTTTTTGTAAATTTCTCTCTACACTCACAAATTCCTTTAATTATAATTAATAAGAAGCAAAACTGGTGGAACCTTAGGAGTTCGGAAAGGAGATAGATGCATTTAATAATTTTTTGGTGCAATTTGCTTTTGAATGCAAGTATAAGAGATGTTTCTCAGTGTAACCGGTTCTTTTGCAGCCATATATTTATATTTCCTGCCGTTTTTCGATATTTTTTGTGTATTTCTTCAATATGTTTTTGCAACCTCAAGGTTCCTTGCAGGAGGATACTCTGGGCTTTAAGTATTGATGCAGGGTTTGAAGATTAGCTCATTTGACAGGACTAATACCGAAACCATCTTGCTGTCTTTAATTTCAGTAGAGCCACTGATGCCGGACAGATCGTGCTGGTGCGTGCAGTGCTTGGGAGGCAGGATGGTGTTCCTTTGGGAACACTCAGTGTTCCTGGTGCGTGCTCTGGGAGGTGGGGAGCACTTGTCACAGAGTGCCCATGGAAGGGGCGATTTCAGGAAGATGCTGACAGCAGCTTAATTTGTTTGTGGAACAGTTCAGGCTTGTAGATACTCTTCAGCGTTCCTTGGGAAGAATCCCTCGGTCTTTTGTGGTGAGAGGCTGCTGTGGGTCTGAGGTTTGTGCATCTCCTCAGCTTTGTTTTGCAGAGGAAAGCGGGGATCTCTCTCTCGCAGACATGTGCTCGGTGATGCGGTTGTGGGAGGGTCTCACTTTGTAAACAGAAGCTCGCAGAGGTACTTTCACAACACTTGCCTTTACAATGTGCTCCACAGAACTGCAGCTGGTACGGTGACAAAATCGTCCTAGTGATGGAACCTGTTATTTGAATATGCAAAGGGTTGACTTTTCAGTAAAACTGCCTTACCTGTGTGCTGTAGTTAGCCTTGCTGGGTTGTGCTGGTGACTTGAAAGCACAGCTGCGTTCCTTAAAAAAAAATGCAAAGAAGAAAAGCATTTTTTAGGCAGCCTGGGGTCCTGCTTTCCCTAAGTCTTGCATTCTTTCTTCAGTAAGTAAATGCTTGTTGTCTGAGTGGTCCTTCGTTTTAGTCTCACTGCCTGTGGAATGGGAAGAGACAGGGATTTTCCTCTGTGCCAAGTTACCACTGAGACAACTGAAATCTTTTAATGATCGAACATGACATAGTAGCTAAAAGTAACCAGGTTTGCTCCTCAGGTCATGTATTAATTTAGGCATTTAATTCCAGTCTCATCTGTGTTTGGTAACTGGAATCAGCTTTTTTTTGAGAACCTGCTAAAACTTAAAACAAAAACCCACCCCAAAAAAAGCACCACGAATCCCTGGGAGTTCCACATAGCTGTTTGTCATAGCTGGGCTACTTTCACAGGTGTCAGCTTTGTGCTGCCTGTTGATGGGACTCCTCCACCTTCCAGCAAGCTTGTCTCAGAGCTTTTATTTTTGAAGCTCGTGGCTCTGAGTGTGCCACTGCTGTTCGAACTTCCTGTTTTGCCAAGAGGGAAGTGTGTGTGTATCTCCGATGTCTGTGTGTCTGCCCCTTGCAAGATCTGAATTTTTCTGTAGATGCTTGCTTTGAAAAGGCCAATTTCCGAAATGTCAGGAGTGCTTGCAGCAGAGTGCCAGAATTTGGTTTAGTCTTAAGTGGGATGTAAAGTCCAGCATTTAAGTAATGCCTCTGGGCCGGAGGGGTGGTGGCAGGTATTGTTTTGCATGGGGATTTGCTAATAGCCCTGGCACCTGCTGCTCTCAAACATTGCCCCAAACAGGGGAGGTTGCTCAGGTACCATTCAGTTGTAAAGAGAGATGTGCATATTCTGAAGTAAAGCTATTTTAAGTGCCAACTTAATCTTCCCTGAAGGGTGTCTGAAGTTCCCAGCAGCTCCTGACAGATTTTGTTTTGTGGAGAAGGAAATTATAGCAGTGGTTCTTGGGTCTTGTTCTCCAGAGGTGGTGATACAGTGACTGCTGGCAGCTGCTGGCTTGCTGCCTTGTGCACATGTTGGGCTATGGCCATTTAAATTTAAATGGGTGGTTGTTCTTAAATATCTCTGTTCTTTACCATCTTGATGTGAGTTTGTCTGTAGTGCTCTCCTGGCCTTTCCAAGTTGCAGAGGCCCTGGACAGCATTAGACTGAGTTGGAGGGAGAAGCCAGTCCAGACTCCAGTGCTGGGGAGGGCAGGTACAGCCACAGAAGGTCTGAGTGCTGCAGATACCGCTTGAATTTAAATGCTGAGGAATTGGAGCAGGTGGACTTGTTTCTTGCAGAACTCTCATGTGGAAATTTTGCTCTTTTAATGTAACTTTTGATGCCTTATTACTTCACTTCGTTGGCTTGTTGGTTTTTAGTTACTTTGCACAAAGTATGTTTGAATCATTTGATTTGCAGAGTTGAGCGTTCGAGGAAGCAGAGAGTTCTTGGATTCAGGTACATCTGGGCCACTCCTACTGTGTGTACATTCTGCATTCACAAGCCATTTTCTGTACGGGACCCTGATGGTTTCAGACTTCAGGATATGCAGAGCCTTGCATAAGGCTCAGTGTTGCTTTTTATTATTATTTCCTTGTTGTCCATTGCTACGATGCAGGAGTGTGATGTTGGGATAATGACAGTGAGGAAGTGAGGTACAGGGAAATCTAGAGCCAGATCCTTCATCCCTAAGAATGGCTGCTTCCAGGGGCTGGGTGTGGGGAATGAGTGGGGCATGTGTGTAAGGCTCCTGGAAAGGTTTCACTTTACCAGATTCACACTGTTTGCACTGTGTTAGAAGTACTGAAGGCCAGCAGAGTCCTCTTGAGAATTAATCCATTATGAACTTGAGTTCTTATCTGCAGCTGTGGGAGGGTACTCTGGTTATAAAGTGGTGGTGTTGCCCGTGTGAGAGTTACTCTGGTGCTTGGTTTATTAACTGACGTGTCTGGTGCCATTTCTCTCTCTGCTAAAAATAAAATGAAGGAACCAAAGCCACGTGATCCTCGCTACTCCTGTAAACATTTCTGAAAGAATCTCCTACTACTGACTGTTGATTCGAGGTCTTAACTAACTACTGATAACGTTATATCCCTGAGAGGCAATAGGCATGGCAGTGGTTTGTTTTAGCAGGGAACATAAATTTCCTTGGTCGGTTGGCATCTTCCTGGTGAGGAGATGAATTCTATTTGGCCATCAGTGATTCCTGGGGGCATCATCTCCCACTCCGTGCACCTGGAGAGAACAGGCTCTCTGTGTGCTACTGTCCCCACGCCTCTGATCTTGCACACATCCCTCTTTGCCACTAGGATTTACTCTGTTTGGAAGATGGTATTATTTCGCACAAAAGAGTATCTAGCTGGAACTTACCTTGCTGTGCAGCCTGATGGCACCCACCAGGCCTTGTACTGAAAGGCATTCCTGTCTCAAATAGCTCTAAACTTACGTGTAAAGGACTTCAGCCATGGTGGGAATCCAGAAGAATGGGAATTTCCACAGTGAGGCCCTGTCCTGGCCTGTGTTACTGTTTGACCATAAATTTTTGAGGTCCTTAATGACTTCATGCTTTCACTGTGTGATGATGCTGCATTGCCTCTTGGTCATGGTAGAGGTGCGAGTGGGTGGGTGTTAGGAGCTGTCACAGCAGGACCTGCTGTGTGTGAGGGTGTGAGAGCAGCTCATTCTGAGGGTTTTGAACAGTCTGTAGGATCCAGAGCTCTCCTGCACAGCAGGTTGGATCCTGGAAGCATTTTATTATAGCATTGAGATTGCCCTTCCTCTCCTTGTTTCATTGTATTTGTTCTCTGATTGCTGATTAGGTGTGAAATATCTGTTTGTGTACGTTTTGTTACAGGAAATGACTTGGTTTCTCTAGAAAATGCCTGGTGTGCCATATGAAATTTGAATGACTGATGCCTTCGTGTTTCATGTTCTGAAGCTGAATGTGTCTGTTTGCAAATAGCAAAACCAGAGGTAGTTTCTTGCAGATTGGACAGTTTTGAAAGTGGTGTTTTACTGGATATAACGTCAGAAACCTCTGTGTAATTTCTGCTTTCTAAATATGAACCTTATTTTTAAAACTTAAGTGAGAGAGACATTGTTCAAGCAATGTCCTGGTTAATATACTGTTTGCAGTTGGAAGTCTGGCAATAGTAGCAACAAAATTGGCTTTTACAGGTGTAAAAATTGGCTCTGCTAAATGACTGTACGTGCTGGTGATTTCTTTTGGAAAAGTATATCTCCCACAACTTGAGCCTTTTTTCCTAACAAGTCTTAGGTTGTTAAGGGTACAGTGATTTAAGTTTTGCTGTACAGCATCTTCTCAAGCCTTGGTAAAATCAGTGATAGTGGCTCAGTTTGATGCTCTAGCAGTAACCTTTGACTTCAGAGTAGCATATTCTGCATGAAGTAATGGATTTGTTGATTGACTCTTGCAGTGTAGCAGCTTCGTGTTGCACCTCATTACACCCTGTTCCCAGAAGTGGGGTTAAACTGTGGGATGTGCAACAATTATTAAATTGTTTTTTTTTAATTTCCCCAAGTTAACTGAACAAACCTGTAGCCCACTCAAGAGGTGAACTTCAAATATGGTTAACAAGCTACTTGAGCCCCAAGAAAAAAATAGTATTCTCTAAAATATAATTGAGATGATATTTCTTAAAAATATATTTATAACTCAGAAATCGGTGTTATGGATGATGATCAATTTTCAGTGCAGTTGCTTAGAATATACTTCTGCTTTTCTTGCCTGTGACTGACGGCTTGTATATAGTAATTTTGATTGCTTTTGAATTATTTGCTCTGGCATTTAGAAAGGCACAGGGAATAAAAATATCTGAAGGAAGAAAGCAGGCAGGGGGTTGTCCTAGGAGTTAAAAAACTTAACAGTTTAAGTGAATACCACTTTTAATACCAAAAAACTATGACCTATGTTTTGTTCTGCCTGCACAGAGTCATCTGGTGCAGAATGGTAACACGAGGGAGTTTGGCATGGCTGCAGAGCTGTGGTGCCATGCTGAGGAAAACTGTGAGGTGGAAAGTTTGGAGCCCCACTGGTTCAGTCATGGGTAGGAGCACAGGCATTGCTTTGGCTGATCTGAGTGGGTGCTCCTGACCCAGCACCCTGGAGAGGGGGAGATGCTGCCCTTTGTTGGAGCAGGTGCCAGCTGAAGTTCTCTGTTTTTGTTAAATTAGAAATCTGGTTCCAGTGTGGCTGCTCACACTAGCTCTGCAGCAGTGATTAAATGTGCGACAGAGATAAAGATGGCCTGGGTGTGCATCCATCTCTTTTGTGTCCAAAAGCATTGATGAAGCCAGGAGGGATTTCAGCAGTGTGTCTTGCCTCTACTGAAAGACGGTGAAGCACTTGTTAAAATTGACATGCTGACTCTTTGTGGTTATCATTAAGATTTATCTCACACGGTTCTTTGGAAAAATGGCAAAAAGAAGTTGGGAGAAAAGTCACCTTGTGTATCACTTCTTTCCCTCTCAAGGGCAGACTGGTCCTGGCTGGGTGCCTTCACTGATGTGTCTAGCACAGCCTGAGCAGAAGGGTTGTGCTGAGTTGTCCCAGCTCATTGCCTGGACTGGTTGTAGCCTTGGCAGTAATGGAGCTGCACGATCCACAGGTGAATGAATGGCTTTTCCAGCAGCCAGCGGCATCCATTGCTGCCTCTGTGGGGCTGAGGTGCTGCTGGGGTTCTGGGTGAGGTGCAAGGTTGCAGGTGGAAGGGGCACCACATGCGTGGCATCAGGGAAGGGAGTGTTTTGGGAGCACTGTTGGTGGCTGAATCACAGGGAAAGGGCAGCACATCTCTAGTCCTGCAGGCTTCCTCATGTGTTTTCCCATTCTCCTCCTCATGGGGTGGAGCACTGGGGTAGGAAGGGTTGGCAAGGAAAGCTTTGAGTGAGTTCTTGGTAACAGTCATGAGAAGTAGTGCACTGGGGACTCCTTTTGTATTTTCAGATGTTGGCTTTTGCGTGCGAGACACCAGAAGCATTGAGTTGGATGGAGCAATCCAAGTGTTGCATCCAAGCCAAAGGGTCGGGCGCCTTTTGGTGTGGTATTCTTTAGGAAAAAGTGAAGAGTGAATTTCCTGTACCATAGTACCTCAGCACACTGGAAACTTCCAGTTTCTTTTTCAATTCCTATAGTGCCTGCAGTGCTGAGTGTGCAGTGAGGCTCTCGCCCTCAGCCCTGCTTGAAGCTTCCATGTTCCACTTGTTTTGGAGGAGCGTGTTCATGACTTCCCCTCCCACTGTTGGTGGAAAGATAGAAACCTGCTGTTGCCTAATTCAAGAAGGGTGAGGAGCAGAGTGGGTATCACCCTTCTAATTGTTCCTCTCCTTGCCCTGTTACTTTGCTCTTTGGTTTTCCAAGCACCTGTTCAGACTACCTACTGTTTTGGCTAATGTGGTGACTGCCTGCAGATTTCTAAATAACAGCAGTAAAACAAGTCAGATTCCTCTTGATTCTACTTGGCTGTCCTCTCACAGTATGTTCATAATGTTTAGGAAGCTGGATTCACCACAGAGAGGTTTGGAAGCATAAGTTTGTAGTACCTGGTGCCTGAAGCATGAACCTTCCTCAGGTCATGGCTTTGAGCATGGATATCAAGAAATAAGCACAAGATAATTTTATTGCCCTGCTAGTGTTCAAAAATTCTGATTTCATTTTTAGTAGGGTTTCAGAAAAAGCAGCTGAAGTTTTAAGTGCAAATTAAAACTTAATTTTGTATGAGTAGAATTATTGTTTCTTTTGGAAAAATGGTGCAGTTGGGTGGAGTGACTTACATGCTGAATGCCACCTCATTTTCAGGAGGTTATGGTTTTGTGTAAGAGGCATCTTTTTATTTGGACTAGCAAAGTGGGATTATCCCTTTCTCTCCTATTAGTAAAAACTTCTGCACAAAACAAGATTCGTAAGCCCCCCTTAAATGTTTGTTGCTATTAAAGAATCCCAAGGACTTAAAAAAACCCAGACAACATCAACAACCAAACCAAAACAAGAAATAAGCAGTTAATTGCACTTAATTCAATCCAAACTCACACTTTTCAGCCGTTGAGGTTCTAATATAATATTCACTCTTCGCGCTGTACATGTTGTTCTCTAGTTCTGCTTAATTCTGGTTACAGCTTAAACTGTAATGAATAGAGCATACATGTAAAAATTAGAATAGCCAAGTTTCATTTTGCATTGTTTGAATCTGGTTTTCATTTCATGGATTTAGAAACTTCATGTCTTAAAAAGGAACGCTGTGTTTATCAGATGTCTTGCTTGTGAGCAATTTGTTTGATGATACATAGAGGAGCACCAAAAGTAAGGCTGAAAAGGGGACAGATCTGATGACCTGGTTTCGGTTCGGGGGTTTTTTGCTTGTTCTCTGACATAAGATATTTGTGGGTATTTGTTCTTCATGAGAATTTGCAGAGTTCTCGTAATGCCAGCAGTTCCTCTCTTGCTGAAACAATTAGTGCTGATTAAGAGCCAGATTTAAAGGGAATGTGGTTTATCATTTAAAATGTGTGCAGATAAGCAAGAATGAAACTCTGTCCTCTGCTTCATGCTCCTGGCAGTGGTCTGAAATCTTCTCTGTGTTTGTGGATTTCTCTCCACAGGGGATCTGGGTGAGATCATGCCCCTCCTCTCCCACTCCTCCCTCCTGCCTCCCTCAAACCTTGCTATCAGGTACATTTCTAGTAGTTAGGATGCTGAAGTGTCAAAGCTTTCTCTCGCACTCCCTTCCATCCAATCCACAAGGAAAACTGTCTCCACTGAGTGAAACAGGGATGCTGTTACCCAGTTATCTTGGAGACTGAGACTTGGTGTTCTCTCGTTAGTACATTCTTTATTTAAAATCTGTATGTGGATAACTCCTGACCTTGATAGAAATGCTTCAGGATATGGAATTACTCAAAGTAGTCCAATTTACTCTCTTGATTTTAGCCTTTCAGGGTAGTTCATATATACATATGGACCCTGAAAAGTTTTAGTACCCTGGAAAAGGGTACTAAAAACTGGCCAAAGACAACAAATACCCGCAAGCATGTTGATAACAGAAGTTTGGTCTGTATCATAATCTCTGCTGTATTTTTTGCTAGTGAATATTTATTAAGTGAGTATTTAACACTTTTGGATGATAATGGTCCCAGATAAGAGGTAGTGTACTTTTTCAGCCATCAGTGTAGGTCAGATGTCTGTTTGCTTTCTGCTGCAGTGTTGAAGCTGAAGGAAGACTGGAGCAGTTGGGACAAAGGGCATGTCCCCAGGTCCCCAGCAGCACAGACTGCCCATGGGCTTCCAGCAGACTTCTCCAGCTGTGCTGTTTGATTTGAAGCTTGCCATAAAGTGCCAGTGTGATTATTACCCTGGTTTCTTCAGATATGCCATTGCGTGCTGTGGTTTGGGTGGGGGTTTTGTCCATATGGGCTCCAGTTGGGCTTAACCCCTTTCCCTGTGCAGGGATTGATTCCTGTAAGTTTTGTCACAATGAGTGACAAAACTCACTGCTCTGAGGCTGCCTCTTTGCAGCCTCTCTGTGTAAAGGCTTAAAGTTCCTGTGCTTGGTGATGGTACTTTGTATGGAGGAAACTTTGGTGACCTCTGTTCACTTAGCTTCAACTATTTCTTAGCTATCAAGTAGGTATAATTTAATTTTCTTACCATTTCTGGGAGTTTTTCAGGTTTTTTTAGGCTGATTTGGTTTTGATTTCAGAACAGCTTCTTTAAAACCTGAATCTTTGTTAATGAGAATTTCTGGCTTCCATCAAAAGCAGTTACTAATTTTGCTTCATTGTTGTTCTTGGTCTCTTCTCCTTTTTACCTTTCCATGCAGCATTCCCAAGCAAATTCCCAATTCCTCTGTTTCCTTCTCTCTGTGTCTCTTCAATTCTCAGTGCACAAGTGTTGGGGCTGAGAGAAGTAATGAACCGTGGATCACTCAGACTGCTTTCCATCCTCCCTTCATTAAGAGCAGTACAGAGGTAGGAGTTGAACTATCTGTCAGCAGCAGTCACTGTACGGGAATTGCATCCCTTGCTGCTTCATTTCTATGACCAGAGTTAAAGGATCTGGATCCCCTGTGACAGGAGCTGTATGGACAGAGGGCTAATCCTGAGTGCTGAGATTAAAACTGCTCTGCTTTGTCTCAAACTCTGCTAATTCAGTGAGGTTGTGCTGTAGCTGGAGGGAAGCTCCATCTCCTGAAGACTTTTGGAGTAGCTTTAGCAATTCCCTTCCAGGCTTGTTCTGGGAGTATTTTAATAGGGAGAACTTGCCCCAGTTGCTGCCTCTCCTTAGTGAGGACAGAGGGTGAATAACCTGTTCCACTGAAATGGCAGGAGCTGGGAGTGGCCTGTCCTAGGCACAGGGCACCTGTGACACCAACTGTGGGGTTGGTTGTGTTAGTGGATAACTTCTTTATAGAATCACAGAATGGTTTGGGTTGGAAAGGGCCTTAAAGACTATCTAGTTCCAATGCCCTGCCATGTGCAGGGACATCTTCTATTAGATGAGATGGCTCAGAGCTCCATCCAGCCTGGCCTTGAACACTTCCAGGGATCCAGGGGCATCCACAGCATCTCTGGGCAACCTGTGCCAGGGTCTGACTACCTTCACAGGGAAGAATTTCTTCCTCGCATTTCATCTAAACTTGCTCACAGATTATGGCCATTCCCCCTTGTCCTGTCACTCTGTGCCCTTGTAAGAAGTCCCTCTCCAGCAGACTGTTTGGCCCAGGCTATCCAGGTGCAAATGTCATCTTTCAATGTCATCAAATGTCATCTTTCCCTCAAGTTCGTTTTGGTAGGGGTTTTTTTTTCTGGTAAGAAAGCTGTTGATCTTCAGCCATTTCAGCCATATGTGGGGTTGGTGGCTCATAGGAATTAGACAAACGTTTTGTCATTTTGTGCTGTTAGGAAGAAAATAATGATCACCAAAATTTAAGGAGTAAAAGGTAGTGGTGGGGGGCAGGCTGTGGACTGATTCTCAGCAAGCTTCCAGTTCTAACTAAAAAGAAGTAGGTATTGGGAACAGCTTTATCCTGGGCATAGATGGAATGCAGGGAGAAGCATTAGAGTTGCTGGCCTGGAAATGAGATGGTTTGAGGAGAGCACTGGAAGCTTATGGGGCAGAGTTGTTGCTGCTTCTGCCCCTGGCAGTGATGCTTGGGCTGGCTCATGTGTGGGGTGTGACTTACCTGGCAGCTACCAGTGTGGTGAGATCTGCTCAGGAGATATCCCTAGCCCATGCTGCTGCTGCAGGGCCCTGGGCAGGTATCTGCTGTACACTCAGAGGAAAAGGCTATTAGTGTCATTGTTTATACTGTATTAGTTAATTACCCTTTGGATGTGGCCACCTCCTTTTATTTTCATCCTTGGCTTTGATTCTGTCCAGTTCGTGCCTGAAACAAGCTTGGCAGGATCTTCCTGCTTTATTTTTGGGGGGTCAGTGGCTTCTTTCTTGCTTTTTTTTCATCCTCCTTGCACACAATCTCTTCTGCTGCCCCAGCCTTTCTGCAAAACATGTTCTGTCCCTGGCTTCATTGAGTAACATTGTTTATAATTAAATCAGGAATAAACTGTAATAGGGCTTTCTTGGCCAAGTATTTCCATGATAGCTTTCCAAAGCAGGTCTGAATTGGAAGTGTGTAGGGCTACAATGGCTGCAGATCAGTGCTTGGTCTCTGGACAGATGTCTCTTTGGGTATATGAAATTGTAAATTTGAAATTGCCTGCAACAGCAGATATATCTCTGCCCCTTTGTGTGCAGTTCAGTCTTGCTGTGGCTCTGCCAAGATGGTCACATCCCTGGTCACACTGGTGGGACACGTGGGGTGTCTGCAGCTGTGCCTCCAGCTGCACTGGAGAGGCTGGTGCTGCTCTGATTTTTATTCAGAGATGTCCAGTGCTTCAGGAAAGGTGCACCCGGTGGCTGTCAGCATTGTCTCTATTTGTGACCTTCTGCTTTGTGCCACTTCTTCCAGCAAGATTAATGGATTGAAGAACAGCTTCCAGTGACAGAGCCACGAGTGGTTACTGGATAAGGGTTATTCTTTCCACTTTTTAATGATGTGGTTATTTTCAAGGGAGGAAGATTGGTGACAGACAGTTGAGGCCTGACAGTGTGTTTACCATAATAAAAACACTTGGAAATTAAAGCTTTCTTTGCTTGATATGTTTCATTATTTGCTGTATGGTGAGAATTTCAGGAGAGTAAAGGTGCTTGGCTTTCTAATAGAAAGCCTCCTTCTCATGAAGCTGAGCCCCAGTGTTTGTTATTTCACTTAGTGAATTGCAGTCTGGTGTGTTCAGTTGGTGTAGTACAAATTCAAGGGGTGACTTTGCTGGTAGTGTCTGTGTCATCCTGCTGCTGAGTCTTGGCTTGTGACCCCTTCCACAGTGATCATTTGGGGTCTTTGTTGGAGAGGGTTTGATTAAAAACATCTGCAAGGTTCAGTCGTGTTTTGTCCGGAAATAGCACTGAGTGATCTGAAGTGCTGCTTATCACCTCGAGTTTAGGCTGTAGCTTGTCCCATCTGAACAGCAAATTAACGCCAAACGTTTGATAACAGAGTAGACAGTACTGACTCCCTTGAGGAGAACATCAAACAATACAAAACCGTGATGTTCCTCATCAATAGAGAAGGCCCTGACCTTTCCTTCATCACTAACCAAGGCTCTTACCTGGTTTAATTTCTTCAGTGTATCTCCACTGGAGTTACAACGTGGTGTTTACCCGATCTGCAGTGGCTCACAAATTTTCTTGTTATTTAAATACTTGAATATTTCCATGCTCTGAAGGTGAACAGTGCTGTGATCAAATGTAGGGGACTGCATCTGAAGCTTATTTTTTTTGAAAACTTGGGCTTTCCCTAGCTCACAGATAAGTCACTGTTACCGCAGGGCTGAATATTTGGCTATCAGGATATATCAGCAGTTTGATCTTGGCGTAGTAAATGCTAATGTTAATAGGAGTGAAATTTGTTGTATTCTGACATCAATATATGCTTTGGGGCTATAATTTTTCTATCATGCAGCTGAGTTTAAAGGAAGAGACGTAACTGTACCTGGAAAGGACAACGGCTGCTGCTTTTGCTCCTCTGCTGTTGGTTTTTCGATGTTACACGTTTTGTAAGTCCCTAGCAGATTTTTTTTTCTGTGTAAAGAAAAAAATGTAAAGGCATCTTTGGCAGATTGGTGGGATTTAGGGAGAGTAGAGAGGAAAATGATGCAAGACAGTGACCTGCTGCAGTGCATCCTGTCACAAGGCTCTCCCTCAGGACATGGTGCTTCCTGATCTGCCTCTGTGACCCACTGGTGGGGACTTTGTGGTGGGTGATGGTGAGTCCAACACCTGACTGCTAATGCTGGGGAAACGAGAGAGGAAACTGGGCAGGAATGAGAATAGCTGCTGACTTCTTGGAAAGAGATTTAGGCATTGTCTGAATAGTTTCTTGAAAGCCACCTTTTCACTCAGCTGGGGTGTTGGAGGTTGACAAAGAGTTGATTTAAATGCAGACTTGCCTAAGGGCAGGGGCTGTGGATGTCCTTCAGGTGGATCAATGTGAATGGCTCTGGCAAATCTCCAGCGAGGTTTTACTGCTCCGTCCAGCGACCCTGCTCAGGTTACAGTTGTCAGTAAGATGCACATCCATTGTATGTGTATGCACAGCATCGGAGATTATCAGCCGGGATATACATGTGCCTCTCAAAGCCGCTGCTGGAAATCTGTGTAAAAAAAATTGAGGCCAAAGTCACATTTACAAGAACACAAGTCGAAAGCAGACTAAAAAAAGAGAGTTTGCATCTGAAAGTGCATCTGCATTTTAAAAGCAACAGCCAAGGCAGCATCTCTGGTTCCTGTGCAGCAATGCAGTGACAGAGAGAGGGGCTGCAGCCCCCTGCCTGGTGCTGTTCACATTCCCTGTTCCTGAACTCCTGCTCAGCAATAAGTTATTGTGTGGCTTATGATGAGTGAGTGAGAAGAATTTCAACAGTGTAGTCTGTAACATCATTACGTGCCTTTTTTTCATGTGACAGGGTTTATTCTTTTGTTTTTTCTTTAACCACATGAAGAAGACCCATAAAACTCAATGAGAAACGGAATATACCTTTTATTAGAGAGGTCTGTTGTGTTTTAGTTGCTGGGAAGTTGAACTGGGTATGGCAAGAGACGTGCCTCGAGCAGGGTGGTTAGCAGGATGAAGAAGTGAAGCAGAAAGGTGCGTGTTTCTGCTGTAACAGCTTTAATGAGGAGCATATTGCTTGTGCTTATTGGCAGGAAAAATACCTAGAGTGCTTCTTGGAGCTCCTAAAATGCTGAATCCAACTGGGACATGTTGGTGGGTGCTCTTAAACAGGCAGGATACCTCATAGCTGGGTACAGGGATTCTGTATCCTGTGAAAACCTATTGTACCTCTTCTTGGCTCGATTATTCACACCACCAAAGCTCCTGGATCCTCTCCTTGGCAGAGGTCCTGCTGGTAGAGTACATCCAGCCAGAGAGGCTGCGTGCTTCGCAGACAGCCCAGGATCTGCTCTCAGCTCTTGGGCAGTAACACAGAAATGGCATTAAACAGCTTTAGGGTTTGTGTATTGAAAGATTTTGGTGTTCTTGTGGCTGCTGCACAGCCCTGGGAGGCTGAGGGGATTTGGGTGACTGTGTCTGCAGAGTTGATACTTGTGAGCGGGTTTTGGAGACAGGCAAGGTCAGTGTGTCTGTGTGTGTCCTAGAGGGGGGTGACGCTGTTATGCTCCCTTTGTGCTCTGTTTTGGGGCAAAGCAACGCCAGTTCTGCTCATACAAGCTAAACATTAGTGTATAAGATTTTTTTGTGATTGCACCCTTCTTTGGTTTCAAATGTTTTCTGGTGAAGCTTTTTCCTGAGCGCATCTGAGAAGCAGTAAAGTTACTAACTTGTAGATACCAACTTTTTTTTTTTCCCCAATTGATAAACACTTAATTTGCTGTTCTTACCACGTTTCAGTCAGGAATTCAGGAAAATTTCACTGTCTCTTACTACTACTTTTTCTGTATGTTGCAACCTCTGAAATTAACAAACTGGTGTCGGTGAAGTAATGGGATCTGGTAGTGACTCCAAATATTTACCAGTTCAAATGTGTGAAGTTTGAGTGCAGTCATTTACCAGAGGTCATGTTCCTTACTAAAAAAATAACAAAAACCTTCTCAAATCCTCTTACTGTTTTGTTCTTTCAGAAGAATGGGAGAACCATTGTGTTCTTTGAAGGTGTAGGAGCCACTAAGTAAAATTAGGACTTGCATTTTAATGTAAATGTCTCTGCTGTCCCATGTAATCTGCACACAGGGGGGTAGGCAAATCTCTTAAAAAGCATCTGGAGCTTTAGTGATTTCTTGTGTTCTGGTTTTTCCCCAAAGATCCGAGCCGAGAAGAAACCTACTCCAGTGAAGTATGAAGTTGGGGATCTTGTTTGGGCCAAGTTCAACAGACGCCCATGGTGGCCATGCACAATTTGTCATGACCCAGTGCTGGACTGTCACTCAAAAATGAAAGGTACTGTATCTACTCAGACCACAAAGTGGGGGTGTTGTGCATGGCAGGATGCTACAGTTTTTAATTAATTTAAAAAGCATTTCTGGCCCTTGAAAGGTGTGAAGAAATAGACTTCGCTGTGGAAAATAAGACCTGGATCCATGAAGTAGAGCTAAGTGAGGGAGGTGGCAGGAGGAAGAGGGGGCTGGGGGTGGTGAAGAGGCAGAGATAGCCGTTGGACACTTAGGCTTTTCTTCCCAGAGTGTGGGAAGGACGAGTAGCTGGGCTAAGCTCGGGACAGTGCAGAAGAAAGATCAGCTTCTTTAAAAGTCATGCAGAGAAAAAGGAGATGGATCAGAGAGGTGCAACGAGGTGAGGAAGGAGAGCTGGGAAGATTGGAGCGTGTGAGGACACAGAGTTGTTCTTGGAGAATGGGAGGTAGGAGAAGCTGAGAAGTGGAGTGTAGGGTACTGCAGTGTAGCTGCTAAATGCCTGAAGGTGTGATGGGAGCATGTGCATGGAAGTGAAATTTTCGGGTCTTGTTTGGCACAAGAAAGCAAGGGGCTGTTGATAGGGAAATTCTGGAAAAACCTAGAGATGGAGCCACGTATGTGAATGTTTAGGGTGTAGTGTGAGCGAGCTGAGTGTGAGGAGGAGAGATGGGCAAATATGACAGAGCTGTGTGTGCTTGACCACAGGAGAGAGCCAGGAATGGAGAAAGAGAGTCTTAAAAGATCAAGACAGAGGTAGGTGAGTGAGTGATGGAGAGAACAGAGGGGAAGTGATGAATTGTTTACTTTTAGAATCATACCAGATGCCATGGGGAGACTGCCACAAACAGAAAGGCTTATTTGTTCCTGGTTTCCCCTTCTGATTGTTTTTTTTCTGTGGGCAACTGGAAACCCCTTGAACTGGTGTCTTCTGCCACTGACAGCTCTAGACTGGTGAGATTGCCACTCACTACTGTATTTCTCTACAGGTTTTGTGGCCCTTGCCAGCCTAAGCACAAGTGCTGGGCATGAGTGGAGCTCTTTTTGAGTTGCCATCAACTCAGAGACACTGCTGTTTCTCTAGAGACATGAAGTAGCTTTTCCTACATGGTGCTCGCATCATTCCCCAAGCCTGGTTGCTGAATTCTTTTCTTCACCTCCCCCTTCATCTTTTGGGAGGCATTCATCCTGATTCTAGAGAATACTGAACGTGCTGTTTTAAATAGTCTCTTTCCGGCTCTCAAATTCCTGTTGGAGATGTTTCCAGAAGATATGCTGACATATATTCTCCCCCCACACCCCTCCTCATGAAGTTTTGGGCAGGATTTAATGTATATAGCTGTCCAGTATTCCCCTCTCAGCCTGTGCACAATGATTCCTAAAAAAAGAATTCGGCAGGGTGGAAACGTTCTGTTAGCAAAGTCCAGGAAGGCCTGATCTCCAGCCACATGATGGACTCTGCCATCATTGTTTTATCTGTGTTCAAACCAATGGAGCTCAGGGGAAAACTGTATTTTACAGTTGTGGCTGTATGTAATCTGCTTGTCTCCCCTTCCCAGTGCCAAGGTGGCAAAGCAGGTGGATCTGACCTCTGGCACTTTTGGGCAGGAAGAGCTGCAGAGCTCTGTGTGCATTGTAGGAACCACAGTCCTCCTGCCTTGGCTCTCCTGTTGCCAAGGGAACGAGCCCTTCAAAACAAGGCAGGTCGCTTCAACCTCATCACTTGTGCTGAAACAGCTTCTCTTGGATTTGAGGAATGGTGTTTAGTTTAAGGCAGCTTATCTTTTCTTAGCAAGCTCTTGACTTATAAGATTTTTGGAGCTGGAAGGTGTGAGCTCAGTAGCTTGAGTGCCAGAACTGTGAATGGGGTGGATGAAGTCTGTCATCTTGGCACCTGGTTTGATGTTGTTTTGGTCACTGTTGGTCATCCTCTCGGTGGTCTTGTGTAGAATCTCAGTTTCAGCATCACTTAAGGCCAGGCTGCCACACTGTGCTGGCACCCTGGAAGAGGCAGCACAAACCAAAGGGGCTGGAAGTGTAATCTGCCTGTTCAGAGAAGGTGTTTCCAGGAGAAGGTTAATACATTGCAGCAAACTGCAGGGATAAGTTTATATCCCTTGTTTTCAAGTCTTGTTTGCTCTGTTCTAATGCTTGTGACCTGTCCTTTTTCACCAGCACAGTACTGACTCAGTTCTTATTTGTACCATGTGTTCAACATTCTTGCACAGAAAGTTCCTTTCAAGAATCTTTGAATGTGCCTTTATGATTGAGTTTCTTCTCTTGCACCTCCATGCCTGAAGTATGGAGAGACTCATTGCAACTAATGTTGTGTCATGTTGCACCTAATCTTTTCAGTGTGTGTGCATGTGTTTGCTTAAATGCTGCTGTTAATGTTTTGTGTCCTAAATAAGACTTTGTTTGGTATTAAATGGTGAACAAGGTGGGATGTATTGTGATGGGGGAGGCTCAACCTGTGTGAGTAAATCTTGTCCAGAAGGATGTCAGTTCTGGGTGTTGCCAGCACCGTTGTGTTTTCCCAGCGGTCAAGTGCTCTGTACTGTTTAGTCATTAATCAGGGAGTAGCAGAAAAGAAATGTTCTGCCTGGTATGTTGTGTCTCTCAAGGAAAAAAATATTTAGATAGTTTTGCCTTTTTTTTTTGCAAGCAATCTTTGCTGTAGAAAGATGACCAATCATAGGCCTGTTAATCAATTGTTTGTAAGGAAAAAAGCCCAAACAACTGAAAAATAGAGAGTAGCAATGTAGAATATAGACAGCAGCAATCAAAGGGGTTTCCCTTACCTCTGACTAGAAACCCCCAAAACTGGCATTTATGTGGGAATGTTGTTAAGCAAAATGTAGTTGAAAATTACCTGTCAAATTGTTAACCGCTTTCTGTGTCTCTTTTTGTGTCTTTATTCTGTTACATACAAGGGGTTAATTCTGTTAAATTTCTCAAAATAGTTTCCAATCAGAGACCGTACCGAGAGTACTATGTGGATGCCTTAGGAGAACCTTCAGAGAAGACCTGGGTTGCTGGGAAAGCTATTGTCCTCTTTGAAGGGAGACATCAGTTTGAACAGCTGCCTGTTCTCCGGAGAAGAGGAAAGCAAAAGGAAAAAGGCTACAAACATAAGGTGAAAGATCTGTTTTCTGTGATGTTTTTATTTCTTTGAATCCACACAGTACAAAATATTCCTTTATGCCTGGAATTGTACTTTGACAGCTTCTGTGAGACTGACTGCAGCAAGGCAGCCAGGGGAGGGATTCTTTGCATCCTTACAGCAGCACAGTTTATAAACTGCCAGGAGTTTGAAGGCTCTCTTCTATGCTGGGGTGTGGCCTGCTGCTTCTATTGCCCTGGACAGCTCTGGGAGGCAGAGGAATTGGGGCTCTGTTGGTGTGGGATCTGTTCAGCGGCACAGCCCTCTCCTGATGTGGATTGCAGCACTGCTAAAAAACTTCTGTGCTCTCTGGCAGCCTCCTTTGGCTGATCTGAATCAGAGGTGGAGTTGCACGCTTCACTAGATCACTGGCTGAGATAAAGCAGTGGGGTTTTTAGCACTGCTTCAGTAATTCTCTTTATAGAAACCTGTTAGGACTTATAATTTGACTGGGAAAATGCTTTGTCAGTGAGCCTGTGGGAATGAGTTTTGTGGCTCATCGCACCATCTCCGTTTCCAAACATAACAGCCCTGAGCAGTCATAGCCAGTTAATGTAACGTGACACAGGGGTCTGGTCTATGTCTTTAGGAAGGTGACTGCAGAAATTAACTCGTTAGAATTGCTGAAGTGAAGAGCTATAGAGGCTGCTGTGTTACTGTAAGAGATCAAATACTTATACTAGGCAATGATACCTGGCTTTTCTTTTTCTCTTGCTCTAAAGCTTTATAATCTATGTCAGTGCAGAACCATCAGATTGAATGTGCTCTTGCAGATGTGAGTCCCTGGGGCCAGTGGCCTCATTTGGTTCCTTTTCCAAGAGCATGTTCAGTATCTTCTCTAAGGACTTCTCTCCTTGTGCTCCCAGCCCTCCAACAACTAGTGACATATTCCCAAGTAACTTCTCTGGCCCTAGAAGTGCTTCATGGCTGGAATCTCATTCTATATGTAAATGGAGTGCCAGCATGCCTGCAATAGAGAGAATCAAATGTTTGTTGATCACATAAATATCCAGGTTTGCACCCCTGGAAGCCAAAATTGATGCACAGCTGAGAGTACGTGGCTGGATTGCTATCAGGCGTCATAAAACTTTTTGAGTCTGCTGAGATGAGACTTTGTTGGTTTGAGTTTTTCTTTAAAAGAAAAGTGTCAGCAATGTGAGTTGTTCCTCCTGCCTTGGAATTGATTTTGGTTTTAGGAGTAGTTGTGAAGCCTTTGATTTGCTGTTGTGCAGCCAAAAGCTACACATGCAGATAAGATAAAAGTTCCTTGTTGATTTTGAGTATTAGCAGAGGTTCCTGTTAAGTATGTAGAGAGCTTTCCGGTTTTTCTAAAGGTGCAGAGTTAAACTGGGAGACTTCTCAGGAATGGACATTGTGAACTTGATAAGAGCACATCTTAGATGTGTGTGGATCTCATGTTTGTCCCAAGGTGAGTTGATGGAGAGGGCAGATGGTGCTCTGAATTTGAGGGTTGCAGGAAGAATAAACAATGAGCACAGCAAACAGGTCTGCTCAGATATTTTGAAGAAAACAATGCTGCATTTGCTTTGAGAGGCTTGTTTGGCTGTAGCTTTGCATTTCAGTGCCAGAGATCCATACCATATGCGTTGCCCTTTACAGGCTGTTGTGTTCAGGATGTGTTGGGATGCCAAGACATCTGGTTCCTCAGAGACCTGTACTTGCCAGGGACCTTTTTACTGTTCTGGGAATGCACAGGGCTCAGCTGGAATGCAGGGTGCTTACCCAGGAGCAGTACTTCTGTGTCTGCCAGACACAGTCTCAGGGAATCCATGTGATTGTCTTAAAGATGCAAAATGCAGGAATGTCACTGTGTTCTGTGCCTTGTGCTCCTTGCTTTTATCTCATTGGTTACCTACTCAAAATTTGTCTTTCTCTTTTTTTGTCTCCAACTTTTAAGATTCCTCAAAGATTTATGGCTAAATGGGAAGTCAGTGTTGGCCAGGCAGAAGACATTCTTCTCGGGGGGCCAGAGGATCAGAAGTTCAGCCAGAACTCCAGCGAGCCGGACAGTGAGAAAGACGTGCAGTTGGAATACTACACCAATGGCCCTGGAGCAGAAAGGGACACGCAGCTGAATGGCTGCTTTAAATCCTTGGCCTTTGACTCCAGACACATGGCCGGTGACAAAGGAAAATTGCACATCAAGCCACACGTGAAAAAAACCTCTGAAAGCAGAAAAAGGACTAGAGTAAAAAAGAGTGGTGCAAGAGGGGAAGCATTGAGGGGAGAAATCAAAGACAAAACACCAGAGAGCATAGTTAGAAATGTGATTGTTGGGGACCTGCCAGAGAAACATGCGTCTCACGAGCTTCGCCGGATTGCCAACAGCCTGACAGCATCCAGTAGCACCAGGGAAAACCATTTGCTTTCCTCCTTTGGGGAAAGACGTTTTGAAAAGACACCTTTGAAACCGGACTATGAGAATCGTAAAAGTGATGCTCTGAAAAACACCCTCCAAGGGGATTTGTTTTCCAGTCCATCTTTTGAGAGAGAGAAGAGCTCCCTAGGCATTTTGTGCAGTTCCAAGTTACAAATACACTATTCTGCGTCCGATGCTGGTGTTGAGAAAAAACAAACTGAATCAGATTCATCCTCTTCCCTCTCTGATGGTGGGAACAGTGATGTTGATACCATGGACCAAAGTTCAGAGAGAGCCTCTAGTGCTCTTGAAGTTAGTGATTCTTCAGATAAAGTGGAGAAGGAATTTCCTATGACATCAAGTGGAAACATTAAACTTTCCATGTATCTTTCTCAGAAGAGCAGCAGAAGGGCCAGGAAGAAGTCGTACAGAGATCGCAAACCTCTGGGAGGTTCAGTAACCAACAGACTTGATGCTGAATTTGCGGATGGGGAGCTTGAAGTAGGTTTCTCTGATGCTGAGATGTCATTGACACCTCTTGAGTGCTCTTCGGATGTGAGAAATGACAATCTTTCCCTAGCAAACAAGCACACTACCCCCCAAAGTGTTTCCAAGGACAGCTCCTGGCCTGCTGTTAAAAATCAAACCATCTTGAAATCGAAAAGCATGAAATTACCCCGAATCAGGAGTATAAAATGTAAACATAAAGAAAAGGTTGCTGGGTTGGAACCTTCTCTTGCAGAAGAGGAGGGTGGTGTGAATCGCTGCTCTTCAGATACCAAAGGTTTCTCTGGCCTTCAGAGAGATTCTCTTCAGAGAAGTGGAAAAGTTGATGGTCAGAAACTGTTAAACAACATGCATGAGAAACCCAGGGATTCTGCTGAAATCGAAACAGCCGTGGTGAAGCACGTTCTGTCGGAGCTGAAGGAGCTGTCGTATCGGTCCATGAATGAGGATGCCAGTGACTCTGGCACTCCAAAGGCCACAGTACCTTTACTTTTCTCTTCTGCCTCTGGTCATGGTCGTTTGCCTATTGAACCAGATTACAAATTCAGCACCTTGTTAATGATGTTGAAGGATATGCATGACAGTAAGACAAAAGAGCAGCAACTGATGACTGGTCAAAATATAATCCCATTTCGAAATACCAGCACAGGTGATGGTTCTGGAAGCAATTCTGCGAGTGGTCTCAAGTCTTTGTCTATTGTAGGCCCCCCATATAAAATAGAAAAAAACGGAGATTGTGTCCAAGAAACAGTAACTCCAAACTCCGCTATAAGCAACTCCTCATTTTCACGCAATCCTCCAACCAAGTTGACAGGGATTGGTACTGGTAAAAGGGAGCCTGCGAGTGCTGCTGTTTCTGGGACAAATGGCACAAATTGCATGTCCAAACGCAACTGTTCAAAATCTAAGCAGTCATCAAAGCTTGGAGATAAAACAGTTTCAAACAGAAAGGACTTAAAACCAGGAGGGCCAAGTAAGTTGCTAAGTCGGTTACCCAGAGATTCAGGAGAACATGCATTCCGTGTGCACGGTTCAGTTACCAGTCCTCTAGGGAATGAGGCAGAAGATACTGAGAGGAAAGAGTCTATTGATTTAACAGAGCATTCAACTGATGAAGACTCTGCCTGTTTATCTGATGACAATTTAGGTCGTATTGGAAGGAGACCTGAAGCTGGTAGAAATAATGAGAGCTGCAATTCTGCTGAAAATGGGGAGAGTCCAGACTTGGATTCAGAGGCAAATAGTGAGAGCTCTCTTGGTGATGAGTCTAATGATATAAATCACGTAGCACCCAAAAAGCGATGGCAGCGTTTTAACCAAAGCAGTGCTAGATCTAATAAGCACATCAGTAGATCTAGGGAACAAGGAAACTTGGAGAGTGCCTTTGGCCTGAATTCTCGTGGCTTTTCACTGAAGGGAAATGAGTGCTTGGGACGTAGGCATTCCCCTCATTCAAAGGTGCTTGAGGGAGACCTGGCAGTTCAGGACTTTGAGAATCGTTTAGACTTAGTTGATAAACGTTTGAATGTATGTGGTAAGCCAAACACCAGTGTGATGGACTCAGAAACAGAGCTTGGCAACTTTGCTCCCCAAAGCAAAACTGAATTCTCTGCACAAGGTAAGGGAGCTGGACTTGCGTCAGAGTGTGTATTTGTATACATTTTACACTTTTTCATTTAAAAGATAAGTTACAGAACTTGTGGCTGATGTGAAGATGTCTACGTCTGAGCAGAAGAAAGTGTGGGACCTTGGTTTGAGTTCTCTGTAAGCACGGAGAACAAAGGAGGCAGAGTAATTATGAGCTTGTACTCAGGTTATTGGTCAGAAAATTTTACACACATTAAAAATCTTTAGTTCTTCCACAGTGAGAGGTAAAATAAGGATCCTTCTGAGCCTGGGATTTTTTTTTAACTTGTACCTTCATAATGTGTTCCTTAGAGCCACAAGCTTGGTGTTAATGGGATAGGTCAGTGCTAGAAAGTTCCAGGAAACTGAGCCTCAATGGCTGCTCTGTTTTTTATCTTTTGTAGTGCTGTTTGACATAGTTTGTCTTTGGTTTGTTCTGTAGGATTTCCTCAAGACGATGTGTTGGGAGTTTTTTGGGTTTTAGTGTGGAATTTTATTAGCTGTTCATAATGAATTGTGGAGCCCCACAGATTTCCTAATTTACAATTCTGGTGTGGCTGCCTGATGGGTGAAAGAGAGAACGGAAGAGAGGGAAGCTGCCAGGGAGGCTGGGCTGGAGGTGTGTCTGGAATATGGCAGACAGACATAAGGCAGCAGCATTGGAAGGGAAATGACCTAGGAAGGAGGAGGCTTCTGAGGCCCAAAAGGCCAGAGAGCCCTGCCTCTCCCACAGAGGTGGGGACATATGGTTAGAGCCAAAGGAAGAAATAAAAGGGTGTGTGTGTGTGGAAGGAATAGGGCCAACAGAACCATATTCAACGTGTACCATTCTCAGGCTTCTGCAGGGAATCTGGGGAAACACACCTTAATAAAAACAATAACATGAGGTTTTTTCCTGGGTTTCACTAAACTAAATTGCTCTAATCTAATTATGATATCAGCAAATAATATAACTCACCAGAATTTTGAGCCTGTGTGCATTCTGTCACTTATGTGTTCCCTCAATGCACATTTTGATGTGTGTATTTTGCTTTTTGTGGTTGCTGGAGGCTGTCTGCACCTCTTTTTCAATTGTGGGAAAGGCAGCTCCTGGCTTGGTGGTTGTGGGACCTGCCCAAGGCAAGTTGCAGCAGGCACAGAAAACAAGCCTGTAGGGTGTAACACATGGGGGAAAAGTTCTGCTTTTAAGTCATGACCAGCTTAATCATTCACTGACTCCTCTGGCTGGGTCTGTGTGTTTTTGAGCACTGAAGTCTCTATAGAGCAGGTGAGAGGATGCACGTTCTGGGCTGTGCTGCAAGTTCCTCCTTCACACCAAGATCCACACGGGTTCTTACAGCTTCATGGTGGTGTGGCAGTTGAAGCATCCCTGCAGTGATGCTGTGTGAGGTGAAGATAAAAGTCTGCAGAGAGAGCTGGGGAAGAGGAGGTGCAGAGAGGCAGTAAAGTTAGGCGGGGAGTGGCAGAGGAAGGCAGCAGGCTCCAGGCGAGGTGGCCGTAGAGGAGAGGAGTGTACGTGGTCATGGTGCTGCACACAGGGATGCAGCAGCAGCAGTCAGGGCCTGGGTTTGCTTGCAAAAGTGCCAGATCAGCAGCTGCAGTGTAAACTAATTCTCCTGCCCTAAATAGCACGTGAGCTCTGTGCACACCCACCCCCTTTTGTGCAGATGTGCCGTGGGGAGGCACCGGTGCCACTGTCAGGGCTGCTATAACATCCCCAGTGCTGGTGAGACTGAGTAAACCTCTAATGCTGTAAAAAGACCATTCCTTTATGTTGGGCAAGGCCTAAAAAGTAGAGAAACTGATGCTGGAAGCTGGGCTGACTGCAGTGCTTTGGGAAGATGTGACCCATCCTTGCCCACAGCAGGCAGAGTTTCAGTGTAAAGACCACAACAGATTGCAGTCACAACTGTGCCATTTCCACTAAGCTCAAACTACATAAAGTCTTCATCACAGTTAAATGGCAGCACTGGGCATAATTTTGCTACAAACCTTGTACAGTGATTTAGAGCAAATAAAGCAAAAGTGAAGATTGGTGGAATTGGCTGATGTAAACCAATTTTATAAATAATAGTTTCATCAGCTATGTGATTTGCCACTGCCAGTCAGTCTGCATTTGGGATTCTTGTACAGGATTCCCTTTGGGAACAAAAAGCAGTTAAGCCAGACCTTCTGGCACAGTGCTGTGTACTCTTCTGCAAGGCTTTGGGGCTCTAAATAGTTGCCTGGTGAGGACACTCATCCCATAACTGCTTATGTGCTGAAATGTGTGTTTCACTCAGACACCTGTGCAGAGTGTTAATAGAGGCTGAAAATAGCTGTGTTTGAGAAAGTTGTTTCTTTCTTCTCTTTTGGCCAAGTTTGACATTTTCATGCTTGTTTAACCACAAAGCCACAATAAAATGTAGCAGTCTTGTCCAACATTCCTGTTCTGAAGCGTTGCATTGAAATGCTTTGTTATAAAATGCTTGTTTTAAAGAAGAAAAAACCACCTCCTCAAATGAAATGAAGCAAAGAGAATATTTACTGTTTGTTCCACAACTTCCAGGAGACCGCAGGTGTTTTCATAACTAGGGGAAATCTTTGGGCAGTATTACTTAATGATTTTGAAAGCTAAAAAAGGAGAAAAGTCAGAGGTATTCTGGGAAATGAGGAAAAGATGTATATGTGCATCACCTTGCTTTTGCAGCTTGCTGAGATGTTACAGAGTGTCAGGGTTCAGTTTTTTGGAGCTTGATGTGTGTTGGCATGTTGGGGTGGTGTAGCACGGGTGGGTAGGGTTGTGGTGAGGAAACACACCTTTTACCTTGCAATGGTACCACACTGTGCAAACACAAGAAGTGTCACAGTCACTGGCTCCATGATCTTATTGTGGAACAAACAAAGCAATAAATGGGCTCACAGTAGCAGATGGGGAATTTGGGGTATATAAAAAAATGCCAGGGAGGAGGGGAAGGGAAGGAATTAAGTTTATGTGTTCCTAGTGAAACTAGTGACTGAATTGTGTTACGGGAAAGCAGTGTTTTCCTGTGACCCTGCACTAAAACCAAAAGAGTTTGGGTAAACAGCAGGAGTCCTGAGTTGCTAATAGCCTTTGGTTCTGGTAATAGTACCGCAGGAAAGTTGGATGTAGCTTGGAGGGACGTGTTGGGTGAAATTTCAGGAGCCTCTCAGTCTAATGTGTTTTGATTTCTTACCTGAACTGCTTGGAGTCCTTAAAAATTCCTCCTGCTAAGTTGGGATTTTGGAAAATAGGAAACTAAGAAATTCTAAGGCTGTCTCACAGAGAAAGAATTCTCAGCTCTTCCCACATGGAACCTCTGGAAGAGAAGGCAGGAACAACTATTATCCACAGATGATGAGGACAGTTTTGTCTTGTGATCGTCTCAGAAACACAGTCTTGAAGCTGCTTTCCTTTTTCTTAGCACATTCAGAGAGGAAGCGCCTTAGAAAGCCGAGTAAACGGCTTCTGGAATATGCAGAAGAATATGATCACTTGTTTGCACCCAAGAAAAAATCAAAGAAGGGCCAGGAGCAATTGCAAAAGGTTGGTGAACGCCAGTGTGCTCTTTGTGGTTATTACTCCGGGGCTCTGGTCTCTGTGTGTTTGTGTTCTTGATGGCTGAGTGTTCTTGCTGTATGCAGTGCCATGCAGGATGAATGTTTTCACCAACATATTTCACCATGCCAGGTGAATTCTGTGGCGAGGTCTGAATTTGAAGGAGGCGTTCCTGCACAGAGCAGTCCTGACAGAGATACTCAGCGGGGGCCAAGTTCTTTGGTTTCAACTCCATCTTCAACCAAAGAGTCCCCTCCTGTCCTTGAAGCAGAGTGTTCCTTCTCAGAACTAGGATCCCACTCCACTAATCCCCCTAATCAAGTTCCAGGAGGATCTTCAGATTTTCCAGAGGTGGTGCTGTCTTCCTCGGATGTTTCTGAAGTTTCCGCTTCTCCAGATGCAGAAGAGGGATTCCTGAAATCAGGTAGGTGGGAGGTTGTGGGATGCTGCTTTTGTGAGTGAAAGTAACACAAGTTCAGTGGAAAATGTTGCTTGGGGCAGCATGAAAAGGTCGGTGGCTGTTGGTCTTTTTGTTCTTGCTTTCCTTCACTCACTGACTGTTACTGATGTTGAGAAGGGAGAGAGGGCAGGTGCAGGGGTGTCCAGTGATCTGTTACTGTTGGCTTTCTGTAGACTGTGATGGCCCTCTTTAGGTCCTGGCACAGAATGCCCCTTTTGTCCAAATGAAGAAGGCCACAACTCCTTTGCTGAGTCCTTGCTGTCTGTGCTTCCAAACAATGACATTCCTCTAGCTTGATGGTCTCTTGCTGCTGTAAACCCCTTTGGATGAACAAAGTCTCAGCTGCATTGCTCATGCGGTGATCTTTTGCTCTCCTGGTGAGCTCAGGGAGCTGTAGCACAAAATTCCCTCTGGAAAAACTTTAAGAGGTTCTAAGCATCAGTAGAAATTTTTGGTAGACTTGCTTGAGCTGCAAGCCAGGACCTTGGCTTTCAGTAAGGCACAGTGTAGAAATAACGTGGTCTGAGGGGCCTTTTCCCTTTCCAGCAGTGTCAGTCTCAGGGTCTCCTTTCAGTGTGTTTATTCTCTGATAGCATCTAAAGACATGTCCAGAGTTAAAGCCGTGGTGTTCTGGCTGTGCTAACTTGGAGGGAACACTGTTCCTGTCCTGAAGGACTTGTGGTCAAAAAAAATAAACCAAGCAGGCAGAGTTATGGTCAGTGGGAGGTCAGTTAGCCTGTCGTGTGAGGGAAGAGGGATTGCCTCTGGAGACTTGTGGATGTCATACGGAAGTGGAAAATTGGAGAGGATTAAAGGAGGAAAAACTGAAGATGTGAACCCAGGATTGGAGGTGCAGGAGAACAGGACAGGCTGCAGCAATGGGAGCAAGCATCCAGTCTGCAGAGGCTGTGTAGCTCTTTCCCCTCATTTCCCCTCACCTCTTGCTGAAGCATGCGGAGTGGGCAGAAGCTTGTCTTGAGAGTTAGGAGTGTGATGGATGAGCTGTGCCTACAGAGGTGTCAGAGGGCACAGCTGAGACTGTCGAAGCCAGCGGATGAAGGGGGTGGGATGGGTAACAGGCTGTGTCTGTGAAGTGTCTGCACTCAGCATCAGCATTTCCTGGTTCTACGTTTATACTGTTGCCAAAATTAGTGTGAATGAGCCCAGGTCTAGCAACTTACTACCTCCCAAGGGCCAGCATAAAGCTTGAGTAGGAAATAGTGGTGTCTTTTCTCTAGGTTTAACCAGGATTGTGATCTTCAGCCTGTTTACTACAGCAGCATGAATGCTGGTGTGGGGAGTGTAGGCAGGGCTGTGTCAGTGGTAGGACTGGCTTATGCAGATCAAAGTGTTTGGGAAATTATAATCTGAACTGTGCTGCCAGCATGTGTTACCTGCTGGCAGTGAGTTCACAGTCTCTCTTCTGTGGGTGGATTTTTGTATTACATATTGAGGTGAGCCTGAAGGTCATGGCAGACTGAGGTCTGTTTTTATTGAAGTACAGAAGCAGGTAGTTGGCACCTCTGCTCTAGGAGCTTATGATTCCAAAGACAGGGTGAACCAGATTGTTTTGAACTGTTGGCTGATATTTACTTACTTGTCTTACTCTGATTGAAGGCAAGAAAACCCCTGTTTATCTGATGTGAAGGGTTTCATTGCAGGAAACTTTGAAAGCAAGCGTCAAAGGAAGCCCACTAAAAAGCTCTTGGAATCCAATGACTTGGACACTGCCTTTATGCCAAAGAAGGAGGAGTGGACGCCCCAAAAGAAGGTACTTTCCTTCCAGCTGTTTTGGAAACCAGATAGAAAACAAGCCTAGACAGCAGATCCTGCAGAACAAGACACAGTGCAATGGGATGTGGTTTTTTATTGGCTGTGGGCCAGGAGCAAAGGTCCACCCTTCCCAAAGGTGCTGGTTGCTGTGTTATGATGAAATAATCCACTGTTCCCCACCCTTCCCCACTTGTAATGGGGATTGGGTAGTTTTGGCTTAAAATCTCCTTTTTTTATTGATTTATATGGAAAAGGAGTCATCTGGATGCTGGCTGGGAAGGTATGAACAGAAATGTTCTGCACAGAGGCTTTCTGTCATGTTACAGTGTAGGTTGAACTTGAACCTAAGGCCTTGTCCTTTCCATCAGATTCCTCTGAGCAGTGCTTTCTTTGTTACCTTCCCAAGTGAGCTGGTGAATGCATGTAAGCTCAGAGCTTGAAGCAGGATGGAGGCTTGAGGTGAATCACATGTAGGATACCGTGCTTGTTCAGATTTTTAAAGAAAATGCTGCTCTTCTCTACTGAATACTTGAAATTCAGTGACATGGTTTGGAAAAAAGCAACTTGTATTTAGTTCAGGTCGTGTACCTGCACAAGACTTGTTGCCACTGTTCCTAAAGTTGAGTATCAACACTTCTTTCCTTTTTCTTTCTTTATGTGGCACAGTCTTAATACAGTTATCACCATTGCAGTAATGTAGAGGCCAGTTACTTCAGTCTTATTTCTGCATTCCTCCTTGCCCAGAGACAGACTTTTACATGTGTGATTTATCATACATACAGTGCAAATATTTTCTTGTAAAATCTTCAATGACTGATGAATTCATGATCTGGATGGTAAATTAGGTGTTGCAGTTATTCCAAAAGGTTGCATGGCTGAGGAGTGTGTTGCCTCTGTTTTCATCTGGTGACTTGACTCTCTGTCCTGTGTGTTTGTAGGGTACTGGCCCTTCAGAGAGTGACAGCTCTGAGCTCTACTCTCCAGCCCACTTCCAGGACCTGGGAGAAGGTAAGTGAAGGCAGGGGTAGCAGGGCAGACTGTTGTGACATTTGGATCAGTGCCTGTGGCACTGTGTGTGTGTGTAAGGGCTTGGTGTTCTGGGTTCAGCAGCCCAGCAGGAGTTGATTGAACCAGTATGAATTGGTGGCTCTCTGATGGCTGCAGGGCAGAGGGCCGAGTGTCTGGAGGCTGATATTGCCCCAGCCCTGAGGCCCTCAAAGAATATAGGACCCAGCCTGAAGCTCTCAGAAAGGCTGCAGAACTTGCTGGTGTCACCTGCAGCAAGGGAATTATTTCTGCATGTTCCTTGAATGGTCTTTCTGTTGCATCCCAGCTTCTGAAAAGCTCTTGGAGAAACAGCGAAAGCGGAAGAGACAGCGCCATACCTCTGCTGCAGTCCATTCCAAGAAGGAGAAAAATGAGGAGGGGCTTGGGGAGACCCCACATTCTGAGGTATTGTTGGGTCTTCCTGCATGGTCTCATCCCTATAACCTGTTTGCTACTTCCCAGGGCACTTGGCAGAGCCTAAGCCAGAGGCATTTTTTGGCCTGTTGTTTGGGAATTTGTCCCACTGATGCAGCTACATGAGCTGGGGTTAGGCTGAAGATACCTCCTTGATCTTGTAGCTGTTTTATAGTGCTGCTTAACTCAGGCTCTGTT
Organism: Machaerirhynchus nigripectus; assembly: GCA_013397975.1. NCBI lineage: Eukaryota > Metazoa > Chordata > Aves > Passeriformes > Dicruridae > Machaerirhynchus > Machaerirhynchus nigripectus. Next base: position 211,418 of record VZRQ01003523.1, on the reverse strand, counting down.
TCAAACTGCTACTCAGCTAATTCTCTGTGAGACAGGCAGTTCTGCACTCATGGAACTGGGTTTTGCCTGGGATCTTACTTTGCACCTCAGAAAATCAAACTGCTGTAAAAGGTCTTCTCTGGGGGTGGGACTCATCCTTTCACACACCAGTATGAAGCACAAGCACTAAACTGGACTTCAGCCCCCTCTGCTTGCACCTGCACACCAGGGTGAGCCAAGAACCCCACGGGAAGGGCTGGGGCAGACTGTGTGACTGCTCACAAGAGCCTCTGATTGCATTCTGCCATCCAGCAGAAAGGGATAATTGGGGCATTCCCTCTACTGTGTATCAGCAGGGTCAGCATACAAGTATCTCTGACGAGCACATTTTGCCTTTTAGGAATGAGCCAGTTATCAGCAAGCGTAGGGGAAGCAAGACTTCCTGGGAGAGGCAGGACTCCTCTGGGCCTCTCGCCATCACCTGTCACTTCCAGTGGCCCAGGTTCAGCAGCAGGCAGGATAGTCAGTATGTATTTCAGGAGCCAATTATAGATAAATATTGTTATATCTGTTGTTACACAGTTTCCAGGAGAGCACAATCCTCACACCACTTTAAACAATTCCAGCCATCCTGTTGCATTTTAGAAAGGGCATTTCTCATAAAGTTAATAAATTGGGGTAATACCCCTGGTCCATGTAAGTTTTCCCATGCTGGTGTTGGTGTTCTTTCTGAGATGTGCTCAGCTGGACTAATTTTTAAAACAGCCTCTACAAATACCTTTGCCAATGCTGGGCAGGGGCAGTTAACATTGTCTGCTGTACCCACTAAGAGACAGCAAATTCTCTGTGAAAAGAGGGACAGTTCAGAGCAGCAAAGATCTAGGCAATGGCTCTGAATCCTGCACCCACCACTCACTGCAGAGGAAACCCAGTCTTAACTGCCTCCAGTCTTAGACATCTGTGTTGAGTACCAGAATTCAGGTATGGTGTAAACCACGCAAAAAAAAAAAATTTAATGCTTGGCACCTTTGCCAGCATCCATTTCTATGTGATTGTGTCTCTTTAGCTGCTGTGGTGGGTGTTCATCCCCTGGCTTAGGTGAGTGCTTGGGTTCTGGTGAGTATTGGGATGCTGTGGAGATGCAGTTGTGCTTTCATGTGGAATTCAGACTGTGCTGGTCCCTCAGTGACTGCACACACTGGGCAAGGAACTCCACTTTAGTAGAAAAAATAGATGGTCTGATGATGCAGCACAGTGAAGCCTTGGATCCAACTGCCTTCCAAGGAAAAGAGGGCAGAGGACAGCTTCTTGGCCTGGCCTGGGCTGAGCTAAGCAACTTTCTCTGACCTTGCCTGTCTGTGGAGCCAGGAGTGCAAATTTACAACATCAGGGCAGCAAGAGACTGAGAGAACAGGATGGAAAATGCTGTTGAAATAGTTGTCAAGTCGAAGTGTGAGCCAAGGTCAGGATTTGCCAAAGAACAGGTCAGGCTTTGGGGTTGTGCCAGACATGGCAGCAGGGATGGTTCTGGAAGGAGACCTGGGGTGAGCCCTTGTTTCTGCAGGAGGTATGTAGTGTTGCAGTGCTTGTGCTGGGCAGAGGAAGGAGGGGGAACAGTGACAGGTCCTTGAGTGATGGCCTTGAGTGGCAATGCCCTTTTCAGTGTTCACAAAGGATGGGCCTTGCCTGTCCTGCCTAGCTCTGACATCCCTTCCCTGTGCAGTTCTGGGAGCAGTGTTAGAACAAGGCTGTACTCTGTAAGGCATGTTGGACTGGCAGTAATCTGTAGTTGGGACTTCGCCTTTTATTTTTTTTCTCTCAGTGAAGTCAGTTTATACCATTCATCTTTGTATTGTGTACTTCAATATACCCTCAGTGCATGCGTGCATCACTGCTCCACAGAAGGCACATGGCTTTAAAGTGTCCCCAAATAAAGTCATACTGCTGCATTCAGGGAGTAGGGGAAATAAACAACAGTTCCAGGCAAAGAAACTGCATCATTATCTGAGCAGAATACTAGCTCCAGGTTCTTCCAGCTTTAAACTTTAGAAGGTCTTTATGTCCTTGTTTTGCCCAGACTTGTAATGTGTTCAAAAGGCATTCAATTCAACTATTCAGCTTACAAGCTTTAGTAGCACCACAGCTCAGACTTTCCCATACAGAAAGTGGTGCAAACCTCCCTCTCCTGATTGTTAGCTGGACACCCTGCACCAAGCAGGCCTGGAGGTGTGGGAGTGATGGCTGCTGCTTCTGCCAGCAGTTTGAATTCCTCACAAGGTCTCTCAGGTGTACTATTTGTGTCTGGGTGTACACTGGCTACAGCTTGGTGACCCAGGGAGGAACTGGCAGCTGTGCACTGGGATCACTCAGCTACCTGCAGTGAGCTGGCTTATTAAAAAGTGGCAGAGTCCTTAAAATGTTCTGGCTCAAAGCACTTAGCTAAAGGCATCACTTTGGTGCAGCATTAATGGCCCTTAAATTGTACCTGCTCTGGAGTGGCAGCTGGGGCTGGTGAGGCCACTGAAGTGTTCTCTAGACCTCCCAAGTGGGCTGGAAGCTGGCAGGATGGTGTTTCCTAGCTCTTAGTTGCCAGTCCTGACAAAATCTGTGGCGCAGCTGCAGGACAGCCGTATTTTGTGGTAGAAATGTCTCTAGGATACCTGCTATTCTTCCCTCTTAACAGTGCCTGGGCAGGTCTCATGGACACTGTGGGAAGTGGACACTCTGGGAAGCCTTATGGCAGGATCCCTGACCTGGCCCATGAGTGTGTGGTTGGGCCTTTATCATTTGAAACCCGTCCTCTCCCCAGGATTCCCTTTCACCAGTGGATGTTACGGGCAGTGCTGTACACTTGTACAGGACAGTGGGAGACTCCACACCTCAGTCAGGATGGGGTGTAAATGCCCTGCTGTGCTGCTTATTTTGGGGTTTGCTGACTTCTTCATACAGGCCTTGAGTACCTTCATGTCTGAATTTTACATGGCTTAGGACAAGCTGAGATGAGTGTAGGGGAGAAGTGTAATTCATTTAGTGTGTGACAGGTGCTATGAAGATTGAGATTTTTGATTTGTGTTTCCAGTGCAAGTAGATACTGGGATGCTTCTGACTTTAGCCTGCCTGATTTGTTTCCATTCAGGGCTGACTCCTTGCTCAGAGGGGTTATGCACAGGAAGATAATTGCGTTGAGTGTGTATTTTTATTCATCTAGTAAACTAAGAGCTCTTTCCTTTCCTTGCCTGTAAATCTTTTGGTGGATTTTGTATGGGGGATGTTCTCTTCAGGGTGGGTAACACACAGATTAACTGCTAAACCCATTAAGTGCTCAGTGGTTGAATTTGTAGTTTCCAAGTCAGGACAGGGACTACTGACAGTCCTAATTCTGGTTTTCTCTTTAAAGGGAGAGACATCGGTTCATGGGACTGCTGCAAGCCCCAAAGAGGGCCATGAGGAGGGGTCAGAGAATGACCATGGAGTGCCTTCGTCCAAAAAGATACAGGGGGAGCGTGGAGGAGGAGCAGCTCTCAAGGAGAATGTGTGTCAGGTAGTGTTCTTGAAGAAATCTCTGTGAAACTATTCCATTGTTAAGTGTTTTTGTCTTAGGTTCTGGGACAGACTGGTGCCCCAGGTAGCCTCCAATTGCTTATTGTAGAATTAACCAGCTTTTTGTGCTCTTTATCAAGCATTTCCCCTGCAATAGCCTTTCTTCCTCTTCAAGTTCACAGAGGTTTGGGAGATGTGACCAGCGTAAGATACATTTTAGCCAGTGTAGGGTATCAGGGAGTCGATGGTAAATGGCAGTGGTTATACACAAAGTACCTGAATTACGTGACACAAGGAAAATGTAGCATTTTTCCCCAGGGGGTCTCTGGTGGCATTTTGGCCAGCACAGGCGTTGCTGCTGTCTGGGATCCCACAGGGAAGGAAATTTCTCAAGCTGATACTGTGTTTCTTTCCGCACAGATCTGTGAGAAGCCAGGGGAGTTGTTGCTGTGTGAGGCTCAGTGCTGTGGTGCTTTCCACCTGCAGTGCCTTGGGCTCTCCGAGATGCCAAAGGGCAAATTCATCTGCAATGAGTGTTCCACAGGTAGGGCAGCTTCTGTGAGTGCTGTGGGCTTACCTGGTGCTTCCTTGACTGGAGGGATGTGCCTGCTGTAGGGCTGATAACTAGCTCTTAGTCCTCAGATTATTGGTTTGATGTCTGATAATGACTTTCTAAGTAGAATTGTAGAATCACAGACTGATTTGGGTTGGAAGGAACCTTAAAGATCATCAAATTTCACCCCCTGCCATGGGCAGGGGCACCTTCCACTAGACCAGGTTGCTCCAAGCCCCGTCCAGCCTGGGTTGGAGCAGCCACAGCTTCTGTGGGCAGCCTGTGCCAGGGCCTCACCAACTTCACAGGGAATAATTTTTTCCTAATGTCTAATCTAAACCTACTATTTTTCAGTTTGAAGCCATTAATAATGGATTTAAATATTAACTGGCCTTACTATTGATTCAGACAAGTGAAGTGCAAACAAATGAATGTCCAGGATCTGGTGGGAAAGAGGGGCAAATTCTTATCTGGGACTGGGGAAAGGGGGCTGGTGGGGAGGATGAGACTGATACTAGCTGAAAAGGGGGAAATGTCGAAGTAGAGGTATTGATTTTTTTTTCTTAAATTTTCTTTTTTCCCTTACCTGAAGTCCCAGCTATAAAACTTATTTTGATCTGGAGTTCTGCTGCATCTTCAGGCAAAACCAGCCTGGTGTAGAGACCTGTGCTCTGGAATGGGTGCAGCAGGCTGGGAAGTTATGCTGTGTTGTTATGCGGCCTGGTGACAGCATCAGGTCCTCATTTAGCCCTCCTGCGTGACCGGTGCATTGCTCTTTCTCCAGGGGTCCACACCTGCTTTGTGTGCAAGAGCTGCGGGGAGGATGTGAAGCGGTGCTTGCTGCCCCTCTGTGGGAAGTATTACCACGAAGCCTGCATACAGAAATACCCGCCCACAGTCATGCAGAACAAGGGCTTCCGCTGCTCCCTGCACATCTGCATGACCTGCCATGCTGCCAACCCAGCAAACATCTCCGCCTCTAAAGGTACCCGAGTCCTCCGGGGTGGTCTGGGGGGGTGCAGTCACATGGTTTTTCTTTGTTTCATGTCCACTGTGCATTTACCTGGTTCACCAGTTCTTTGTGTTGTTGCCTTTGTGTTCTTGCCACAGCACTGGCTGTGTTTGCTGAGGAGTAGCTGCTCCCAGGGGAGTGGAAGGGGTGGTGTCGGAGTGTGAGGCTCAGCAGCACTGCCCATGGTCAGACACGGCAGCTGGAATGTTCTCAGGCTGTCCAGAGGCTTGGATTCCTGCACGCCCAGCCTTGCCTTGGGCCTCAGTGGGTTTTTGAGTAAATCTCTGGAGCTGTACGGACACGCTCGTGTTTCTCACACCTGCTCCTCACTGTGCCAGTGCTGCAGATGGTGCCTTGCTTAGCAGCACGGGCTGTCAACACAGAGGCATCCAGAGCAGCACAGGGCAAACTATTATACTGTTCTACTTAACCTTTCTTCTGTGTAAACTCTCATCTTGTAGTGGAGACACCCTTGGGCTAAGCTTCCCAGGCAAACATTTGTTTGAGCTGTTTGCTGCAATACCTTGACCTTTATCTCACATGATCAAACTTAAAACTTCTGTGACTGCTGTGTATGTTTGCTTCTAAAGCTGCCTTTTCATTAAATCCTTGGTATCTTAAGACAAGTGACAATAAGACCAGTTCTATTTTTATCCTCAGGGTCTGTGTTGAAGTTGGCTTTTTTGCCCCCATGTATCAGTATTTCGTGTAGAAAACAACACCAAGGCCTAAAGCCCGCAGCCCACAGCCGGCCACTTCCCCGCTGAACATTTGTTGACTGGCTGCTGCTTCTCGGTGGTCACATTTACCCCTTTTCTCCCACCTCTTCTTCCTGTTTATAGTCTGCTGTGAGGAACTGAAAATGGGCTCTCAAAAACCTCACATAAACTAGGCCTGTAGGGAAGTCTGAATTGCCTGGAAGTTCTGGAATTTCAGGGTAAAATCTGATAAACAAGAGGCAAGTGCTGGTGTTTTCAGAAGCTACATGGATTGATTTCATTATGTGCAGCTAAGCACTTGGAACACCCCCTCTGTAATTACTGTCTGAGCTGATTTAGTAATTATTTGTGTATGATAGAAAGCAGTCCCAGTCTGTGAACTCTTGAACTGTTTCTGCATGGCATGCAGGAGATTTTTCACTTCTAAATAACACAATTTTATCTACGATATATGTATTACAGATTTTATAATTTTATATATATTTAGTCATATTAAATAACTTAATAGGAATGCAGTGAGTATACCATGGGTGGTGTATAAAAATTAAAGGTCAGCTTCCTTCTCCAAAGCTGATTTTGAGCTTAGGTATGAGCAGAGTCTAGTTTTAGTAGGAAAGAGCCGTGATCCTGCAGAGGCTCACTGTGCTGTGGCTGTTGTGGTGCCAGGTCGCCTGATGCGCTGTGTGCGGTGTCCGGTCGCGTATCACTCCAATGACTTCTGCCTCGCCGCCGGCTCCGTGGTCCTGGCCTCCAACAGCATCATCTGCCCCAACCACTTCACTGCGCGCAGGGGCTGCCGCAACCACGAGCACGTCAACGTCAGCTGGTGCTTTGTCTGCTCGGAAGGTGAGTTGGTCAGCGCTGGGTCCCCTGTCACCAGGGAACGCCCTGGCAAGAGCTCAATGCAAAGGGCAGAAGCTTTTCCCATCCACAGTGTCCCAGTGGGAACTGTAAAGAGCAGACTGCCTTCCTGTCTTTCCACATACAGGTCCAACTTCAGGCTAGGACCTTTTCTGGATCCTTAGAAGGGTTCTTTTTTTACCATGAGTAGGGCCCAACTTTTGAAAAGGGCTCGCAGGAGACCATCATTGCCTTTTTCCAGTTCTGTCTGGAAATGTGGAGTGCAGGGCTTCTGCACAGTGACTGATAAATTCTTCTTCCTTCTCTTTGCAGGGGGCAGTCTTTTATGCTGTGAGTCGTGCCCGGCTGCGTTTCACCGTGAGTGTCTAAACATTGAGATGCCAGAGGGAAGCTGGTATTGTAATGATTGCAAGGCAGGCAAAAAGCCACACTACAAAGAAGTAGTCTGGGTGAAAGTTGGGCGCTACAGGTAGGTGAAGATAGAACAGACTTGTCCCCATCCCTTCTTCATACAGTGCTCATGCTGATTGAGGTGAGAAGCTGCTCTTCTCTGTAGGGTTCAGTGCAGCAGCCTCTGGCTTTTTTGCATGCACATAGCTGGTAAAATGTGAGCTTTCCTCCTCCACTAGCCTCTTTTCTCCCCACCAGCCTTGCTGGTAGCCCTCATACACTTTTCCCCATGTCTCCATGCAGTAGCATACTTTTGAGGTGGCTAGAAGTGGGGAAGCCAGAGGTTTTTCATCTGCCCTTTCCTGTGTTGCAGGTGGTGGCCAGCTGAGATTTGCCATCCTAGGACAATTCCTGTCAACATCCAGAAAATGAAACATGACATCGGTGAGTTCCCTGTGCTGTTCTTTGGCTCCAAGGACTACCTGTGGACCCACCAGGCTCGTGTGTTCCCTTACATGGAAGGTGATGTCAGCAGCAAAGACAAGATGGGGAAGGGCGTGGATGGCATATACAAGAAAGGTAACTTGTCTTCATCCAGGGAAGTACATGGTCTTTCCCTCTTTATTCCTGTTTGGAAAAGTGTCTTTCTTGTAGCAGAGAAAAACATCTTCTTATAACTGAAGTGACATGAAATCTGTAGAATGAGCTGCTGCTTGTGTATCATCCAGCATGCTCAGACTGTTTGACTCCCAGAGAGGGAGAAGGGTGTGCAGATCTCAAATGCTTCTCCAGCTTTGACATAACTTCTCAAAATCCAAGTGAGCTGTTGCCATGTCAGCTTCCCTCTGTGTAATAGTCATTATCTTGATATAAAAGTGCACTTGAGAGTTGTGAATGCGACTGCCTGGCATCTCTGCCCAAGAGGGCAGGCAAAGATAGCCAACAGATGGGATGCTTCATCACCCGTGGGCAAGCCCCTGACTGTAATTTCTGCACTTCCCTGCTGCATTGGCCTTTTCTTCACCCTCCTCTGTTGAACCTTGTGAGTGCTGGGTGGACACTGGCTGCCCAGCTCTGTGTGAGCAGAGGGAGTTCCTCGTAACACAGCCTGTTCTGTCACTTAGCTCTTCAGGAAGCTGCTGTGAGATTTGAAGAGTTGAAGGCACAGAAAGAACTGAGACAACTTCAGGAAGATAAAAAGAATGACAAGAAACCTCCTCCCTACAAACACATCAAGGTGAGGGGAGGTGGTGGGGGGCAGGTGCAGAAGAGAAGTCTTGCGCTGTCAGTGCAGGTGATTTACAGGTATACAGAAACATTTCTGATGTTTGGGTGTCTGGCTGTTCTTGAAGGTTTCTTTGATCCTCTTTCCATCCTCAGCAAGCTGGGCAGCAATAACAGAGGTGCTCTGATTTACTGGAACAGATCTGGTCATGTCTGTGCTGTCCATGTCCGTTGTGTGGTCTGAAGGAAGTGTCTCTCTACTTTGAGAACTCAGGGGAGAGGGCTGGTAATGCTCAGTATGGTCAAATGCTCCGTGCTGCTGATGGTAAGGTGGGCAAACCAGGTGGTGCAGGACAGGAGGTGGTCAGGGTGCAGTGCAGCGGGGCTGTGTGGAGGGTGGTAACCCACAGTATCTCGTATCATCTCTGCTATTGTTTCATAGCTGTGTGTCAGTGGTGGCTGAACAGAAATAGTGAAGCAGGTGTACAGGCTGCAGTATCAGCCCTTTTCCTCAGTTTTGGGGAACTATTCATGTTATTAGTCATGTCTCTTAGTTATTATTATTACTGAGATAGAATTGAAGCAGCACTAGAAGTCCTACAGGATGGAAGGGACTTGAGAGGAGAGCTGGGGCCAAGTATGTGCCTCTGTCAGAGAACTGGATCCCAACTGACCAGAAACCCATTGACTCAGCGACTGTGTTCTTTTTTTATTGCTTCTGTCTGCTCCTTCCCTTTTTTTATGTGGCAAAATGTGAAAGCTTAACTGATTTCTGGCACTTTCTTTATCTAGCTAGGGTTTCTAGGTGGGCAGGTATATCCTGCATGAGTTTCTGTGCGGTGTAAAGAGCACAACTGAATGCAGTGGCAGCAGTATGGGCCAGGCAGCTTCAGTGGAGGAAGTAGTTTCTCATTATAGCTATTTTTAGGCCTCTCTGGCCGCAACATGAAGGAACTTTGGAAGCAGTTTAGAGCCTTTGAAATACCCTTCTGCATAAATAATGACGGTTGTGGTCATTAGTCATGGCAGCTCTTCTGAGGTCTGGGTGCAAGCTGTTTGTCTCTCTGAAAGCAAAGCAGTGTGCATGAGCAGATGGTGAACTGGAGAAGGCTTCAGGGTGGAATGCTGAAGCTGGTTGTGTCCACTCCTTCTAAGGAGATCAGCACCTTGAGTCCATCCCAAGGAACACCCACACGAGAAGCTGCTACAAAATACATTTGGGATCCTTCATCACGTCAGGCCTGTGACTAGTCCGAGCGCTGCCCTGTTTTGGTTTTGTTCCAGCAGTGCCTCAGAGAGTAGGGCAGGTGTGCTGGGCATGTGTTGTGTGGAGTGGCAGTGCCAGAGCAGTGCCAGTGGTGGACTGACGAAATCCTGGGAGTCTTGCCACTCTTAATGAGGCGATGAGTCCGGGTAAGAGATGGGAAGCAGCAGATGAGAACCTGAGTGACAAGGAAGGTTGGAGGTGGGACGCAGTTCTAGGATGAAGGTGGGGGAGACTGTGTTGAAGAGATTAATGAGGGATTTCTGCAGGGTTTGTGTTTAAACAGAGGGGGATCAGGACTGGGCCAGCCTCAGGTGGGCTGTCAATGTGGAAACTGTGGGTGAGACCAGGTAACTTATATGGGGGCTGGGGTAGTTTTGCTAAAATCCCTTCCTTTCGTGTTCTGGGAGAGGAAAGTGAGACAGTGGCTCACCCAGGGAATGAACAGCAAGGAGCTTTTCTTCAGTGTCTCTCTCCAAAGTCCTGACTCTCTGTTGCCTGCTTTTCAGCGTTCGCTGCCTTTAACCAAACCCCAAGGACCCAGCTCATGCCACAGACACGCCAGTCGCTTCTCCACCTGGTGCTGCACTCTGCTTCCTTCTGGAGCGGTTTTTAGAGAGCTCCTTGGCTTAACTCTGAGCTCCTCTTTGGGCCTTCCAACCCCAGCCTTGTCTGGTTTGGTTTCCATTTACATCTGCAGGACAGTTGGGTAGGGAGGTAACTGCATGGTAGGCCTTCTGTCACAGGTGTGACAGCTGAGAGCACAAACCAGCTTGAAGGTAACATTGAAAAAGCAGGGCAGTAAGGGAAAGCTGAGGAAAAGCACCTGACAGACTGGGAAAGGTGCAGTTTGATGCAGAAAGTGGTTTGGTGCTGATCACAGGGGTGGTGTGTGCCCAGCAAGAGCACTGGGTCGGCCGTGTGAGCTGGATGTGGGCACAGTGATGATGGGAGGGGTACACTTGGCAGCCTCTCACCCTTCCAGGGTCACAGAACACACACTGCACCAGATGATGCTAATGGGGAACCTGCATCCTCCTGAGCTCTTTCCTCTAACCTTCTGCCTCTCAAAATAGCACTCCCAGAAGTACAGCTGTGCCTGTACTTGTGTCCTTCTGCCCCTCGCTGTCACTAAGTCACTGCAGCCCGTCAGCTCGTAGGCAAGGGTGGAGTATAGAAGTGCCTGTCGGGGTAACCTGTAGTTCCCAAGAGCTCATGTCCCTCGTGTGCATTGAAGGTGAACCGGCCGGTGGGAAAGGTGCAGATCTTCACTGCGGACCTGTCCGAGATTCCGCGCTGCAACTGCAAACCCACAGACGAGAACCCCTGCGGCCTGGACTCGGAGTGCATCAACCGCATGTTGCTCTACGAGTGCCACCCCATGGTGTGCCCTGCTGGCGAGCGCTGCCAGAACCAGTGCTTCTCCAAGCGCCAGTATCCCGAGGTACAGATCTTCCGCACGCTGGCACGAGGCTGGGGCTTGCAGGCCAAAACAGACATCAGGAAGGTACGTACACTCTTTCTGTGACACTTTGTCTTGCCGCCTCTCTCTTGATCACTGTTGGTTTGAAAACTGAATTTGAAGAAGGCTTCTTGCTGTAGAATGCCATTTGGAAGAAAAAATGGATGAATTTAATCTTTCCAGTCTTGACAAGAGTGTTTTGGCTCAGCTGACCAAGAAAACGGTTTGCGTGTTGATGTCCCACAGGGTAAGGTTGCTTGGTCAGTCTGCTTGTAAGAACGATGGGATGGGACTCAGGATTTCCAGATGGGGAGCAGTGATTATTCCTCCCCCCTAATCTTGACTAGCCAGGCTTTTCCAGCATGATAATCTTGTGTCAGAAACAGAAAGCAGGGCTTGGATCTTACAAAAAGGCAGTGTCTTCAAGATGGCTGTTCTTACTGCTGAAGCTGATTATCTCCACCTAAAACACTTTGTATGTATTTTTTAAATGCAAAGAATAGTAATTCTTTGGATACACATCTGTGCTGAACGAAGAAGGAGGAATGTTAAAGGCAAAAGAACCCCAAAGCTAATAAAGGGTGAAGTGAAACAGAGGACGATTAGCACAGTAGGAGAAGAATGTCTGAAAAAGGAACAGGGATGACATGATAAGAGAGAGGCCTTGATAGAAGAGGCAAAATGTGAGTCTGTCCTGTTGAAAATTTTGCTGCCTGCTGTGCTATAAGTTAAAGGATGTTTCTGCCATTCCATGTGCTTGTTTCACTTTCAGCAGACAGTCTGGAAACAGAAACACTTAGTTACTTAGTGGGGGGACCTATTAGCCCCCCTGGAGCAGAGCTGGGGTTCTCTCTAATGATTGCAGTACCGTCTCTGCAGTACTTCATGGGGGAACTCCATGGATTCACTTCAGGAGCAGGTGCCCCAGGTGCATCCTGCTGCTCCATGTGGTTGCTCCCCAAAGGGATATTGTTTCCAGCTGGAATGCAATTAGGGCAATGCTTTGAGCTTTGCAGCGAAGTGCTGTTCTTGTGGTTAACTTCTGTTCTGTCCCTGGATGCTAATTCTTTCTTTGGCACAAAGAATAACCTGATGTTCGTAGTTCTTTATTTAATTTATTTTGAGTTATTTGAGCATGTGAAACGGATGTATGGTTCAGGGCTCTTGGTGAAGGTTATAGGTCAAACTGGCTGCAAAGCACAGGGAGAGATTTTTAGGAAGGGAACAGGAGCTAAGTTCTATCACAAAGGTAGACGTCCCTCCATCCTGCAGATAATTTGTCTTGTCTTACCAGCTTGTTGTTTCCTCTCTGGCAGGGTGAATTTGTTAATGAGTATGTTGGGGAGCTGATTGACGAAGAGGAGTGCCGAGCCCGGATCCGCTATGCTCAGGAGCATGACATTACCAATTTCTACATGTTGACACTGGATAAGGTATGTGGAAGGAATCTCTTGGCAGGGTCCTAGACAGAAGTAAAAAGATGGGAAGGAAGGCATGATAACTCCATCTAGTTAAAAGGTGCTAAGCATTGCTGATGAGCTGCTCTGCATTTCGTCTGAAATTACTAAATGAATTAACATGTAGTAGAGGAGCTTCAGGTTGGATATTAGGATTAGGAGAAAAGTCTGAACAGACATCACTGGAGTTTGTTCAGAAGAGGTGAGGACAATTGTCTGAGAACCATAGACAGCATGACCTGCTTCATCATAACAGGGTGAATTTGGGAACATTGGGATCCTTCCCAGCAGCTGAACCTTGGAGAACCCAGAACAGGGATTTCAGCTCTTGCTGTTCTCAGTAGAGTGATGGATGGAGTTACACCCACAGACTCCCCAGTGGGTCCTGCAGGCCAGGTTGTTGCTATGAGCTCCTGATTTTCAGAGGTTTAAGTGGCTTTGTCAGCTGCTTTCCACACTTTGTCACTCAGCTGTGGAAAGATGAGAAGGAAACCATGAAAGACGTGGGGAGGAAGCTGTCGAGTGTGGGACAGGATAACAGTGACTGCTTTATGTCCTTCCCCTCATCCTGCTGCAAGTTCACACTGACCATGTCTTGTTCTCCTCGTCTGGCTGACGGGGCAGACCCAAGTGTTACTATCTCCTTGTTACTACAAAAGCAAATCTCAGTTGCAGTTTCCCTCTCCTCTCCAGCTGAGTTACAAGCTGCGCACAACTGTACCTCACCTCACACCCGCTTCCTGTTTTCCTTCTATACACTGACATACAAGAAATAGGAGCTGCTGTTTTGCTTTTAAGCAGAAGTTGGGGCCTGGAACCACAAGCACTGCCTTGGAAATGTGCTGGGATGGTGTTTATCCAGTACTGATGCCACAGGGAGACCTTGTGTCCCAGAAAGCAGCAGTGGCACTGTCCTGGCTGTTTGGGAGCCGTGTGTCTTTGAAGAGGAAGATGATGTGCAGGAGGCTGTATTGCTATGTGATCTGCCAGCGCTGGCCAGAGGCATCAGAGCTGGTTGATTGCATTTGCTGACAACTGATTGAAATGTGATTTTCTGAGGGTTTTTTTTTTTTTTTTGCAATTCCAGGATCGAATCATTGATGCTGGGCCAAAGGGCAACTATGCTCGGTTCATGAACCATTGCTGCCAGCCCAACTGTGAGACTCAGAAATGGTGTGTGAATGGCGACACTCGAGTCGGGCTCTTCGCACTTGTAAATATCAAAGCTGGTAAGGAACACACTCAATGCCTGCAGTAGCCTCGGGGAGTTCTGTAAAGAAAAGGGAGGATTTGTAGCTCCCTGGAAGGGGATTTAATTTTGTTTTCATATGGGCATTCGTGAGACTTAATACCAGCACTGATGTAATGAAACACATACATCTATGATATCAGTGTAGGTTTGTTGTTCTGATTTACCGGGCCAAAAAACGGCCCTGCCACAGGATCAATGCCCTTTTTAGCTGTAAAATGTGGTAGGAGTGAGGGGTTGCACTGAATTTTCAATCCACACAGATCTACATGGAGATTATTAGTTTGGTGTCCTTGTGTAGTGGTGGCAGTCATTTCTGACATTATATTTAAGAAGTGCTTTTACTTCAGCAGTAAAATGTTCCACCCTGTAATTCATTAACAACTTGCTTGGTTTTGATCTGCTTTTGTGCCAGGGACTGAGCTGACTTTCAACTACAATCTGGAGTGTTTGGGAAATGGGAAGACTGTTTGTAAATGTGGTGCCCCAAACTGCAGTGGCTTCCTGGGAGTAAGGCCAAAGGTATGATGCATCCTTTAGGCTTCAGTTCTTCCAAATCGCCGCTTAGCATAGATGTGTGTCATTCACTGGTTACAGAGGTTTCAGGTTGAAGAGATCATCATTCCGGTGTGGCCATGGGAACAGTGCCTAAAATTAGTTAAATGTTCGAGTCTTCATTCTGAGAGAGCAAGTCTTCAGTTATCAGAGTTGCTATAAATAATGACAGGAAGTTTTATTTTACACTGAAAGAATGAAAGAAAGAAATTTTTTTTAAGATTTTAAAAAATTTTTTACTTCTTATCATGACAGTTTCCATAGCACTAGAGGAGCAAAGGACAGGCATGGGAAAGACTTCATCAGATAACCAAGAAAACACAACTCAGCCCATTTCCCAAAGTAAAGGCTTGAGTAAATTGTGAGCATGCATGGAAGGCCAGCAAACTCACATTCCTTCAGACTGAAGTTGCTTTAGAGCCAGAAGGCTGCTATCTCACCTTTTATTCTGCTTTTAATGAAGTGACCAATTTTTTCACATCAGACAGACATAAGAAATTTGCCATATCTGTAGTAGGAAAAGCACCAGCTTGTAGAACTCACTGACTTTCTGAGGGCTTCGATTTGTAACTGTAATGTTGCAGTAACAGGAATTGATTTCAATTACCTCCTTGTGTGAGCTGGTTCTCACTGGGAAAAGGAAGTAACAGGAGCAGTTGGCCGAGTTCCCAGCTGTCACCCGCTAAATCTATGTCTCAGCTGTTGGTTTGTTACAAGTGCTTCACCAAATCAGTCTGTAATCCCTCTGCTCTGGCATGTGGATCCTGCCGTGCCCACAGTTAAGGGTTAAAAGCTCCAGCAGCACAGTTGTTCAGCCCCATCAATATATAGGGAAGGTTTTATGAATTCTCCAGAGATTAGTTCTGCAAAATTAACTTAATAAAACTAAAAAATGGATCTCTTCAGAAGTTGACAGATGAGGTGAATTGCACATCTGATGTATTTAGTTCTTTTTCGGGTTGTGATTTAAAGTTCAATTGATTTTGTGCTGCCCCTATGTTATATACATGCCTTGACTGTCATTTTTGCCTTGAAATTGCAGGTTGCACGATGGAAATCAGACAAATGTGCCTTTTAGTTGGCATTCATGTTCCATTGTGATATCTGAGGCGACTCATTCCATCTTGATGAGATGGGCTAAGAAACAATACCGAGGAAACAGTACCTTGGGGTGTTTTTTTTTTTAAATTCTTCTCACAGTAGATGCATTTTTAAGCTTCCTGAAGATAGAGCAAGACAAAACTGATTATACTCAAGTTCACTCTTAAAAGTGCCTTCTAACTGGGAGTGTTGAAGAATGTTTGGGAGTCTATTGTACTGCAGGGAGCAAGTGGGAAGCGCTTAGTCCAGCTGTTAGACCTCTCTTAGACATTCAAATTAGCTGTGAAGGGATTTTCTTGTTCTCTTTGTAATTAGATGGCTGAGGAACTAGGCGCCGAGAATCGGTGGCATAGTTTAGGTGGAGGCATTTCAGTGCCTGCATTTTCAGTGATAAGAAAGGCCTGGCTTGTCCCCATTGTCAGGGGGAATGATGGTATGAAAGCAGAAAAATCCACATGTGAAGGGGAAGGAAACAATCAAGAGATGTAACTCCTTGGTGACAGGGAAGCTGGATAGCCAACTGCAGGGTTCTGAAATTGTAGGTCTGGAGACAAAGGTTCTTAAATGTTTTGGTGATGAAAATACTATGCACGATATTTATGCAGAATAAAGGATGGAAAAATTGCTTCATAGGCATTGTCTCAGCACACAGAGATGTCCTGCTTGGAGAACACATACTTGAACACAAAGAGATGTAGAAAATGGCACAGAATTTAGCTTATGTCTCCTTAGATAAACTAAACTGATAGTGCTTTGATAAGGTCAAGACTGGGGGCAAAGAGCATCATCTTTGTGGAGCTGAGTGTTTGACACAATGGGAGGCCCAGCTTGCCTTGGAGGAGGAGTTGGAAGAGCAGGGTTGGAGGAAGCCTTAGGCCAGAGCAGAGAGCACTGAAACCATTGAGTTGCCTGTCCTGGGTCCAGCTGCAGTTATTTCACTACAGGGATAATTTAACTGTGCTGATGACACAGAGGTCAGTGTTGTCATTGGCGTGGGAGAGTGAGAGGATGGGGCAGTTGCAAAGGAATAACTGAGTATAGGGGGAATGGAGATTGGATATTCCACAGCACACACCTGGAGGGTAACAGCAGAAACAAATCCACCATGAGATGGTCATGGCTGCACAGTCGTGGAGAGAGAGCCACTGTGCAGCTCAGCTGCCACAGGACTGAGCTGTGGTGTGACACAGCTGTGGAAAAGGCAAATAGGGGCAGTGCTTTGGGGGGATTTCCTGTTCTTTTGGTGAAGTGTTGATGTCATTGTGTGCAGCCTGTGAGGTGTTATCTGAGGTAGCATGTGTAATTCTGTAACTTTCATTTGGGATAAATACACTCAATAAGAGCAGAGAAAAGCCATTGGGAAAACTGAGTGTGCAGACTGTGAAAGTTTCAGTTTGCAAGCAGGAGAGTGTGTCCCAGAGGTTACTTCAGGGAGAGAGAAAAACTTCAAAGCTTGGACTTGATGATCTTGGAGGTCTTTTCCAACCATAAAGATTTTGTGATTCTGGTGGAAAAGAGCAGCACTGATACAAAAACTAAGAGGTCTAAACTGATGACAGATAAATTCAGACTGAAAATGGGAGAGAAGTGATGAATGTGAGAATGTGCAGGAAGGCCCTGGACAGACTCCTTATGAGTCATGTGTGCCGGGAGATCTGACTGCTTTGACCTGATGAGTCTGTGAGAAGCAGCACAAACTCAGTGACCCCAGGCAGCCCTAGTTCCTCATTCTGCTGTTGCTAGTTGGATATATCCCATGCTGAGCCAAGCTTTGGTGCAGAACTTCCAGGCTCTTTCAAACTGGGAGCTATTTGCTGTAGTGAATTGATTGCCAAATACCGAGCAGCACTGGAGATGCTGCACAGGTCTCAGTGGGATTTCTCTTGGCAGGGTGCTGCAGTTCTCTCCTGCAGCAGGAAGGGAGCAGGTGGAAGGGGCAGAGCCCTGCATTAACCCACACTGTCTCACCCACAGAGCCAGCCCAGCCTCACCGAGGAGAAGTCCAAGAAGCTCAAGAGGCGGCCGCAGATGAAGCGCAGGTCGCAGGCGGAGGTGATGAAGGAGCGGGAGGACGAGTGTTTCAGCTGCGGGGACGGAGGGCAGCTGGTCTCTTGTAAGAAGTCAGGCTGCCCCAAGGTGTACCATGCCGACTGCCTCAACCTGACCAAGAGACCTGCAGGTCAGTGCTCTGCACGGCTGGGCTCTGCTCGGGTCACAGTGTTGGCTCTGAGTGTCCTGGGCACTGCTCGTCACCTTGCATTCTATTCACAGCATCTTAACATTTAGAGAAGTCTTTCTCACTTGAACAGACCTTATTGCCTAAACAACCCAGCCCTGGTTTGCACCCCACTGTGACTGCAGAAAGGTGAACTAGTTGCTGAAGGGGGAGCTGGTCCTTGCCTAAGAGATGGTGCTTGTGAACTGACCCCATTCTTGGGGCCTGGCACAGCATAATCCCATCAATAGCTGGGGTATTGGTCATCACACTGGCTGATTTCCCCAAATTGAAGACAGTTGAGTGAGTTGAATGATGAGGAGAAGCACTGCTGGAAAATAGGAGTTAGAAAACAATTTGTTAAATGTCTGAATAGCCACTAGTTCATACTTAAAACAGTACAAAAGCATATTCTAGTTAATGGTGAAATGAGGGCAAAAATTTGAAATAAAAAATACTCCAAAAGTACAGTCCAGCCTCCAGCTTGTTCCCCTGCTTTCCATTTGAAAAATTTCTCCTAACAGCCTGACTTAAAAACACAAAGGATTGCCAGCTCTCTGATACACATTTTTTTTACATAGTGGGAGATTGTTGTCTCAGTCCTTTTCCGGCTTATACAAACATAGCCTCAAGTTTTTATTCTTGATCTGCTCTGGACTGTGTCCCACTTGCCTACACATTTTTTAAAACTGTAAGGGAGTATTTTAACAGCATTGCAGCTGAGGCCTTGCTTACTGTGACAGAAGAAAATAATTATGTTTTGTTTTTTATGTAAAATTTCTTGGGAAATTAGGTTTGACTTATTTTGCAAAAATAACTTGTATTTATGTGATGTTGATGGTTTGCTTTATCATTCTTGAGTTTTCATCTTGATCCTTTTCTCATATTTATTTCTTCCTCTTGCAATCCTGTTTTGCACCTGTCTTTATTTAATTACATCTTGTTGGTGCAAGAGAATCTGTCCAGTTTAAATTCTGAGCCTGTCCAACTGGGTTTTTGCAGTCCCTCACAGCCTCAATGGTATCTACCTGTTTCTGTAAGAGTATTTACTGTTCTGCTTTCAGAAATTTAAATTATTGTACAGATGAAAATATACTCCTGAAGGATGTAATTTGAAATGCCTCTTCAGTTTGCCACAACACCATTAATAACTGTTTTTTGAGAATGATTTTCAGTCGGTTGTAGCAATTTTACTCTTTTAATGCATAGGCAGTGATTTTCATAGCCTGCTCCTCAGAGTATCATTCAGGACATGAAAGGTTCAGCACTTTCTACTTCAAATGTTTCCTCTGCCACGGGCTTTGCTGTCAAGTAATTGGAATTTCCTGCTTGTTTGCATGTTGCTAATTTTGTGATCTTACTTCCAAGAGCTCCGGGCTGTCCCTGGAGAGGGCGCTTATTCATTAGACCTTTTATCCTGTCAAAGACCATTAGAGTATTTGATAGGATTTATCCTTCCTGCAACAAACTAGCAGGTTTTGACTTATTTTATTTTCCATCTGTACAAATTACCTCTATAAGGATGGTCCCAGGGTCTTTCCAGTGGCCCAGTTTAATGTTGAGTGTGGCTCTCTGGGATGCTGCTGGTGCAGGGGGAGCAGTGACAGCCTGTGCTGCAGCACCGTGAGCCAGGAACAGGGGAGACCATGGGAAGTATTAAACATCCTCACTTGGAAAAAAATGCTGAAAAATGAAGAGCAGTGTGCATATTTTGAGACTGGAACAGAAGCCTTGGACTGGCTTCAAAGGGGGGGAAAAACTTACTACATGTTGCCTTCAACCCCATGGGAAAAGCAGCGTGAGAGAGGGGAGTGGAGAGCTGCTGTTGCACAAGTGCAGGGAGCCATGCCCACAGCTGCTCAGCACTGTGCTGCAGGAGCCAGCCTCTCTGGAAAAGAGCTGGTTTCCACAGCCACAGCTCTGTGGGTTTGGTTCAGGCAGGCTGGGAAGTGCTCTGGCCTGGCTGGTGTCTGTGGGTGCCCTCTGGCTCAGAGCTCTGTGCCAGGGCTGCTCTGCGAGGAGCTGCTCGCCACAGCAAGGCAGGGAGCAGGAGACATGGGGGATGTGGGGTGCTGGGAGAGCACAGAGGCAGGAGGTGTATTTGGAAAGACATCCTTGCTCATCCTGTGGTGTGAGGTCAGGAACTCAGCTTGTGCCTGATTGTGTCCATGAACTGGTGGGAAGATTTTGGTAGAGCCAGCAACAGCCTTGGCTGAGGGAGCAGGAGGCTGAGCTAATGAGGTCATCTACAAGCGAGAAAAGCAGCAATCTCTGAAGTGTAATTTTGTGTTTTTCCTGCTGGTGGTGTTGGCACTGATGGTCAGTAGATTCACTGTGAAGATGGAGCTGCTGGGGGAGCAGCTTTGTTTTATCTTGGCCATACATGGCCAGAGGTTAAGGATGTGCCTTCGGGTTCAGAGACAATAGAAACTGCTCTCTCACTTCTTCTTTCTGATAAACAGGAAGGGAGGTTCTTGACCCAGAATTAAAAGACGAATCTGACAAGTTTGCTTAAAAAGTCCTTTGGGTGTTGTGTACAGATAACCACTGCTTTTTTCTGTGAAAATCAGAGCCACAGAGATGTGCAAGCTGGAGGTGTCTGCTCCTCTCTAGACACCTCTGTTTGTTAGTGTTGTGCAGGAGCCAGATGGGGTTTTGGTCTGAGCTGACATGGCTTGTGTTTGTCGTGATTATCATTGTCCTTGCTGCTTCTGAGAATGCAGGTTTGTGTTAACTGCCTGTCACACTAAGGCAGAAACTGAAGAGGAGATGTAGAATTGCATGTGGGTATTACAGGAGTGTTGCCACTTTCCCCTGAACTCCCTTTGCAGCAGGCCATTGTCTCTTGCCCTTGTACTACTCCTAAGGTGTGTCTTTTTTCCCCGTGTCTGTACCGCAGGAAAGTGGGAGTGCCCGTGGCATCAGTGTGACATGTGTGGTAAGGAAGCAGCTTCGTTCTGCGAGATGTGCCCCAGGTCCTTCTGCAAGCAGCACCGGGAAGGAATGCTCTTTATCTCCAAGCTGGATGGACGGTTATGCTGTACAGAGCACGATCCCTGTGGGCCTCACCCTCTAGAGCCAGGAGAAATTCGTGAGTATGCGCCTCCCATAGAAGGCCTGACTAACGGCGAGGACACCCAGCCGCCAGAGCAGCTGCCTGCAGACACAGAGGCAGACACAGACCTGAGTGTTCAGCCCCTGGACAGCCTACCTCAGTCTGTGGCCCTCAGACTGCAGTCACCAGAAAAGCCCCCTGCTACCCTAGCGTTGAGGCTGCCTTCTTCAGACAAGCCCCCCACCACCCTTGCCCTGAGGTTGCAGCCATCAAACAAGCCCCCCACCACCCTGGCCCTCAGGCTGCCTTCACCAGACAAACCACCTGCTACCCTGGCTCTGAGACTGCCACCGTCAAATAAACCCCCTGCCACTTTGTCACTGAGGCTGAAGCCATCCAACAAACCCTCCACCACCCTCTCGCTCCGGCTTCAGCCTTCGGACAAACCTCCCACCACCCTGTCGCTCCGCCTGCAGCCATCAGACAAGCCCCAGGCTGCCCTGTCCCTAAGGCTGCAGTCAGAGAAGCAGCCCATCATTGTAGCGCTGCGGCCTCAGCAGCCCGACAAACCTCCCAGCAACGCGGTGCTCTGGCCACTGGACGAGTCCTCCAGTGACACCTCGCAGCCTCAGCTGCCGAGCAAATCTCCTCCGGGAACGCCACAGTCCCCGCTGGATGAGTCGCTTGTTACTGCTGGTGATCTGCAGCTCCAGCTGTCAGACGAGACTCCTGATGCCCCCGAGGTTTTGGAGTTATCGGACAAGTCCCTCACTGACAGCAGGACCCAGCAGCCCGAGCTGCTGGACGAGTTCCCCGCGAAATGCCTCCATCCTCCACTGTCCGACAGACTCCTTGCCACGGTGGGGATGCTGCAGTCCCAGGCGGAGGATGAGCCTCCTGACGCCGATCAGCTCCAGCCACTGGACGACTCCTCTGCCCAGAGTCCGCAGCCGCAGGCTGTGGAAGAGGCTTCCAGCTCTGTGGTGCCGCAGGTCCCAGCGTTGGAGATGGCTTCCAGTCCTGAGGTGCTGTGGTCTGTTCCCATTGAAAAAGTCCCTGACTCACCAGTCTCACGGATCCTGCCCTCAGAGAAGGTTCCTGGATCAGTAGTACCACGATCCCTGGCTCTAGAAAAGGCTTCCTTCTCCGGGGCAGTGCGGGTCCCAGACACAGAGAAGTCTCCCAGCTCTGGGTCACCCCGTCCCCTGCTTCCAGAGAAGGCTGCTGGTTCGGGTATGCCACGGATCCTGCCCCCAGAGAAGGCTCCCAGCTTAGGGTCACCGTGGCCCCTGTCTCCAGAGAAGGCCCCTGGCTCCCGGTCACCGCACGTCCTGCCCATGGAGAAGGCTCTCAGCTCAGGGGCCCTGCGGATCCCGCTCACACAGAAGTCTCTCTCCCCTGGGGTGCTGCGACCCCTGCCTCCGGAGAAGGCTGCTGACTCCGGGGCCTTGAGGGTCCTACCTTTGGAAAAGGCTCTCAGCTCTGGGGTGTCTCGGCCTCAGCTCTTGGAGAGGCCTCTTGCTCTTACAGCGCCATGGCCTCAGGCGTCGGATAAGCTGGCTGCTGCCGTGGCTCCTCGGCCTCAAGCCTTGGACAAGCCTCTGGCTGCATCAGCTCCGAGGCTGTTGCTGTCGGAGAAGGCGCTGCGTCCCGTCGACCAGAACGCTCAGCCAAAGGAGAGAGGAGCCCCAGCCGTGGAGCTGAGTCCCCAGCAGAAAGAGCGGACCATGTTAGCTGGGGAGCAAATCTCTTGGTCTGCTGGGAAGGTGGCACACGTCGGACAAGTACCTTGGCCTACGGAGAAGCTACAGACGCACGAGCAAAGCCACTGGCCCACCGCGAAAGCCCTGACGCCTGCAGAGCAGCCTTCCCGGACAGCAGAGAAACTACCAGAGCCAACCCTTCAGCCCAGCTGGGAAGTGGCCTCAGCCCCCACGGAGCAGACCCCGTGGACATCTGAGAGATTGTGTGCGTTCGAGCAGACCCCTCGGCCAGCCAGGGAAGCGCCGGTGCCCCCGGAGCAGATGCAGTGGCTTGTCACGAACGTTCAGACAATTGATCAGATTTCTTGGCTGAGTGGAAAAGCACAGACTCCTCGGGGGCAGGACCCTTTGCCTGAACAAAACACAGCGCTAGCCCGTAACCAGGATTCTGTCTGTCGTGAGTTGGCTGACTCAGAGCCAAAGTGAGGTTGGTGAATATGGGAGGCAGGTTTCAGTCGTTTAATGTTTAGGGAGGGGGAATCTTTGTTTTGTTTTTTTTATTCACTTCCCTGAGCCCAGCCCCTAACCCGTGCACATCCCATCCATATTCTCTTGTGACATGAGCAAGGACATTCTCTTAAATCTGAGTCTGGCCCAACCAAAGGGAGAGAGCATCCGTGACCTTTTCCTCTTCCTTTTACAAATGGTAAAGCTGAAATAAAGAGTCCACTCTGGGTAAAAATCTCCAGTTCCATTGAAATGGTCACATTACTGGTCTAGCGTGTTCAAGCTCCAGGTTTGATTCCTAGGTGGGTTCCCAGGCACAGCCGGGGGCCTTGCTCTTGTTACTTCATTTAAAGGAAGTGGATCAGTCAGGCTGCCCTGGCACTGGAGATGTTTCAGGGATCATGTGGTGAGCAGTGGTGTGTCCTTGCCACACTCTAGAAGCAGGGAAGGGATTTTATGTCACCTGCCCAGGTCTCTGCCCCTGCAGGGCGTTGCTTTGCAAGGTTTGTCCGTGTGTTCACTGGGACATGCTGTGCGTGTGGTTTGCTGAAGGACAGGGATCGTCTCCAGTGAGATGGGAGAGGAGCTCCTGCACTCGCTCAGTGCAGTTTTCTCCAGCAATAGGCAGTATCCATTCAGGCTCCTTTTTTACAGAGCTGTGACTGGCCAGGCCCAAGAAGCGGGAAATCTGGAGGAAGTCAGGGAAAAGAGAGATCTTGGAAGAAGTCGTCTGGCAGTTTTTTCATTCTTGTGTCTTAATCCTTTGGCACAGGACACGCGGAGTGTTTCCCTGCACTTGACAACGTAGTGACCCATAAAGCAGCAATAGTGGAGCAGAGCAGAGTGGGTTCCTGGAGGGGCTGAACACTGCCCTGCCAGGGGGACAGTGCTCCCTTTCGAATCTTCATCCAGTCTCTTCTAGACCTCTTTCGTCAGCATGAGCCAGCGGACTGAGCAGTCCTTTCTCCCTTTGCCTCAGACATGTTCAGAACGTGTTCCCATCACACCTGGTGCTGCCAGCAGCAAGCCAAGCCTGTCCCACTCGCTGCACAGCGCAGAGGCAAGGGTACCATAGCTGGATCGGGACCCATCTCAACACCTTCCCCTTGTGTAGCTTCTGGCTTAACTCTTCTACAACCAAAGGAGACTTGAATTAACTGGACTGTGTTGGTGTGCATGTGTGTGTGCGCGTGTGCGTCCATCCAACTGAATTGTAGTTCTCACACTGGAACACGGTGGGCTCCAGCAGCTGGCTGGCTTTCTTTTTTCCTCTTCTCCCTTTTTACAGTGAAGGCGATGTTTAGTACCTGGTGGTCATCGGGCTGGTGTCCAGACTAGGCCTGCTGAAAGCCGTTCACTCAAGCGTTGAGGCAGAAGTTGGCTTGGCTGTGGTGCTCGTGGGGCAGGCAGTAGAGTCCCAGGGACCTGCAGCATCTTGTGACCACCGGCACCCTTGCAGGCAGGAGGAGGACAGACGTCCTCAGGTGGCACTGCCTGGCCTGGATAGGGTTGGTGTCCTGCCAAGGAAACGCTGCTGACCAGCTTTTTCCCACTCTCACAACACATTACCTCTGTGGTTTGCCTGAGCTCCACCGATCTGGGGCCGCAGCCTCGGATCTCCATGCCGCCGCCAGACCCTTGCGCAGCTCCAGTGTGTGTATCCTTCTCCTTCCAGGCAGATCCGCAGGCCCCTCCCCAGGAAGGGAGAGTTCAGCCCCGTGTTGACCCCCTTCCTCTGACATGGGAGCAGGTCCTGGTTCCCTCCTGGCTTGCAAGTGCCTGCTGCTCCCAGAGCAGAGGGTCATGAGCTTTGCAGTTTTCTGTGAAGGGAGGCAGACACCTGTATCAAGACAAATCCCGATCCGTTCTCCTTTCCTGGTGTGTGCACCCCGAGACAACGTCCTGCTGTAAAGGCCGGGTGTGCTGGGCACAAGGGGACATTACCAGTGCTGTGGTGCGTCTCTTCTCTAGTCCAGATCATTTCAGATCCTTTGTAGAATAGCTCACGACTTGGAAAAGCTTTATGGCTTATGGAAACTTAGTTGTTTAATGTTGTTTTTTTCCGGGAAGACTGGCGGGTCAGTTCCTGCTTGCTGCTGAAACTGGGGAAATGCAAGCAGCTTGCGTTTCTGCGTGACTCCTCCACAAAGGGAATCAGGACAACTCAGATCCGTTGAGAGAGAAGATTACCTTAAGGGCATTCATTAACGTTTCTAAACAAAAATTAAAAAAAAAAAAAATTATGACGTTCAGTATATTAAGTATTTATCATGTGTGAGAAGGAAAATAAATCTTGAATTTACATTTACAAGGCTTCCCATGAGCTGGACTTAGTCATGTAGATTGTGTAAGTAGGGTTTCCTCAGTGCCAGTGCCCAGCCAGTTCCCACTGTAACCAGAGAGGTCTCTGCACTGCTCTGTCCACCTCTGCTTTGCATTGTCACGTGTTAACTAGTTACTTGTTTCATGAAAAAATAAACTGTGAATATTTTTGGTGCAGGCTTTTTTAAATCTGTAAAATGGAGAAGTTCTCAGTGAATTCTCACAAAAGCAGGTTTGAAAAAAATCACTTCTATAAATCGCGGGCTCACATAGCAGGGTGAGGCTCACGGCAGCAGCCGCCTTTCATGCAGCAGGTGCTTACCCAAAAGCTTGTTTGGAACAGTGAACGTGGATTAAACTGTTGCATGGCATTTCCCACAGCCTTCTTCACTGCAGCTACTGTACCCTGTCTCTCTTCTTGTCTCCCTTTTCCACAAGGATCCAGGTTTCTGGCTTGCTACCTTGCAGCTACTGTTGGAAAGTTGAATTCGGCATAGCTAGGAGGCTGCTAGGCAAAACTGGTGTTGAGGAACATCATTGAAGGAGGAAGCCAGGAAGCTGCTCTTCCCTCTTCGCCCTCGCTGGGGCCCTGGGCGATGCTCTGTCAGATCAGGGGGGCTTTTCAGAGGGAGTGGTGGTGCTTTTGGGAATGTCTGGTGCTGTGCTGGGTCACACAAGCAAGGCCTGACCAGGTATAGAGAGAGGTCCCAGCAGCCCTGCCTTGTCCTGGCTGCCCTCATCAGGGAGCACGAGCTGGGGAACACCTTCAGGCAGCAAAACCCTTGTACTCAAGGTGACTCTCTGTGGTGGCAGCTGCCTTGGAGGAGGAGAGGGACATGTTTGTGTTGAATCAGTTGGGTTTGTTTGCTGCTGTTATTGCTGCCTTCAGAGTTCAGCCAGTTTGAATCACGGGGGATTTTAAAAGTAGAGGGTAGAGGCAAAGTAACGCGTACCCCCGGGAGAGACACTGCTGCAGCCTGGCGCTGGGCTCAGACCTTTGCTGTAGCTCCATGCCAAGGCTGTGGTGCTCTTGCTGTGTTGGAGGGATCCAGTCACCTGGTCACTTAGTCCTGGGTCAGCCCTAATTGCACCCGAGGTGGGTGAGAGGTGACTCCTGCGTTGATTCACTGGTGTGGAGCGCCATAGAAGCAAAATCAGGGGTGTAATTATCTCTGTCCCTTCCCTGGTGTCCCACAATGGCTCACAGGAGTTTTCCAGACTCATTCCTGGTAGGAATGGCTCCCTCTTGCCATTTCTGAAGGGGACGAAGGCTGTGCTCCCATACAAATGCTTTGCTGGTCAACATCCTTGCTGCCAGGGTAACTGCTGCCCCTGCTCACAGCAGTGGGCTGGGGTCAGCAGCTGTGGCCTCCACCCCACTGCAGGACCCACTTTAGTGCTGGATTTCCACTGTGGGCAGGAGAGTCCCAGGTGACCCTTGGTGGTGGAGGAGCTCTGATGAGGGATAACAGCGTGGTCAGGGCCTTGTGCCCCGTCGGGAGGAGGGTTGCAGAGGAGGAGCCACCACAAGACCTGTGGGATGTGTGGGCAGGAGGGGAGCAGACACAGGCCACTGTCCTGCGTGGCTTGTCCCATCTTCCTCAGTGCCCACTGTCAGCCAGGGCACTGGTGAATCTAGCAGGAGAGTTACCACTGTAAGGAATAATCACCTCACCTCCTGCACGTCTCCAGATGCCACGTAGCTCATGGTAGCTTGCTTTATTGCTGTTCTCCAGTTAAACTTTTCCTATTTAAGAAAAAAAACCCCACAAGAACCAGAGTCACTTCAATACACAAAGCATCTGGGTGGTACTGTGGGAGCACGAGTTAATTCAGGGTTAAACCCCTGCAGGCAGAGGCTCTGAAGGTGTGGCTGGTGTTAAAATTTGGGAGATCAGAGAGATGGTTGAATGTAAAGGACATTAGAGAACTAAGGTGAGACAGTGCATTTGCTAGAAAAGCATTAGCTTAGTTCCACAGAAAAAAAAAAGAAGAAAGAGAAATAAAAAGCAGCCCTAACCTTGATGCTCTTGGCAGTGTTTTAGCCTTGAGCACGCTGTGGATGTGCCCAGCTCCTATCTGGACACCACAGCCAGTGTTGTGACAGGGCAGGGGGATTCTGAGAAACCTCAGACCTTCAACACCTTCTGTTTATTTTTAATTTCAGCCGTAACTTCTGTTTTTGCTTGATGTTTTAAATAACCATAATTGTAACCTGCTTGTAATGTGCTTTGCCCTAAATTACTGATGAGGCTTTCGGCCTTTGCTAGCCAGTGAGTGTTAAAGCAAAGTGGCAAATCGTGCAGCTACTCTGAAAGTGTGGGGGGGATGCTGTGTTTGATCTCCCAGGCTTTGCCCGCGCTAATTACCCACCCTCCTGTGAGTGATAACGCTTGGTGGCAGCATTTGCAGCCGAGGCTGCTCCTCTTGCAGCAGCACGGCTGGGCTGATGGGTGCTTGCGGCTCCCAAGGCCTGGGACACGGGACACTGGAGCTTGGGGACTGCTCTGCCACATGCCTGGCTTCAGCAGGAGTCTCAGCTGTGCGGTGGCAGTGCCCTTGCTTAGCAGGAGATGGGAGAATGTGAGATTCCTGCTCCAGGTCCCACAGAAGTGATGTAAGCAAAGTTTGGTGCCAGGGGGACAGGACAGGTTGTGTGAGCTCAGGCTGGAGGAGCAGCAGTGACGGACAGTCCCTACAGCACTGAATCTACCTCCTAGGGAAATCTGAGAAATGGGTGTTGCTATGGCCTATTTCAACGTAAAGTTTTAATCAAGTTTGCCCTTGGCGAAGCCCTTGGGCTATTGTGGTGCTATTGTAAACCGTCGGCAGCTTAGCACAGTAGGGCTGGACTCACGGCTCCTGGCCCGCGGGCTGGGGCTTCTTGGCCAGCTGATCCCATCCCTCTGGAGCTGGGGCCGGGCCTCGGCACGTGTGACTGAAACAGAACAAGGAGTGACTCGGTTCCTTCAGTTTATGATGGCTTTGAAACTCAAACCAGTGTGCCACTGAGCCCCGTGGGGAGCCCGTGGAGCCACGTGAAGCAAGCAGGCATCCGCTACTGCATGTTCTTCGTGTCCGTTTGGTACTGAGCTGGTTTCAGTTTTTGTTTCTTTTTCTGATGTTTCCGATTTGTTGACTTCAAGGAACTGGGTTTTGTGTATTTTTTTAGACACTGGGAACTTGTTAAAAGGAAAAGCAGCAAGCACCGGGAGGCTCAAGGTGGAGCGTGGCTGGAGCTGAGGGTGGCCCCGGCCGGCAGGGGTGGGAGGTGAGATGTGTTAGCAGCAGCGGGAGCAGGCAGGGAGCGTCTCCCCCTGCGAGGGGCCCTGGAAGCCTTTCAGCAGTGGCGCTCCCAGCCCTGCATATCCGTGGTGCCGAGCTCTCTGCCCCACCAGTCTGCTCACCCTGAACGAGACACTGAACGTGTTGGACCCCATGCCTCGCTTTTCATGTCACCTGCCACCCTCCAGCACTGTGTGCTTCCAGCTGGGGTCCTGGCTGCCAGCTAGCCAAGGGCCCTGGGGAGGGTGGCTGCCCCTTCCTCACTGCCCGGGGACATGGGGGCCACTCGTGGCAGCAGCGTAAGTTGTGCTGGAGCCATGAGCAGGAGGTTTGCTCGTGGGGGGAACCATGGTGTGAGCAGCCCCACGCTGCCTTCCTTCCCCTCCGAGGTCTGCTGCCCACAGGGTGGTGGCAAATGGGGGTCCCCCACAGGGTCCTGTTCTGCAGGCTCAGCCAGAGGGAAACACATCAGGAGTCAAGGATCCCTGCCAAGGCAGGGGCCAGCTGGAGTACTGCAGGGGGGACACGGGGGTGCTCAGCCCTGGCCAGGACTCGTCTGTCAGTTGTAAGCAGGAATGCCAGAGCAGGTGAGAGAAAACTACATATTTCCAGCATGTATATTATTTTTAGAAGAGGGAGAGGGGAGAGTCTTGGACCATTGATTACTTTCATTTTGCTCCCCTTAGACTGTTGGCTGTGTATGTGAAACTTATAATGAAAAGAGGGTTGCCCTGCCCAGGTGCTCCCAGAACATGTACTGTAATTCTTTGTATATAGAAGAAAAATTACTGTAAAGTAAAGTTTAACTTTACTCTCGATGTCCTCTTGTGGTTTGTCTTGCTGAGTGGGGGGAGTCAGGGAAGGGAGAGCCCCGACAGCCTCGGGTGCAGGGGGACGGCTCAGACCACAATGCGTTTTATTTACATTGTACACCTCGAGAGAAGATGCTTAAATAAATCTGCAAAGACTCGAGCATCTCCGAGAGAATAAGTTACCGGCCACCGCTGGGCCACCACAGCTCCCACACACGCCACAGGTGGCAGGGAGGGGGTCCCGAGGGTGACAGTCCATGGATTCCCGGCGCTGCACGGCAGCCCTGTGCCGCCCCGTGTGCCAGGACGAGAGCAGTCCGTAGGCTGTGCTGCGGACAGGCCCGAACAGCTAAAACACAGCAGGTAAAAAACAGGAGGAGTCCGGCGTGCACCAGCTGCCCGTGCAGCAGCAGCAATTCCCTTTTGGCACAGGCTCAGTGGTGGCAGCAGCTGTAGAAGTAGGGACTGTTCCTCTGGCCCAGGTTGACACCCTTGTCCTCTGGAAGAGAGCAGGAGCAGCAGGCTGCTGGCACGTCCACGCCACCAAAGCTGCTGGTCCCAGGGGTGGGCCCCTGCAGGTCCCTTGGGAGGGCTTGGTGCCCCATGAAGAAGTGGTGAGGTTCAGGGTCATGGCACAGCACACGGCCCAGGGCGGGAGGCACAGCTAGGCTGAGCATGCCTGGGCAGGGCTGGAGCAGAGCTGAGCCAGTCCTGCAGCCCAGCGAGGCTCCTGGCTCCCAGGTGCTACAGGCCACCGTGACCCAGCTGGGCGGATGTGCTGAGCCTGGCCTGAGCAGGAACGAGGATGCTGTGATGGACCTCAAACTCCATGAGACAATCCCTGGCATGGAGCCACAGCAGCCCCAGGGGGAGCCCTGCCAGACCCCCAGAGCTCATGCTCTGCACCCTCCCTAGAGGCACAGGAGAGGGTGCCTGGGGAGGGACGGGTCCTGCCTCACCTGTCATCACCTGGAAGGCAGAAAAGTTGACGTAGTCCTCAGCCACCTTTTGGAACAGCTCATCTGGGGGGAGAGGAGGCACAGCAGGTGTGGGTGTCCCCCTGCCAGGCAGAGCCCCCAGCCCTGCTCAGCCAGAAAACTGCCCCAGCAAGCAGCTACTCACCCACGCTCTGGCCCGTTTTACTGGAGGTCTCAAAGAGGTCTGCTTTGATCTCTGAAATGAGGGCCCAGGATGGCACTTGCTGTAGGTGCAAGATATGGCTCCACGGGCTTGTCCGCCCCCTGAGTCACCCCTTGGGCACAGCTGCTGACAGCAGGCTGGCAGGGACCCAGGGCAGGGCTCCCGGCCCCTTGGCCCAGCTGGCCATGCGCCTGCCCATGTCAGGACATGCTGTGCCCAGGGAGATCCCTGGCAGAGCCAGTGCCTCACCATACAGGGAGCCCTGGTGCCATTGGATCTGCTGTGGGCCCATGGCAAGGGCAGAGCTCCTCGTGTGGATGCAGCAGCTCAATCCTCCCTCACTCCCCACCCACTCCATGCTGCATGAGCCCGGAAGGACCAGCACCGGCCTTACCGTCAGCGTAGTCCTGCACATCGTGGAAGTCAACCCCCCGCTTCCTCCTGTCCTCCTCCAGCAGGTCACTCTTGGTGCCGCACAGGTAGATCCGGCAGCCCTGCAGCAGGAAAAGGGGTGGGAGGGGTGTGCCCGTGTCCCCACCACCAGCACCCCTTGCCCCATGACGAGGTTTCGCAGCCCCCGGGCCCCCGTACCTCCTCGCAGTTCTGCAGCTCGTTCACCCAGAACTTGGCTCGCTGAAAACTGCCACTGTCAGTGAGATCTGGGGAGAGGAGTCAGGGTCTGCTGACACCGCTCCTCAGGGCCCAACCCGCCAGTGTCACCACCACCCCAGCCCGGGACCTTCGCAGCTGCCGGCTCCTTCCCCTTCCCGTTCTCCGTGCCCTTACCATAGCAGACGACGGCAGCCCGGGCTCCCCGGTAGTAGATGCGGCTCATGGCCTCATAGCGCTCCGAGCCCGCCGTGTCCTGGGGGCGACAGGGAAGCGCTCGGCAGGTGACAGGGGTCGGGGGGTCTCAGGGATCCCTGAGCCAGGGGGTGGCCAGGGAATGTCAGCGGGGCGCTGGCACAGCCCTCGCCCCTGCACTTACCCAGATGCCCAGGGTCACTGTCTGGTCCCCCACGGACATCACCTTGGCCACAAAAGCGGCTCCGATCGTCTGGAAGCGAAGCGAGAGGAGTGGTGGGAACCGGCCCGGGGATGCGGGGGCATCTGGCCTGGGAACACGGGGGAAACCGGCGCAGGGACACGGAGGAATTCACCCCGGGACATGGGGAAGGAGGGTGAGGAAACGAGGGCACCGACCCGCGGGCGCGGGAGGGATGTGGTGGGTCCCAGCCCCGACACGGCGGGGAACAACACGAGCGGACGCCGTCCCAGAGACGTGGGTGGCAGCACCCCGGGGACACGGTGGGGAAACAGGGGGACCACGGGGCAGGATGCGGGGGTGACACGCGAGGGGCTCGTCCCGGGGAGGCGAGGGAAACACGGGGGGCGCCACCCGGGGACGCGCTGCAGCACGGCGGGGCCGCGCGGTGCCGGTGTGTCACTCACGTTCTGGTAGGGCCCGGCGCGGAAGCGGCCGTGGGCGCAGCGCTCCACGAGGCTGCTCTTGCCCACCCCCTCCTGCCCCAGCAGCACCACCTTGGCGTCCACCCGCCTCCCGCTCATCCTCGCGCCGCC
>VZRQ01003523.1:133794-169771 GCA_013397975.1 Machaerirhynchus nigripectus | reverse complement strand
GGGCCCTGCCCCATCCCCGCCCCGACCCCCGACTCGGAGCATCCCTGCGGATGGGGCTCGGAGCGTTCCCACAGCGCCCCGCGGGAGGGCCCAGCCCTGCCACAGCCCTGCCACTGGGCGATGGCAGGTGGCTCCAGCATCCTCATCCAGCGCGCTTCTGGCTGCCTGACATCCCTGCTGGACACACCTGGCTGCCGCCACCTGCTTCGCGTTGTGGGCTGGGAGCCGGGGGTGGGCGCCGGGTGTGGATGTGCTGGGTGGATTGGGGACAGCCGTGGTGTCACCAGCCGTGGTGTCGCCCGCCGTGGTGGCTGTGTCAGCTGGGACACGGGGTGGCCTGGCTGCCCCCCCCTCGCCGTGGGTGGGCAGAGGGGCTGTGCCCCCACTCTGCTCTCCTTGGCCTCTGACCTTTGCTTCACCTTGAGCCTGCAGACGCCATCTGTTTGGCAGCAGCGGTTCAATGCACGGCTCATTGTGGCAGGGCCCCGCTGCGCCGGCAGACAATGGGGGCCCCCTTGCCCGCGCCACGCCGGGCTCGTCACGGCTGTCAGGGCTCCAGCGAGCCCGAGGGATGCAGCCCAGCTCCTGCAGGGAAGCCCCAACCTGGCTGTGCCTGTGCAGGGAGAGTGTGAAGCAGCACGGGGGGCTGCACCCCACCCTGGCGCATCAGCGCCGCTGGCTGTGCAGAACAAAGAGGCGGGAGAGGGGGCTTGGGGCTCTTGGGTGACACAGTGGGGGCATCTGTGATGGGCGAGGAGGGAGAACTGAGGCTGTCAGATCCACCCTTCATACCCGTGTGTTGGATTTCTGTGAGTCTTGCTTTGACATACAAGTTCTCTCAGTCTCCCTGTACCGGAGGTGATGGTGGGAGTTGCTGGTGGTTTCCCAGCCTTGCTTGGTGGCAGGGCTCTTTGGCATGCTGTGATCTTCCCAGAAGTCCAAAACACTCCCAGCTGGCACATGGCAGGTTGGCAGCAGCTGGGCAGCCTGAGGCTGCTCTGCTCCAGTGGGAGAAGGTGCAATGCCACATGTAGCCTACAAGAATTTCCCTGGTTTGGTGTCAGCGTCCTGAGGTCTCCTTCGCTGCCTCATCTGCCCCACATCTGCGCCGGATCACACCTGAGTGACTCACAGTCTGTGTGTCCTTCCTCAGGTGCTGCCCACTGCCAACCAGTCCGTGCAGACATGCTGCCTGCTCTGTCACCGGGAGCGCAAGGACTGGGGAGGGCCATCCCACAATGGGCTGGTTTCCCCGGGCGAGAGGCTGCCACCGGACTTCGTGCCAACGCTCGTGCAGAACCTCCTGGGAGAAATGCCACTGTGGATCTGCCAGAGCTGCCGGAAGAGCGTGGAGGAGGAAGAGCGACGGGCGGTGCAGGAGCAGGCCCTGGCGGTACGCGGTTTGAAAGCCAGGGCTGTAGCTGTGGGAATGTGGCACTGACCACCCTGTGGCACTGACTGGGTGTGTGGGTCCCATCCTCACTCTGACCTGAGTGTCCCAGACATCCCAGCCTTCACTTCCCTGCTCAGGGCTGCCTCTGGCTCAGCAGGGACAGGCCCTGTTAGGGCAGTTTGTGGTGCTGTGGATGCTCATCCAGCAACCTGCCATAGCTTGGAGCTTCGGGGCTGGCAAGGCTGACAGTGCCACTGCTTTCCTGCCAGCCGCGCTCTGCTCTGCGTTGTGCCACATCCCCTGGCCCCAGGGCTGCTCCCTTCATGACGCAGAGAGAGGCAGCGGCTGCCAGGGCAAGTGCCTGCCTGTGCGTGGAGCTTGGGTAGAGGAGCTGCCTCCTGCCTGGCTTTATTTAACCCTGCCCTGGTGTGAATGGGACCAGCACAGGCGTGTGGCCCTTGGCATGGCCCAGCCTCTGTGAGACAGGCTGTGTTGGTGTTGGATGGAGGGGCTGTTAGTCACTCCCAAGACAGTGACAGAAGCTGAGCTCCTGCTAGAGTGGAGGGAGTCTTGGTGCTGACACCCTTGGGCCAAGGGTGTCCCCTCAGCCACTTCACTCTGTGTTTCCTTTGATAGGTCTCGTTATCCCACACATCCTGCAAGTCGCAGTCTTGTGGGGGTGGCTCACACTCCTCTTCCTCCTCCTCCTCATCTTCTTCCTCCTCGTGCCACGGGAACTCAGGGGACTGGGACCCCAGCTCGTTTTTGTCTGCTCACAAGCTCTCGGGCCTCTGGAACTCGCAGCACACCAACGGGACCACACAGGGCAGCCCCCTTGGGACCCCCCCAGCTGCACTAGGTGAGTTGAAGCCTGCTGTGGGGGTGAGCAGAACATTTTGCCTGGTTCTTGGCTTAGATGGTTTCCTTATGGGCAAGGGTGGTCAGGCTGAGCCTCTGAATCTCAGTACCAGCAGCATATTGGGCCCCTTTGAAAAAGGCAGATGGTGCTGGGATTCAGCCCCAGCTCCGCTTTCCTTCCAGGCGACAAGCACCCCGGCCTCGCTCTGTCTCCGGAGTGTGCCAGCCAGGTGTCGGCCATGGCACCGGGGCTGAAGGCCTGTCCCTACAGCCACACGGCCTCTGCCACCTCCAGCAACGCCACCCCGGGCTCGCCTCTGCCTACCTCACTCGACTTCTGCAAGACGCTGCCGAAGCAGTTCAAAAGCTTGTGCCGGAGGGCCACCCCGCCAGGTGCGTGCCCGGGGACAGCACCGGCCACAGCCTCCCAGCCTGCTGCTCCAGAGCCTTTCCCCTTGCCCTGTTCTCCATGGGGCAGGGATGGATCCTGTGGGGAAGGCACACTGACCCCAAGGCCCTTTGTGAGCAGGGATGGCTTCTATCCCAAGCAGTCTGACTTCTGGGAGGAGAAACAGCTTGTGCAAAGGTGGTGGGTGGCTCTGAGCATGGCCCTGGTCCATGCAGCACAGCCAGTGTCTGACTGTCTCTGCTCCTGCCCCTCTGCAGGTGAGGCCTTCCACTCCTCAGAGCATCATCAGCACTCCGACCTCACTGCTCCTCCCAACAGTCCCACCGGCCTCCCCTCCCAGCCACCGGCGCTGATCCCCTCCAAGCAGACACCTCCCCATCCGGGGCCCTTCGGCTCCCCACCGCACATCCCGCTGGGCACCTCCTCGCAGGCCGCGCTCTTCCCTGCTCCCAGCGCGCAGGCGGCAGCCCCAAAGCCGGTGTCCGAGTCGCCTCCGGCCGGCACGGCCTCGCACAGCCCAGGGCCGTGCAAGAGCCCTCACTTGCCCCCTGCCAACGTGCCGCTGCTGAAGATGCCGCCGCCGCTGTCAGGCTGTGCTCATCCCTGCAACGGGCACTGCAGCACTTCACTCATCCCTCCTCCCACGTCCCACCAGCTGCCCAGCACCAACAGGTGAGTAGAGGAGCCCTGCCTGCTTTCAGCCTCTCCTTGCAGAGCCATGTGCCTTTTCTCCCACCCCTGCCCATGGATGCACTTTTTCCTGTGGAGGGACTGGCTGCCCTGGCATGGTTGTGCAGGAAGCTGCTGTTTTTGTGGGCCAGTTCCACTGCTGCAGACCCCTGGTCTCCGAGGGTCAAGCTCTTTCCCTCCCAACATGTGTTCTCCCTGCAATTCTCCCTTGGTTCTGTGGTGCAGAAGAGGCTGTGCTTGCTCCTCCTCCAGCTAAAAGACCCAAAGGAACAGCCTGGTCAACCTGCTGTTGGCCAACAGGACCTATGTCAGTGAGACCTGTCAGGCAGCTGTGGCACTGAGCAAAGGTCCTCGAGAAGACGAAGCCTGTGGACTTGTTCTGCTCACCTGCTTCCCCAGCCCTCTCTGGGCTGCCCGTGCCGTGGAAGAGAGCACAGTGGTTCCTCTCTGCTAATTAGCTCTCCGTGTGGAGAGCCAGTCGGGTCCTGAGCTGGATCTTGAGGAATGACGCCGTGGGCTGTGCCCTGGCCTCCCTGTCTCCGAGCTGGGTAGCCTGTGCCCGTGTGAGGTGGGCCTGCCTGCACGTGGGGATGTCTGGCAGCTGCACGCAGGCCCAGCGTTCCTCACCTGTGCTACCTGCCACTCCCAGTGAGTACCGCACCCTGCCCTGCTCTGCTCCCAGCCCAGGGCCTGGCAGGATGCTGCTCGTTGGGGCTTTGCTGCACCAGCCTTCTACTGGCCAGAGGCCCTGAGGGCTGGGAGCGACAGATGTCTGCTGCCATGGGCTCCTCAGGCATCTTCCCCAGAGGAGGAGAATGCAGGGGAGGGGGTTTGTCCTACGAATCCTTCTGCTTGGGCACAAGCTTCCCCAGGAGGGCTGTTCCTACATGCATAGCATGGGGCAATTTTTGAGATCCCCTGGTGCCTGCTCACCTCTCGCCCTTCTCCCCATCTCCTCAGGGACCCCTCTTGCAAAGGGCACAAATTCCCAAACGGTACCAGCTGCCACCCGCCGCAGCCCTGCGAGGCCGACGAGGGACTCGGGGAGGATGAGGACAGCAGCTCAGAACGCAGTTCCTGCACCTCCTCCTCCACCAACCAGAAAGACGGGAAGTTCTGCGACTGCTGCTACTGTGAGTTCTTCGGCCACAACGCGGTGAGTGAGGGGCTGGTCTGCAGCCACCCCCGGTCCTTGCGCTGCATGGGGAGACGTCACTCGGTCCCTATGCCCAGAGTGCGGAGGTGGGCAGGGCTGGCCACGGCTGTTTCCTGCGGGCACGCACATCCCCCGCTTCCTTTCCATCCTGCTTCATCAGCCTGCTGGTCCCTTGCTCCCGACTCGCAGCCGCCTGCCCAGCCCCAGGGCTTGGAGCAGCCGGCCAAGCCCTGTGGCTTCATGGTGGAAGAGCTCAGTAGGGCTGTGCTGACTTGTCTTCGTGAGACCACGGGGAAGGGAGTCACGGGGCTGGAAGGTCACAGGGGGCTGTTGGGGGAGCCGGGGCTGCCTGTCCCTCATGCTGGCTGGTGCCTGGCTGACAGCACTCACCTTCCTCAGCCCCCAGCTGCTCCCACAAGCCGCAACTATGCTGAGATCCGAGAGAAGTTGCGTTCTCGCCTCACCAAGAGGAAAGAGGAGCTGCCACAGAAACTAGGGCACAACAGCAGCTCAGGGGAGCCTGCTGTGGACCACCGCAATGTGGACGAGCTGCTGGACTACATCAACAGCACAGAGCCCAAGCCCTTGAACAGTGCCAAGGCGGCCAAGCGGGCACGGCACAAGCAGAAGAAGAAGGTGAGGCTGGGCAGGGGCTGGGGCTGTGGGAGGAGGGCAGGGCAGGGCTGTGCTCCTGGCAGGGCTTTTCCTTCTCTCCCTTGCATCCATTTGGGTTCTCGAATTCTTGTGTTCCTCTCACCCGAGGTGGCAGCAGTGCCCTGCCCCATGTAGAACTCCCCCTGTCTCTGTTCCTGCAGAGGTTGGCCCAGCCCTCCTAGGTGCTTTAGGCTGCACTGTCCTGTGCTCCATGCCACATCCCTAACACCACGCATCTCTGGTAGGGAGAGGTAGTGCCATGATGGCTCTTTCTGATGTCTGGTGCCCAGAGCAGTGTCAGGTGTGCAGTGTCCAGCTGTTGCAGTGCCCGTGGGGGACATATAACAGCTTAGGGGCCGTGGCAGATGTGGGGTGGCTGTGCTGAGCAGCTGCCCTTGGGTTTGCTGCGTTTGTCAGGCAGAGCTGGAGCAAAGCTCTGTGTACTGCACCCGTGGTTCTATGGCCCAGCCAGATGATCCTCATGG
This sequence comes from Machaerirhynchus nigripectus, assembly GCA_013397975.1. Lineage (NCBI taxonomy): Eukaryota > Metazoa > Chordata > Aves > Passeriformes > Dicruridae > Machaerirhynchus > Machaerirhynchus nigripectus. Next base: position 164,126 of record VZRQ01003523.1, on the reverse strand, counting down.
CACCTGTGTTGCAGGAGAAGGAGAAAGCCCAGCTGGAGGCAGAGGCCCAGAAGCGGGCAGAGCGTGCCCCTGCAGCCAGCCAGGCCAGGGAGCCAGCCGAGGAGAAGCTGCTGGAGTGGCCAGAGCTGGAGCTGGAGCGGGTGAACAGCTTCCTCAGCAGCCGGCTGCAGGAGATCAAGAACACCATCAAGGACTCCATCCGGGCCAGTTTCAGCGTCTATGACCTCAACCTGGATGTCAATGACTTCCCCAAGAAGGCAGCTGTCCTGGAGCAGAAGAACCTGCTCTCCAACCTCAACGGGTCTTCTGACCTGCAGGACATAGACCTGGCGCTGGCCCCGCTCAGCCTGGGCCCTGCCAAGAGCCACACGCTGCTGCGGGGTGAACTGGGCCCCCGATGGGGCGAGGGGCCTGGGGAGCCCCCACCAGCCCCGCCAGCCGAGAACGGCGTGGTGAAACGCCTCAGCGCCGTGCCCAGCCTGTCCCGCATGATCTGGGTGCAGTCCAAGGCTGCGGACTCTGCTGCGGACAGCAGTGGGCTGAGCCCGGAGCCCAAGGAGGGACCTCCTCCCAAGGGGCCAGAGCCGCCAGAGCCGCTGCCCGCGGGGAGCCGGCAGCGGAAGAACAAGCGGCAGAACGGGCAGGCAAAGAAAGGGGAGGGCAGCACGGCCGTGCCCGGCAGCCAGGCCCGGCTGGAGAGCCCTGGTGTGAAGGGGCAGGTGCTGGGAACCAAGCACCCTTCCAAGGCCAGTGCCCCAGAGCCACAACGGGCGAGTGGCTGTGCCGAGCCGGGGGAGAACGGGAAGGGGCAGCCTTGGGTCTGCAGCAGCACTGCCAGGGTGGAGAAGGAGAGAACCAGTGAGTGGAAAGGCCGGAGGGGAGAGGGCAAAGCGGAGCTGCCAGAGCTGGCGCAGCAGCAGCCACCTGCCCTGGCCACCCACCTTGCCCTGGGGGGCTCCCCACAGCCCAAGGGCAAGAGCAGGAAGAGCCGAAACAAGGTGGAGAAATCCAATACCTCGATCGGTGAGTGCTGGGAGTGTCGCTCTGCGCTGCCATCCTCGCGGTGGCCCCTTGCCCAGCTGGCAGCCCCCCACCCGCCCTGCAGCGCTGACCCTCTGCTCTGCTTCCCCAGATGATGTGTTCCTGCCCAAGGACCTGGACGGGGCAGAGATGGATGAGACTGACAGAGAAGTGGAGTATTTCAAGAGGTGACGGGGGAACCCTGGGGGGCTGAGCTCTGCCAGTGGGGCTGGAGGCATGAAGGGGCTGGGACCTGACTGGGCCTGGGGCACAGAGGGGCTGGGGGTCCCAAGGGGCTGGGGGCTGACCGGGGCTGTCCTCTCCCTGTCAGGTTCTGCCTGGACTCGGCCAAGCAGACGCGGCAGAAGGTGGCCGTGAACTGGACCAACTTCACCCTGAAGAAAACCACTTCCAGCGCAGCCCAGTGAGGTGCGGAGGGGCCACCCCCACCCACCCACGGCCGCTCGCCTCTCCTCACTGTGCCCCCCGCCTCACCTCGGTGGGGTCCCCTCCTTCGCGGGGGGCCCCGGTGCTCTCCTGCCCCGCGGGGACCCCCGGGGCTCCCTCCATTCTCCTGCCCCTCCCCGCGGGGTGATCCCGGCCGTCCCGTCCCCCTCTCCGCGGACACGCGGCTCCCCGTGCCGCGGGGAAGGACCGTGCTGGACCCAATAAAGAACTTTTTAATTTTTTATTTTATTTAAACCCCGCTGTCTGCTGCTTTCTGCCGCGCCGGGGCGGGGTGGGGGGGGAAAATATAGAACTCATTCTGCACAAGTTTGGCCGCCGCGGGGACCCGTCGGGCCGAGTCGCGGCTCCCGCCTAGTGGTGCGTTTTGCGCGTTGCTAGGCGATGGCGCTGTACGTTGTGACGTCACTTCCTATAGCTCTTCCGGGTAGGCGCTATGGAGGCCGTGGCGGAGCGGAAGGTGGGTGCGGGCCCGGCCCCCAGTACCGCCCGCCCCGCGCTCCCGCTGCCGCCCCAGGCTCCCCTCAACGCGTGTCTCCCCACAGAGGCAGCGCGAGGAGCCGGTGGACACGTCCGACTTGTCCGGAGAGGATGATGACGACTACGTGCCCTACGTGCCCGTCAAGCAGCGCAAGCAGCAGATGGTAATGGGGTAACGGGGCTGCCCGGGGAGGGCTCCGAGCGGCCCTCCCACCGCGAGGCCGCTCACTCCGCCTCGACCCGCGTCCTTCCAGCTGCAGAAGCTGCTGCAGATGCGGCGGAAGGTGGTGTCGGAGGAGGAGCAGCGGGACAGCGGGAGCGAGCAGCGCGGGGACGAGGATGACATCCTGCTGGGGCCCCAGTCCAACATCAGTCTGCTGGACCAGCACCAGCACCTCAAAGAGAAGGCGGAAGGTAAGGGAGGAGCTGGTGGGGGGTGGCTTTCAGGGGAGAACAAACCCCCTCACTGTTTCTTGGCTCTCCCCCAGCTCGAAAGGAGTCAGCCAAGGAGAAGCAGCTGAAGGAGGAAGAGAAGATCCTGCAGAGCGTGGCAGAGGGCCGAGGTGAGTGGGAGGTCTGTGTCTCAGGTTTGTATCCAAAGCTCCCAGGGCAGCAGGAGAGCTGTTCCCTGCCTTGGGAATGCTCATACTCGGGGGTGGGACTGGAGATGACAATGGGTCCCCTCAGTTGGCACTGCTTGGCTTAGCTGGGACATGTCTGTGACAATGCTCTGGGCACAGCAGCACCTGGTTCTGGTTCCAGAGGGGCTGTCAGTGCTGCTGCTTCTCCTGTCTCTGGACATGATCTCCCAAACTGTTTGCCCTGGTAGCTCTCAGTGAGGTTGATGTGGATGTGGAGAGTTTGCTCTGACTCTTCATCTTTGTTCCTGCAGCTCTTATGTCAGTGAAGGAGATGGCCAAGGGCATCACCTATGATGACCCCATCAAAACCAGGTAAGTTTCACAGCACAGCTCAGAAGTTGTCTTTCTGAAAAGAGCACTTCATTGTGGCTGAAGAGAACTAGAAACCACAGAGTCTTGCAGGAGCAGTGCGGCTCTGCAGCCTCTTGCCTGAGTGACTGTCTTTGTGTCATTATGTGTAAAATCAAAGGCTGTTGAATCACCTAGGATGCTGTTTTATATACAGTAAGGCTTGATAAAGCACATTTATTTTAAAGTAGAAGGCCTGAGGGTGGATCTTCAGGTCTGGGAGGTCACTAAGCCAGAGGAAGAGACTGGAGGAATCTTTGGAGCCAGTGCTGCTCGAGGCAGCATTGTGATTGATCAGAGATTGGACTCAATGATCTCAGAGGTCTTTTCCGACTTCACTGATTCTGAGGCCGTGTCAGGGAGACAATTGAGGTGTGTCCAAACGATTCTGGCATTTTCCATGCACCATCCATAGGCTGTTCTCAGCTGTTAGCTTAGCACTTTTCACTGAGATATTGGGGAAGGGTTTAATGCATAGAACGGGCTCAGATCTTCTCTTGCGCTCACTCCACACAGCCCCTTGGGGTTACCTATTTTACCTGGGGGGATATTGGAGCCTAAGAGGGAGTTTCCTTGAATTCCTCCGTGGGAGCTGCTGGTTCTGGAGCCCTGGCCTCGTTCTGCTCCATGACCTGTTTCTGTTGCTTTCACAGCTGGAGAGCCCCTCGCTACATTCTGGGCATGTCAGAGGCACGGCACGACCGCGTGCGCAAGAAGTACCACATCCTGGTGGAGGGGGAGGGCATCCCTCCCCCCATCAAGAGCTTCAAGGAGATGAAGTTCCCAGCAGGTAGGCCAGGAAAGGAGCCTGGAAGGGATCCCACCTTTTTGCTGGCTGTTGACCTGAGAGTTGCTTGTCAGTGGTGGGAGAGCTGCTGCTGGGACATGAGTGGGAGAAGAGAGGGAATAGTTCAGGCCATGAACATGCGTTGTCCCTTGTTCTCTGACAGCTATCTTGAGAGGCCTGAAGAAAAAAGGAATCCAGCAGCCAACACCCATACAGATCCAAGGCATCCCCACAATGTGAGTGCTCTGTCCCCATCCCAGAGTACAGAGCAGTTGCTCCCACAGCCCACTCAGTGGTGTGGACCAGGTGCTCTCCCCTGGTGACAGATGCACCCTGTCACCTTGCTCAGCCCTGGAGGTTTGAGCCATTCCATGACATTCCTCCTCCCCATCGACCCCATTTCCCTGGCAGCCTCTCAGGAAGGGATATGATTGGCATTGCATTCACTGGCTCGGGGAAGACCTTGGTGTTCACCCTCCCGGTGATCATGTTCTGCCTGGAGCAGGAGAAGAGGCTGCCGTTCTCCAAGCGAGAGGGACCCTATGGACTCATCATCTGTCCCTCGGTGAGTGTCAGGAGGAGGCTGTGATTGACTTGCAGTGGCAATCCTAAATTCTGCCTGCACAGAGGTGTAGGAATGAGCTGGTTTTGTCTTCGTAGCGGGAGCTGGCCAGGCAGACCCATGGCATCCTGGAGTATTACTGTCGTCTGCTGCAGGAGGATGGGCTGCCCCCGCTGCGCTGCGCCCTCTGCATCGGGGGCATGTCTGTCAAGGAGCAGATGGAGACCATCAAACAGTAAGAGGGCGAGTCCATGGGGCTTGAGCTGCTCTGTTTTCTGGCAGGGGGCTAAGGGGTGGCACCCTGGCTTCAGGACAGTGTGGGGGTGAAAGTGATGTGCCAGGTCCTGCATAGGGCAGGAATCCCGAGGGCCTGACTGCGGACTCCTCTCACCCCACAGTGGGGTACACATGATGGTGGCAACCCCTGGGCGCCTGATGGACCTGCTGCAGAAGAAGATGGTGAGCCTGGACATCTGCCGGTACCTGGCCTTGGATGAGGCTGACAGGATGATCGATATGGGCTTCGAGGGGGACATCCGTACCATCTTCTCCTACTTCAAGGTACTGAACTGCCACGATAGGAGCACTCTGAAGCTCAGTCCTGCACACGCAGGCTGGGTGAGTGCTAAAGGCTTCTTCCCTGTGCAGGGCCAGCGGCAAACCCTCCTCTTCAGTGCCACAATGCCCAAGAAGATCCAGAACTTTGCCAAGAGTGCCCTGGTGAAGCCCATCACCATTAACGTTGGGCGAGCGGGTGCTGCCAGCTTGGATGTTGTGCAGGTGAGGTGTTTAGGTTCTCCCTTGTGCCTGTGTGGGAGGCCAAAAACATTCATGAGGGCACTTAATACCTCCCTCTGCCAGGGAGCTGGGCTTCACGGCCCTCCTTCCCAGCTGGCTAAGGGATACTGAGCATTGGCAGTTCCCTCTGCTGCCTGACCCATCCCTCTGCTTGTTCCTAGGAGGTGGAGTATGTGAAAGAGGAGGCCAAGATGGTGTACCTGTTGGAGTGTCTGCAGAAGACCCCTCCACCTGTGAGTATGCTGGGGACAATGTGGTCACACTGGTGCATGGGGGGAGCTGGCAGGGGGGGGCCCCTGTATGCAGTGGGCATGTGGCTGAGCCATGCTCCATGTATGAGCAGGTCCTGGGACCAGCAGTGCTGGGTGCTCTGCTCTGCAAGAGGGGATGGGCTTCCCAAGGGGGCTGTGCTGGTGCCAGCAGTGCCAGCCTGCAGAAGGGGCTCTGATAAGATGCCTGTGCTGCCGCAGGTGCTAATCTTTGCAGAGAAGAAGGCAGATGTCGATGCGATCCACGAGTACCTGCTGCTCAAGGGTGTGGAGGCTGTGGCCATCCATGGAGGGAAAGGTCAGTGAGGGTCCCCAGGGAGGCCTGGGCTGTGGTGTGACCCCAGGAATGTTTGTGGCCATGGAAGGTGCCAGCATGGAGCAGTTGTTGATGGTGTGAGGGAGGGCTGTGGCAGTGTCAGGAGTGAGCTCCGCGTTGTACGTAGCAAGCATAAACACAGTGCAGGTCCCTATGGGATGTAGAGGCCCCTCTGCTCCTTCACTGGGAGAGAGGCTGCCTGAAGAAGCGATGCTTGACTCTGAGGCCTTAGTGGTTGCTGCAGTAGGTAGGGCTGGGAGCTCTGCCCTCGCTGATCTTCTCTGCTGGACCTTTGCAGATCAGGAAGAACGGACAAAAGCCATTGAGGCCTTCCGGGATGGGAAGAAGGATGTCCTGGTTGCCACTGACGTCGCTTCCAAGGGTCTGGACTTCCCAGCCATCCAGCACGTCATCAACTACGACATGCCAGAGGAGATTGAGAACTATGGTAGGCACTGGGCCTTGTGGGAGTGGTCTAGAGGCCAGCAAGGCTCTGTGCTTGTCTCTGCAGTGTCTTGGGGCAGGGATGGGCTGTCACACTGCTCACCCGGGGCTGATCCTGTCCCTGTCTCCACAGTTCACCGCATCGGGCGTACAGGCCGTTCGGGCAACACTGGCATTGCCACCACCTTCATCAACAAGGCCTGTGGTGAGGAACAGCACGGGGCTGGGGTCTGGAGGAGGCAGCTGGGCAGTGGCAAGGAGGTGTTCTGAGCAAGCAGGATGGCTGGTGGAGGGGAGATGGTGGTGCTGGTTTTTACGTGATCTATGTCTCTGCCCCCAGATGAGTCCGTGCTGATGGACCTGAAGGCTCTGCTCCTGGAGGCAAAGCAGAAGGTGCCACCTGTGCTCCAGGTGCTGCACTGGGGGGACGAGACCATGCTGGACATTTTAGGTGAGAGACCCCAGGCTGACACAGGGACCCCCCTGTGAGGTTGCTGTGAAACCTGGGCTCCAGATGGGACCCCAGCTCCCAGTGCAGCAGCATTGGGCTGACACTGGTGTAGGGTGGGGGCTGCTGTCCTGGTGTGGCACTGTGCTGTCCTGGTGTGGCACTGTGCTGTCTTGGCCCTGACCCCGTCCCTCCCGTTGCAGGCGAGCGGGGCTGTGCCTTCTGCGGCGGCCTGGGCCATCGCATCACCGACTGCCCCAAGCTGGAGGCGATGCAGACCAAGCAAGTCAGCAACATCGGCCGCAAGGACTACCTGGCCCACAGCTCTATGGACTTCTAGCCTGGAGAGTGTGCTGCCCCACACTCCCCCTGGATGGGCCTGGGTTTTCTTTCAGCCCAAGGGCCTGTCTTGCACTGCTGTGGCCCCTTTTCCAGACTTTTGGTCACCGGGACTGTTGCCAGCTCAGCCTGACAAAGCTCCTGCCCCGGAAGGAAATGTATGGAGCTGTGCTGCAACAGCCTGTTACATCAGTGGCGTGTTGGGCAAGCAGGTAGTGGTGCCTCAGGGCAAGAGAAAGCCCCAGGTGGGGCGACTGGTCTGGCCAGCTGCCTACTGCCGCTGCCAACCCCCTGCAGTTGTGAGGTCAGGGTCTTCTGTTGCACCTCTCAAATCCACACAGTTTCTGTGGGTCCATCTCCCTCACCTGGATTTGTGCATCCTCAGTGGGTGGCTGTTGCGTCGCCCCAGACTTGCTGGGATGCAGCCAGGGTGAGGTGGAGTGTGCCATGCTCATGTCAGGTTCTCCCCGAGGTGCTTCCTGTGCTCTGCCCCCGCGTTCTGCCCCACTGCCCTGCTGCGAGGGGGAGGGCGGGCGCATGGACACCTCCTGTGGCCCTGCCTCTGCCCCCCATCCCACACCCCAAAAAGGGGAAGTCTCTCTGAGAAGGAAGTCTGCCCCATGCCTTTCCTTCGGCTGCAGCAGTCACATTTTCTCCGCTGTGGGTAGCCTGAGTCCCTGATCCTTGTGCTGGCTGCCAGGGTGAACTGGGCCCATGGAGAGACCAGTGAAGGATGGAATCCTCTATGTGCAGCACTCCAAATTTGGAAAGGTAAAGGGTGGATTTGGGGCCGGTAGAGGGTTTGCCCTGATTTGTCATGATGCTGGGCCTGGGGCCAGGCCCTCAGCAGCGCGGGAAGGGGGGACTGGAGACAGACCCCTTGGAGCCGCCTTGGGGGAGCCCTGGGCTCAGCAGATCCACAAGTGGGGCTCTCCCTGCAGCTGAGGGGATTAATCTGTGCGGGCACCCACTCTGGCTCGCCCCCGTGTGGGGTCCTTCTTGCTTGGTCACCGCGTGAGTCGCAATGGAAGAATAAACGTGTTAATATGGCGCAGCTCCAGCGTGTGTGTGTGTGGGAGCGGGGCCCTGGGGCAGCACGTGGGACGTGCCCCTGTGCCCTCCATCGGCCTGGCCGTGGGGCGGCCAGCGCCATCTGTGCAACACCCTCATGGCTTGGGCTGCTCCTCTGTGCCCTCGGAGGGGGCACTGAGTGTCACAGCCCTCGGGGCAGGGTATGGGTGACTTGGTGAGAGTACCCAGGGTCAGGCCAGCTCCAGGGAGCTGTTGGGTGTTGGCAAAGTAGGCCCTGCTGGCACATTGATCATGCCATGGCAGGGTGGCCATGTCCTGTGGGGGTCTCAGTGGATGTGTGGGGCTGCAATCACGCTCTGACCTCCCTGCCAAACAAGAACCAAGCCCTGAAAGCGCAGCAGGCAGTCCCGTGTGTGAGGAGCCGGTGCCCTGCCATGGAGGAGGCAGGTGGGCTGGGGGCGGTGGGTATTTTGGGTGCTTGGCTGCATCTGGTTCCTGCAGGGCGGAGGCTCTTTTGCACTTTTGAGGTACATGGTGGCACGCGCCCCCGCTATCCCATGACAGACTGGCGAGGTGCTGGTGCTGCAGAGGCTCCCCTGGGAGGAAGCAGGCTGCTTAGCAGATGCGAGGCTGCCAGCAGGAGCCTCAGCAGCTCAAAATGGCTTTAATTTGCATCAGGGTCTGTCCTGAGAACAGCTTGAGAGCTCAGCTGCAGGTCGGCAGGCTGGCACTTGCAGCAGGGAACAAAGAGCAGGACCTGGTACTCAGGGAGCCGGGAGTGAGTGTGACTCACCCAGTGAGCCATGCCAAGCCTGCTCAGGGCAAGACTCCCCTCAACCCAGCTTTGGGGCTGCCTTGCCCCACAGTTTGGGGGTCTGTGCTGTTCTCTGTGCCCTCCACCAGCACCTGGCGGGTGCAGGCCGGTACTCCCCTATGCCCCTTGTGCCCTGTATGGCTCTTCCCAGGCACTCCTGGCCTTGCGTGGAGGGCAGCGCTGCCAGATGCAGCAGGCAGCTCTTTGCTGACCCGTTTTTTCCCTGCCTTTGCCCTTCCCATGCATTAGAGGTCCTGGAGGAAGATGCGAGCCCAGCTGTTTGCCGCCAGCCCCTCCGGTGTGGCCCGCATGGAGAAGTTCGATGTGCGGGATGATGGCACTATCCCAGAGAAGATGTCCCTGCAGCGGTGTGCCCGCCGGGTGATCCGCCTCTCTGACTGCGTCTCTGTGGGCCCGGCGGGCACGGAAGGCTGCCCCAAAGCCACCGCCGCCTTCTACCTCACCACCACGGAGAAGAGCTATGTGCTGGCAGCTGAGCAGCGGGATGAATGGATCACCCAGCTCTGCCAGCTGGCCTTCCAGGTACCAAGGGGTCTGGCAGAGCCAAGAGCCCTACTTGGGTGAGCTGGCAAGCTCCAGGGCAGGCAGGGGGTTTGTGCTCCCCGCCCCCCCCGTCCCAGGTCATACTCACATCCCTTTGTTTCAGGGTAAAAAAGAGACAGTGCCGAGTAGTGCCAGGACCCAGCCCAGCCCTGCTGTCCCCATGGAGGAGAACTCCCTCTACTCATCCTGGCAGGACCGTACGTGCAGGGGTGGTGAATAGGGCTGGGATTGGCTGCAGCTCAGTGCTGCAGTGCTGACCCCTGGCTTGTTTGGCTCCCACAGTGACCGAATTCCTGGTGCTGGTGGTCCAGACAGACGCGGCCACCCGCTGTGGCCTGCACGGGCACTACCTGCTGTCAGCCCTTCCCCAGAGCCTGACACTGAAGGACCCCCAGTCCCGCCAGCCCCTGCTCACCTGGCCTTACCCCTTCCTTCGCAAGTTTGGCCAGGATCAGGTGAGTCCCCCACTGCCTTCTTGGGGCTATTGCCTGCCCAGGGTGGGTGCCAGCTCCTAACCCTCCCCTCTGACCCTGCAGGCTGTCTTCTCCTTCGAGGCTGGCCGCCGCAGTGACTCCGGCGAGGGCACCTTCACCTTCAGCACTCCACGGGCCCCTGAGCTCTGCCGGGCTGTGGCTGCTGCCATCGCCTGCCAGCAGCAGGGCAACGACACCCCGGACCCCAGACTTTTCTGTGTCTCAGACCCTCAGCTCTTTGCACAGGGCCTCGAGCCCCAGCCCTGGGGGCCTGGGAACGATGATCCCCAGCCCAGCCCAGCCCTGGGGGTGACACAGCCTGCTTCCCACCCCCATGCCAACCTCCTCCGCTTCACCTCACCAGAGCCAGAGGGCTCATGCCCCATTGTCTATGCCTCCATTGCCCGGGGCCAACAGCCCCTCTTGGTGCCAGGGCAGCCAGGCTCTGGTGAGCCCTGGGCTGTGGGGAAGCTGCTCCCTGAGCATCTGTACGAGAACATCTTCACTGCAGAACCACATCCACCCAGGGCCCAGGAAGAGGAGGAGGAAGGGCAGTGGGAGCTGGGGTGCCGACAGGCCCCCGAGGGCCACAGCACTGAGGGGGGGCCCCTCTATGACAACCGGGCCGCCCTGGCACAGAACCCCCGGGCCGCAGGCTGGGGGCGCGGAGGGCAGGAGGCACTGTCGGGGCGCTCTGGGCACAAGCCTCACAGCACCCTTCGGGCCAAGCTGGTGCGGCTGCTGAGCCGGGAGAGCCCCGGAGCACGGGACTGGCCATGATGTCGCCGGTGCCGTTCGGTCAATAAAGGTCTCTCCCGGACTCGGCTTCGCCGCTGTTGTGGGGAGTGGGGGGAACGGGCCGGGGCAGCCCCCGCCTCCCCGCTAGGGGGCGCCGCGGTGCCCGCCCCGGCAGGCAGAGGCGTGCACGGTGATTGGCCGAGACGCCCTCTGGCGCCGCCCTCTCCCGATCCTATATAATATGGGGCCGGGCCGGGTGGGGGCGGTGTCCGGGTTCGAGTCCCGTGTGTGTCCGCACGGAACCGCTCCGCTCCCGCCCGCTTCGCCGGGCCACGCTGGCCGCGGGTGAGTGCGGAGAGCCGGGCCGTGTTGGGGAGCTGCGTTCTCTGCCGGGGGGGATGGGGGAGTGAGGGTTGGAGAGCTGAGGCCTGGCTCCAGGGGAAGGCGGGTGGTCGGGGTCGGGCCCGTGTGGGGCAGAACCGGCGTCCTCGACCCCCGGGAGAGGCGACGGTGTGGGATGGGGAGGGGTCCTGGGGCCCCCCGCGGGTCTGGGTGGGGCTTCTCAGCAATAGGAGGGGGCTGCCCAGCCTGTGCACGCTGGACACCCCCGGTGCAGCCGGGCCTCGTCCCGCCGGGGAGAGGTGGGGGGTATCCGCCCGATCCGGGCCGCCCCGTCCCGGCGCCTCGCTGGGGCTTGCGCGGCTGCCGGGCGCCGGGAATGCCTGACACGCAGCTCTTCCCCCGGCCCTCCCGAGCGGGGAGCGGGCTGGTGTCGTCTTACACGCCTTATATAGCCCGCACCGGCCCGGGGAGAGCGGGGGCACGCTGGCCCCCGGCCCTGCAGCCGGCCCGTGCGAGGCGTGGGGAGGCCCGCAGCCCGCCCTGTCCGCCCTCGGGAGGAAGGTCCTGGGGCCGTTCGTGGGGGTCTGACGGCTTCTTCCACATAAAAGGTGGCAAGAGGCTGGTGCTGGCCCATCTGCCCGGAGCCTTGGCCGTCTGACAGCTGTCAGGCAGGGGAGCGCCGGGATTCCCTCCTGCCGAAGCCCCGGAGATGGGCTCGCTCCCAGGGAGCATCTGCTCGGCCGGCTGCCGGAGCACCAGCCTGGCTGCTCTGCCAGGCGCCTCGGGTGGCATCACGCAGCTCCTGTGCTGCTGCTGCTGCTGCTAATTCATCCGGCAAAAATGCTTCTGCTTCATACCCTTCTGTACCTGCCGTTGCTTCTCTGTGGTCTGAACTGCCGTGGCTCTCAGCAGCAGGAGTTCCTGGGATGCTGCAAGGGAGAGCACATCCCAGGTTTGGGAGGAGAGCGGAGCCCACACACACTCCACTGTGGGTAGCAGCAGGGCTGTGCCTGGCTCCCTGGCACTAGTCAGTGTTAGCCTGGGCCCCTCAGCTCTGACGTTGCTGGAGGAGATGCTGATGGATTTGGGGTGCGTCTCTAACCACAGTGTAGGATGGTCGGGTGGAGTTATGGCTGGAAATGTGACCTGCCTCTTGTCCTACCCTGCCAGGTGCCGAGCCCTCTCCTCGCCTGCTCTCCCTACATTGTTCCCATGTACTCTAACACCGGGATCACACCCTCTTCCCTTGCAGAGATGGGCGACATGGAGTCCTACAAGGTGATGCTGAATGGGCCGGCACCCTGGGGCTTCAGGCTGCAGGGAGGGAAGGACTTCAGCATGCCGCTCTCCATCTCCAGGGTAAGAGAAACCAAGGCTGGTGACACCCATCCTTCCTCCTGCCTCTGTGGGAGGGAGGCCGCAGTGGCTGAGGCAGAGCCGTACGGGGGATGTAGATGAGCTGGGGCCCTGGGAATGCTGCATCCTGCCCTGCCTGGCTCCGTGTAGCCTCCTTGGTCCCTTATCAGCTGCAGCCCAACACGGGGGTGTTCCGGGCAGAGAGCTGCAGCAGAAACGTGAAATTCTGCACAGCCTCTGCAGAGGGGGCAGGGGAGGCCCCTTCCGGAGTGTGCCCAACACAGCGGGAGGGGATCTGCTCTCTGAGACGTGGGACTGGCTTCCTGGTCTGTGCCCCAGCACTGGGCTTGGCATCCCAGGACCTAGTCAGTGCCCTTTTGCCCTCCTTTCCACAGCACAGCTCCCAACTCCATGCCTGAGGTCACTCCTGAAATGGGCATGGAGAGGAGGAAGCTGTGCTGCTGCCTGCACAGGGACGTGACTCCCTCCACAAAACTCTCCCATTTCTCCAGTGAGAGCCATTGTGCCACAGCTGGTTGTACCTGAGGCTGCTGTTTTGAGCCTCTCCTGTTACGATGGTCCCGGGTCTGACCATGGCTGTGTGCAGGTCCCCCTCCCCAGGGGGGTACTGGCCACAGCTCTGGCCACGCAATTGCCTTATAAGCCTTGGAATGTGACTGCATCGCCTGTGCCGCTGGCGCTCGGGCAGCTGGCACAGAGGCTGCTTCTCGAAGGACAGCTTTGCTCGTGGCATCGAGTGCTGTGTGGGGACGTGCCCCCAGCACGAGCCAGGCACTGCACACCTGTCCCAGAGGGCACAGATCTCTGCAGCATCCCAGCATGGAGCACAGGCCCTGAGGGCACTGTGTGAGCCTGGAGTCGCCAGTGCTGCTGCCCCGAGGCCTGCTGATCTCTGCTGAGCACGCAGAGACAGCTTCAGCGAGTTTATTCTCTAAAAAATGTTTCTCTTGGCTGCGAGCCAGTTCTTAACAAAGGGTCTGGTCGGATGGAGGAGCCTCCCAGAGCCTGGGGCAGGGGCCTCGTGAAGCAGTGCTTGGTGAGGCTCGGGCAGTGCTGCCGTCCTGGGCAGGGCAGGAGCAGCGAGGAGATTCCCAGGGTTGCAGCCAGTTTTGGGGGGCTCTCTGGTGAGGCTGGGCTGCATGGTAGGGTGGTGTGCTCTGATGGGAAGGGGTGAGCCTGTGCTGCTCTGCACTCCAGAGGCATCCCCAGCCCCAGAGCTCTTGCCCGGAGCATGCTGCTGTCCTTGGCCACTGCTTCCCGTGAGCTGGCCCTGCTGCAGCAGGCTGGAAGGAAGCATCCTGCCCCAGCTTTGTGCGCTGTAGTGGGGCTCTGCTCTGCAGGGTTGGGCAGCACAGGGCAGTGCTGGTGTGTCCATTGGCTTGACTTTCAACTGTGTCCATCACTGTGACACTCCTGGGTGAGCAGTGAGGCTGGTTCAGCTCACTGATCCCACAAAAGAGGTGCCACCATGGCTCTCTGGCATGTATCTCCTGTGGAATGGGCTCTGCTAGGGTGCTGACACCTTGGCTAGGCAGGCTGTAAACCATGGCCCCTGTGCTGGAGCTGGGATAAGGGCTGCAGTCTGGACAGCTGGATGCTGTGTGGCTCATCCTGGCATCTGCCAGCTGGGGAAGAGGAGAGACCCTTTGCTGCTACTGGCGGGAAGGCACTGAGGGATGTGCTGAGGGAGGCTCTGTCCTGGAGGCCCCGGGACAGGGCAGTAGGTGAGCACCTCTCTGGATGTGGTGATGGAGGTGCAGGGAACAAAAGACTGGGTGGAGAGGGGAGGAAGGAAGCCCTGGTTAGCAGGCCTGGGTGGGAAGTAGGAGGGCTGGCACTGCCGTGGCTCCTGGCTGAGCTGGCACCTGTCAAAGAGGTTTCCTGCACGTTGGCATAGAGGGGGGACGGGAAATGCTGACCAGGCTGAGTGAGGCCTCATGACGCAGCCTGACGTGCTCTCCCCTTCCTGGGCAGTCGTGTGAAAACCTCTCCCAGCTCCCGCTCCTGCCTCCAAACCCACGCAGCCACCCCGTGCCTTCCCCAGCCCTCCAGGGCAGCAAGCTGGGGCTTGCAGCAGCATGGCCGGGAGCTGGGGGCACCACTGCTGCTGAGGGCACCCTCCCGTGCCAGGCAGGAGGAACAGGAGGGCAGTGTAGGGACACCAGGGGCGGTACCCATGTCCCGCTGGGAATAGCAGTGGGATGCAGGTGGAACTGGGCCACCTCTAGCCCATATGTGGTGTTTGGCCTTGCGTGGATGGGTAGCGCTGGCCTAGAGAAGGGACATGTGGCTCTGGGACGAGCCGGGTTCTGCAAGGAGGGGCTGGGACTCTGTGGCAGGGATTTTTCAGCCCTCTGACAGTGCTGGGAATCTGGCTCGCTCCTTTTATGTTCATGTCGAACAGGACTTGAGGAAATACTTGGTCTGGGTCCAAGCGCCTCGAGTTCTTCCATGCTGGAGGAGCAGGAATGGCTGCAGCCTGCCCACGTCTGTCTGTCTGTCTGTCAGTGCCTGGGAGCTGTGTACGGTGCTCCAGGCCTTGCTCGGCTCTGGCTGTGCATCCCTGGTGGGAGGGGAGGGCAGCCTCCACTTCCCAGCGTGGGGTTGACGTACAGCCATGCCATGGAGCCATAGCAGGGACAAGGCGCATCCCTGGCACTGTGGCCAGGAAGGGGAACTCGTGGCTGTGCTCCCGGCTGTCCCAGCAGGGCGACGTGGGTGGGGTCGGGTGTCTCCCTGCCCTGGGAGGGCTCCTGCTCCTTTGTGGGAATGAGGTAATGTCTGCGCCTGCTGGGAATGGAACGGGAGCTCGGGCGGCTGGGGGGAGTGCCTAAGGGGTGCCTCCCCTGTCCTTCCCCACCCCAGGCGAAGGGCTGGACATGCCTGTGGTTTGCAGTGAGATGTGGGCTGCCCAACGGGCCCTGACTCACTGTGCTCTCTTCCGGCTCCGGGACCACAGGGATGAGTCCAAGGGGTGGCTGGGCTTCTTGCCGAGGCTGAGGCAGCACTGCCTCTGTGTTTGGCGTCACGGCGATGAGGCCCTGGGGTGCTGGCAGGGTCTCTAGCCATGCCAGAGGGCAGGGGCTGGGCAGTGCCCTGGAGTAGTGCTTTGTCTTCTGCTGCTGCCAAGGGGAAGAGGCTGCTCTGGGCTCATGCACTGGGAAATGGGGAGTAACCTGGGGGTCCCCACTTTCCCCTGGGTCTGTGTGGTGTCCTGTGCTAGGCTGGGGAACCTGTGCCTCTGCAGGCCCCTGCCCTCATGAGGATGTCCCTCTGCTCCCACATCACCACTCGTCTGTTCTGGCTCTCCCTAAATCTGCCTGTCCTGCAGCTGACTCCGGGCGGGAAGGCGGCCCAGGCCGGCGTGGGAGTGGGCGACTGGGTGCTGTACATCGACGGGGAGAGCACCAGTGCCATGACACACATCGAGGCCCAGAACAGGATCCGCGCCTGCGGGGACAGGCTCTGCCTCACCCTGAGCAGGTAGGAATCGTGAGTCCCACCAACATGGGGTTCTGGTCTGACTGGAGCATAATCGGGGCCCTCTGCCCAGTGCCAACTCCTGGCATCACCATCTCCCACCATCACTGCTCCTTACTTAGATCCTGGAAGCCCCTGGCTGTGTCCAAGGGCTCTGCTTGCGTGGATAAGGCTTAACCTGACTGCAAGCCACATGGCTGTGCCAGCTGGCCATGGTTCCCCTCGATTGGGTGCTCTGTCCCTGGGGTACCAGCATGCTGGTGGTGTCTGGGCCAGCTCCAGCACCTGCCCATCTGTCTCCTCTCTTGCAGAGCCCAGAACCAGCTGGGGAAGCCTCAGAAGGTACGTGTTGCTCCCGGTGCCGCAGCGGCAGCTCAGCCCTATCTCAGGGGAAGGGAATCTCAGTGCAGTCAAACAAATGAACTTTGCTCCTGGGGCTTTTAGGGGGCTGGGGTGTGTTTGGAGGTCTAGAAAACCCAGCTGGAGGAGCAGCTCTGGCACCATGGAGGATCAGAGGCAGTGGGATCTGCTTAGTAGGGGCCTGGGCCCAGATTGTCTGTGCCCCTGCTGGTGCTGGGTGTGGGCAGGCATGCAGAGGGGCCAGCACAGGGGAGGAGGCCGGGCAGGTGCAGCACTGTGTTTGCTAGTGCTGGGGAGTGCCCTGGCATGGGGAGGCAGGGCTGGGGCTGGTGATTGGTGGCTCCTGGGCAGAAGCCACCTGCATGTGTTCAGCTTTGTGCCATGGGACGGTTGCGATCGGCGTGTGTGCATGCACCGCCCTGCCACGGGCAGCAGCGAGTGTCCGGGGCACCTACTAATCTTCAAGTGACCCTCAGGCTGGGTTTGTGACCTGCTGTCGCTGGGCCAGGTGCCCAGTTGAGTGAGTGCCAGCCTGGCAGAGCCCAGTCTCCAAGGTGCACGTGCTGTCCAGCTTTCCTACCTGGCTGCCTGCTGCGCTGCCTGGCCCAGGGCTGCGCCTTGCATGCTGCTTGACGTGTGAGCCCGTGTCTGTGTGTTTTGTCTCGCTCAGGACTCACTCCCCTGCTCTGAACCCCTGAAATATAACTTCGCTCCCAGCACCGCCCTCAACAAAACAGCTCGGCCCTTCGGGGCCGGCTCACCTCCGAACCCACGGCCCGGGCTGGTGACGAAACCCGTGATGTACGCGCCCCTGGCGCCCGCCTGCACCCCCCAGCACAACGGGTATGTTGCTGTCCGTCCTGCTCCAGGAGGATCGGGGGGAGCCTGCTGCCCGGCCCTGCTGCGCCTTGCATGCCAGGCACCCTGGGTGGGAGCGGGTGACAGTGCCCGTGCCGGGGTCCCTGGTGGCTGGTGCGGAGGTGGCACAAGAGAACTGTCGCACACAGGGACACGCAGCCACGCTCGTGCCGGTCCCTTGCTCAGGGATGTGTCAGCCTGTGGGGACTCCTGCCAGGCTTGACATGGTGGCTGTAGCAGGACACCAGCTGGCATCTGCAGCGGCAGGGAAACGGTGGCTGGCTGTGATCACCAGCCGGTGCCTGCCTGGGGACGTCCTGCTGGTCCCCTGGCTGCAGGAACAGGCTGAGCAGAGTGACGGCCTCCAGCCCTGCCACACTGTTCTCCCCCAGCTCTGCTCGGCTGCATGTGTCCGGCAGCTGCTGGTCCCTGCTCCTCCTGCCAGAGCTGCTGTGGTGCCCAGGAACTGGGCAATGGGGTGGGATGTGGCACTGACTGCCCTGGGCATCCAGGCCTGTTGTGGGGTCTGAGGGAGCAGTCTGGTCCGTTGGCATCTGCCTCTGTGTCCCAGTGTGCTCTCAGCCCTGGGCAAGCTGGGTGTGAGACTCAGAGATAAGGGAACTAATGCAGGCCATAGGTGAGCTCTGGAAATTTCTTGGGTGCTGCTAATTTCACCTTCCTTTTTCTTTCTTTCTCTCCTCCCTTTCTCTTTCCCTCTCCCTACAGGTGCTGAGCCTTGACAAGTCAGTAAGCCTTTTGCCTGCTCTCTCTATCCTCCCTGCATGCCTCTTCCCTGCCAGTGCCTCATCCTCTGGGGCAGGGCCAGCCTGGGGATGGGCAGCAGGCACTGCTCTGCCCTTGTGGGTGGGTCGCTCCTGGCACCAGACTGTACACCCCAGTGCAGAGGGCCAGTGCTGCCAGTCTCTGCCAGCTGCTGGGGCCCTAGAGTGTCGTGTGTGATCCATTCCCTGTTCCCCAAGATGTGGCTTGGCTGGGCGAGGGCTGATGGGCTGTGCTGGGCACTGTGCCCAGGGCCAGGTGGCACTGCCATAGACGGTTGTGGTGCAGCTTCCCTGATGGTGTTTTTTTGACCTTGGCTTATTCTTGCTCTGTCCTTTCTCCTTCTGGCCCTTGGGGCCAGTTTCAAATTGCCAGGAATGATGGTGGTCATTCCAGACTCAGTCCTTCACGGGCCCAGCCTTTGTGGAGGAGGAGTTGGGGGTGGACAGTAAGACAAGGTGTCTCTGGTACCGGTGTGATGTGATTCTGTGCTGGGGAAGGTGGGGGACAGCCCCAGGAGATCTGTCAGATTTGACAGATGACTCTTGTCACTCACAGGCAGCCCCCGCAGCTGCTGGAGTCCCCCAGCACCCCTGTGTGTGACCCTGTGAAGCTGCGGATGTTAGAGGACATTGACGACTCAAAGCCCCACAGCTGGACCTCCCAGTCCCGTTCCTTCCGCAAACTGTCCCGGCTGGTGGGCGCAGACAGCAGTGAGTTCCCACAGGGCCTGGCACTGGCTGACTGCCCAGCTTTGCCAGGGCAGCTGGAGCTGGATAAAGGCTGGTGCCTCGTGGCACTGGAGTGTTGGTTTTGGCCCTATGGGGCAGTTGAGGCACATGGAGCCGCGTCGGGCTGTGTGGGCTCGTGGTGGTGCCGCTGGGCTGGGGCTGTGCTCTGCCCCGTGGCCAGGCAGGGCCATGTGTTGGGACAGGTGGGCAGTGGGAGGAGAGGTCCTTTTCCCTTTCCCGTTCCTTTTCCCTTTCTGCTGTCTCTGGGCCTCCGTTGCTGCAGACTGACTCCATCTCCCCCTTTCTCTCCTGGTGTGCTCAGTGGAGGATGGTGAGGACGAGCTTGTTAAAAAGCCCAGGTAAGGGGAGCGTGTGCTGGAGCAGCAGCAGGAGCCACAAGGTGCCCACCCCAGGCTCAGCCCACACACCTGGTTCTCTCTCGCTGCTTGCAGTCACTCAGGGGAAGCTCTTTGCCCTGTTGCTGTTTATTCTCTCCCTCTCCAAGAGTTGAGCTGTTGGTGGAGCTGCAGAGCTCACCCTGCGTGCACCCCACAACAGGCACCACCAGAGCTCAGCCACTGCTCTGGCCATCACCTCAGGAGGGTCCTGCCTGGACACCCACTGGCCAGACAAGATGTCCTGTGCCGGGTAGGACCTGCTGGGCACTGCTGGCACCAAGCTGGGGAGGTCAAGCTCTGCCATTGCTTCTTGAGGAAAAGGGATCTGGAGAAGGCTGGTGCACTGACAACACCTTGCTGGGGGTATTGGGAGGTGCTAGGCAGCAACTGGACAATGTGCCGTGAGCCTGGCGTGGGGCTGCGGGATGGCAGGGCAGAGCTGGGTGAGTGTTGTCGACTTCTCCTAGGTCTGGAGTGCATTTGTGAGGGATGGGCTGAGCCGTGGTCAAATACTGAGTGTTGTGCTACCATTTTTTCCAATATCACAGGGATGCCCGTGGGTCCAGCTGGGGCACAGTGGAGCAGTGGTGAGTGCCAGGGTCTGGTGAGGGCACATTTGGCAGCACTGCCCTGTGCTGAAGCAGGGTCTGTGCTTGGTGCTGGCTGAAGCTCCTGCTCACTCACAGGCAGCCCCCGCAGCCTCTGGAGCCCCCCAGCACCCCCGGGTGTGATCCTGGGAAGTTGCGGATGTTGGAGGATGCTGAGGACTGGCAGCCCCGCACCGGGACCTCCCAGTCCCGCTCCTTCCGCAAACTGGCCCAGCTGACGGGCACAGATGGCAGTGAGTTCCTGCAGGGCCTGGTGCTGGCTGAGGGTGGTCGACTGTGTTGGGGTAGCCAGAAGCTGGGAGAGGCAGTGGGGTGCTGTGGCACCCAGGAGTTTGGGTTTTGGCCCCAAGTAACTCCCTAAGGGCAGCTGAGCCAGCGGGATCTGCCCAGGGCTGTGTGTGGGCTCATGGTGGTGCCGCTGGTCTGGCTGTGCTCTGCCCCATGGCCGGACAGGGCTGTGCAATGGGGCAAGGGTATGGTGAGTTGGGAGGTTGGTTTTCCTCCTTTCCCTTCCTGCTTTTCCTGGACCTTAGTTGCTGCAGACTGATTCCATCTCCCCCTTTCTCTCCTGCTGTGCTCAGTGGAGGATGGTGAGGATGAGATTGTTAAAAAGCCCAGGTAAGGGGAGCATGTGCCAGGGCAGCAGCAGGAGCCACAAGGTGCTTACCCTGGGCTCAGCCCACAAGGCTTGCTCTCCCTCACTGCTTGCAGTCACTCAGGGGAAGCTCTTTGCCCTGTTGCTGTTTCTTCTCTCCTCTCGTTATCCTCCACCCTTCTGTCCTGTCCTTTCCCTCTTCCTACAGCCACGCTGTTGGCAGAGCCACAGACTCTGCCCTGTGCTCACCCCACAACAGGCACTGCCAGTGCTCAGCTGCTGGTCTGACCATCACCTTGGGAGGGTCCTGCATGGACACCCGCCTGCCAGACAGGCTGTTCCCAGATGAGGTGTCCTCATGCTGGGTGTGCAGGCAGGACCTGCTGGGCACTGCTGGCACCGAGCTGGGGAGGCCATGATGCAGCACAGTGTGCTGGACACAGTGGGCCGGGGTGGCTGGTAGCACGGACACCACCTTGCTGGGGGAGTCGGGAGTTGCAGGGGTAGGGACTAGACCAGCCTGGGGCATAATGTCTTGTGGGGCCGTGGAATGGCTTCAGGGCTGGTCAGGAGTGAACGCTGTCAGCGTTTCTCCACAAGGCTCGTGTGTCTCTGGGGCTGTGGATGCATATGGGGAGGGATGGGCTGGTCAAATACTGACTGTTGTGCCACCATTCTTTCTGATGCCACAGGGATGCCCGTGGGTCCAACTGGGGCACGGGGCAACAGCGGTGAGTGCCATGGTCTGGCAGAGGTGTTGGCATTTGCCAGGGCACCTTTTGGAGTGCTTCCCTGTTCCAGAGCAGGGTCTGTGCTTGGTGCTGAGCTCCTGCTCTCTGTTAGTCACAGGCAGCCCCCGCAGCTGCTGGAGCCTCCCAGTGACACTGTGTGTGACCCTGTGAAGCTGCGGATGTTAGAGGACATTGACGACTCAAAGCCCCACACCTGGACCTCCCAGTCCCGTTCCTTCCGCAAACTGGCCCGGCTGGTGGGCGCAGACAGCAGTGAGTTCCCGCAGGGCCTGGCCCTGGCTGACTGCCCAGGTGTGCCCAGCTTTGCTGGGGCAGCTGGAACCAGATAAAGGCCGCGGTGTGTTGTTACAGCAGGGCTTTGGTTTTGACCCCATGTGGGCCCTCTGGCAGCTGAGCCAGCAGGAGCTGCCCAGGGCTGTGTGGGCTCATGGTGGTGCTGCTGGGCTGGAGCCATGCTCTGCCCTGTGGCTGCGCAGGGCTGTGTGTTGGGGCAGCGGGAGGAGAGGGCGTTTTTCCTTCCTTTCCCTTCCCTTTCCTTCCTGCTGTGCCTGGGCCTCAGCTGCCGCAGACTGATGCCATCTCCCCCTTTCTCTCCTGGTGTGCTCAGTGGACGATGGTCAGGATGAGCCTGTTACAAAGCCCAGGTAAGGGGCAGCAGCAGGAGCCACAAGGTGCCCACGCCAGGCTCAGCCCCCACAGCCACTTCACCCTCGCTGCTTGCAGTCACTCTGGGGGTGCTCTTTGCACTGTTGGGGGTTCTTCCCTCCCTTTCTGTTCCCTCTCCCAGACTTGAGCTGTTTTCAGAGCTGCAGAACAGGCACTGCCAGCGCTCAGCCACTGCTCTGACCATCACCTCAGGAGGGTCCTGCCCCAAGAACCCACCTGGGTAGGGTTGGCTGGTGACAATCACAACACCTTGCTGGAGATGTTGGGAGGTGTTGGGCAGCAACTGGTCTTGGTGCTTTGTGTCCTGTGTGGCCATGGAGCAGCTGCAAGGCTGCTGGTCAGCATTTCCACATGGCTTGTGCCTCCATGGGGCTGTGGGTGCATGTGGCAGGGATGGTCAAACAGTGACTGTTGTGCTGCTGTTGTTTCCAATGTCACAGGGATTCCCACGGGTCCAGCTGGGGCACAGTGGAGCAGCGGTGAGTGCCAGGATCTGGCAGAGGTGCTGCCATGTGCCAGGTCACCTTTGGGAGCACTGCCCTGTGCTGCAGTGTTGAGCAGGGTCTGTGCTTTGTGCTGGCTGAGCTCCTGCCCTCTGTCACTCACAGGCAACCACTGGAGCCCCCCAGCACCCCCGGGTGTGATCCTGGGAAGTTGCGGATGTTGGAGGACGCTGAGGACTGGCAGCCCCGCACCGGCACCTCCCAGTCCCGCTCCTTCCGCAAACTGGCCCAGCTGACGGGCACAGATGGCAGTGAGTTCCTGCAGGGCCTGGTGCTGGCTGAGGGTGGTGGATTGTGTTGTGGTAGCCAGAAGCTGGGAGAGGCAGTGGGGTGCTGTGGCACCCAGGAGTTTGGGTTTTGGCCCCAAATAACTCCCTAAGGGCAGCTGAGCCAGCGGGATCTGCCCAGGGCTGTGTGTGGGCTCGTGGTGGTGCCGCTGGTCTGGCTGTGCTCTGCCCCATGGCCGGACAGGGCTGTGCAATGGGGCAAGGGGATGGTGAGTTGGGAGGTTGGTTTTCCTCCTTTCCCTTCCTGCTTTTCTTGGGCATCAGTCACTGCAGACTGACTCCATCTCCCCCTTTCTCTCCTGCTGTGCTCAGTGGAGGATGGTGAGGATGAGATTGTTAAAAAGCCCAGGTAAGGGGAACGTGTGCTGAGGCTGCATGTCCCAGGCAGGTGTCTGGGCACTGCTGGCTCTGCACTGGGGATGCTGAGCTGCACCTTAACCTTTTGGGCATACAAGGAGTGAAGGAGGCTGATGGCACTGGAAAAACTTGGCTGTGGGATGTTGGGAGGTGCTGGGTAGTGTGTGCACCTGGGGCACATGGTCCTGTGAGCTTGGTGTGGCAGAGCTGGGTGAGTGCTGCTGGCTCATTTGCCCTCAGCCTCGTTGCTTCTCATGACTCTGGGCAAACTCTTTGCCCTGTTGTGGATTCTTCTCTCCCTCTTTGTCCTCTCCAGCTCCCAGGGCCGAGCTGGTGGTGGACCTGCAGAGCCCACCCTGTGCTCAACCCACAGCAGGCACTGCCAGTGCTCAGCCACTGCTTTGACCATCACCTTGGGAGGGTCCTGCCTGGACACCCACCAGCCAGGCAGGCTGTCCCCAGATGAAGTGTCCTCATGCTGGGTGTGCAGGCAGGACCTGCTGGGCACTGCTGGCACCGAGCTGGGGAGGCCATGATGCAGCACAGTGTGCTGGACACAGTGGGCCGCGGTGGCTGGTGACACAACGCTTTGCTGGGCATTTTGGGAGTCATGGGGCAGGGACTGCATCTGGGGCGCGATGTCTTGTGGGGCCGTGGAATGGCTGCAAGGCTGGTCAGGAGTGAACGCTGTCAGCGTTTCCACAAGGCTTGTGTATATCTCTGAGACTGTGGGCATGTATGGGCAGGATAGGCTGAGCCATGGATCAGCCACTGACTGCTGTGCCGCCATTCTTTCTGATGCCACAGGGATGTCCGTGGGTCCAGCTGGGGCATGGTGGAGCAGCGGTGAGTGCCATGGTCTGGCAGAGGTGTTGGCATGTGCCAGGGCACCTTTTGGAGTGCTTCCCTGTTCTAGAGCAGGGTCTGTGCTTGGTGCTGGCTGAGCTCCTGCCCTCTGTCACTCACAGACAGCCCCCACAGCTGCTGGAGCCCCCCAGCACCCCCGGGTGCAACCCCGGGAAGCTGCGACTGATAGAGGACACTGAGGACTGGCAGCCCCGCACTGGGACCTCCCAGTCCCGCTCCTTCCGCAAACTGGCCCAGCTGACGGGCACAGACAGCAGCAGTGAGTTCCTGCAGGGCCTGGTGCTGGCTGGGGGTGCTGGACTCTCGCCCCAGCTGCCAGGGCCCAGCAGAGTCTGGAGTGGCATTGGAGTGTTGGTTTTGGCCGTGTGTGGTCCCTGTGGGGTGGCTGAGTCAGTGGGAGCTGCCTGGGGCTGTGCGTGGTCTCGTGGTGGTGCCGCCAGTCTGAGGCCTTGCTCTGCCCTGTGGACGGGCAGGGCTTTGTTTTGGGGCAAGGGTTGGCGGGAGGAGAGGTTGGTTTTCCTCTTTTCCCTTTCCCCTCCTGCTGTGCCTGGGTCTTGGTCTATGAGGACTGACTGTTTCCTCCTTTCTCTCCTGCTGCGCTCAGTGGAGGATCATGATGATGTGTTTGTTAGGAAGCCCAGGTAAGGGGAGTGTGTGGCAGCAGGAGCTGGGGGGCTGCATGTCCTGGGCAGAACCCCTGGGGCATTGCTGCCCCTCAGCTGGGAATGCCAAGCTGCGCCGTGGTGTCCCAGAAACAGCAGGTTGGGGGTGGATGATGGCACTGGCCAAATCTCACTGGGTTGTTGTGATGTTTGGGCAGCACCTGGACCTGGGGCACAGTGTCCTGTGAGCCTGGCGTGGGGCTGCGGAGCAGCCGGGCCAAGCTCATGGATGTCACCAGCTTGTCAGGGTTGTTCCTTGTTCTGTGCAGCCAGGCAGGGGTGGTGCACAGGACCCCATTTTTTGCCTTTACCGCTCTGTGACACCTCCTGCCCTGGTGCCATGGCCCTTGGGTACCAGCTCTGCCCAGTTTACTCTGACAAAAATAAAAGCTGGGTTTGTTGCCATCTCCTTTTTGTTTGTCTTGGAGAGGCACAGAGCTGCTGGCTCGCTCTCTCTCCCTGTCCCCCCTCTTTTGGTGAGCTGTTCCTCTCTAGCCCTGGCTTGCGCTGAGCTGGACCCTGGGGCTCCCTGCATCAGGTCAAGTCCGCCTGCATCCCAATGAGACTGGGGGTGATCATCACATGCTAGTAGGCAGCCAAAGTCTGTGTGGTCCCTGGGGTCCCTGGTCAGTCTGGAGCAGCCCAGAACCCTCCTTCCTGCCACTCCCCAGACCACCACAGTGGGTACCAGAGACCCTGGGGGTGCTGTGTCTTGGCAGGTCTCAAGGCCCTTGGCTCAGTACCTCATCAGTAAACCAGCTACTGCTGGGCAAGGGGGCTTGGCCAGCTCCTTCCTGCTTGTTGGGGTGGGGAGCCCTGCCTGCACCCCCCGGGCAGTGGGGGCGAGTGGGGCAGGCTGGATTAACTGCTTGTTCTGTAGCCAGGTCTCCGTGCCGGACCCGTCCCCAGGAGCAACGATGAAGACTGAGCCAGGACTGGGTGAGCAAAACATCTCCTCTGGGCTTTTTGGGGAGGGGCTGCCGAGAGATCAGGAGCACTGTCCTGAAGACTTGTGTGTGTGTGCAGCCCCCAGGACCCCCAGTGCCACCACCCCTGGCCCCACCAGCCGCCCACCCTGGGCTGTGGACCCCTCGTTTGCCGAGCGCTACGCCCCCGACAAGACGAGCACGGTGGTGAGCAAGCACAGCCAGCCGGCCACGCCGACCCCCATGCAGAACCGCAGCTCCATCGTGCAGGCAGCCCAGCAAGCCCCCGAGGGGCCCGGCCGCACCCCCCTCTGCTACAAGTGCAACAAGGTCATCAGGTGAGCCCTGGCTGCCACCACCGCCACGCCAGCGTCCGGGGCCCCAGCGTGGCTGACGTGGCTCTGTCCTGCCGCAGGGGACGGTACCTGGTGGCGCTGGGCCATTATTACCACCCCGAGGAGTTCACCTGCTGCCAGTGCAGGAAGGTGCTGGATGAGGGCGGCTTCTTTGAGGAGAAAGGCTCCATCTTCTGCCCCAAGTGCTACGACACGCGCTATGCACCCAGCTGCGCCAAGTGCAAGAAGAAGATCACCGGGGTGAGTGTCCCTCAACCTGCCCTCCATCTCCTGTCCTTGCCCCCTGCTGTGAGTGCCTGGCTCTGTCCCTTCCCACCTTGGTCCCATCTCAGGGGATTCCTTGTCCCTTCCTGCCCTTGGTGGTGCTGCCCTTGGCTGACAGTGGCTCCCCTCCAGGAGGTGATGCACGCTCTGAAGATGACCTGGCATGTGCAGTGCTTCACCTGCAACGCCTGCAAAACTCCCATCCGCAACCGAGCCTTCTACATGGAGGAGGGACAGCCGTACTGCGAGAGAGGTAGGACCCAGGGACCCCATGTGTCACCTCATGTGGCCCTGGGGTGCCACTGGGACTCAGCAGCTGCGCACGGGGGTGGGGGATGAGCTGCCCTGCTCTGCGGGGCTCCCCCTGGGCTGTGCAGAACACAGAGACCCCAATCCCACAGCTCTGGGCCCTCCATCCTGGTTCTCCCTAGCTGCAGGGTAGTGCCATGCTCCTATGTTGCCATGGCAATGAGGGAGGATGTACATCAAAGCGAGTGCTGCATCCTGGGAGATGAGGTTCTCCTCCTCCTCCCTGGAGCCCTGTGGTGGCCAGGCCACCCTGCCCCTCTCCTAGGTGTGCAGGGCACTATCCCACCTGGAGGGGGGCTGGCAGCAAGTTGTCCCCCGGCTGTGCCTGTGGCATCCCAACTGAGCTGCAGCCCTGCTCCCCTGGGATGAGCAGCTGTAATGCATGGAAGTGCTGACCTGGGCTCTGCCTTTCCTTGCAGACTATGAGAAGATGTTTGGCACCAAGTGCCGTGGCTGTGACTTCAAGATCGATGCTGGGGACCGGTTCCTGGAGGCGCTGGGGTTCAGCTGGCACGACACTTGCTTTGTCTGTGCGGTGAGCAATGTGCCTTCCTCCCCGGCTGATGCAGGGGCCTGTGCCTCTCCCCAACAGTCCTGCTCTGGGTTGGGCACACCAGCAGCACAGGGGACCTGCTGACACAAGGTTTTTCCCACTTGCCTCCGTTCTGGGGCCTTGGGACTCTGCTTTGAGTCTTCTGGTCCCTGGCAGTGCGCCAGGGCTATGTGGAGTGGTCCGTGGTCCCTGTGCAACACCGGTGCTGGGCTGTGGGGGATCCGAAGGCTGGCTCAGCCCCCCAGCCTGACCACCTGCACTCTCCTCCCCAGATCTGCCAGACCAACCTGGAAGGGAAGACCTTCTACTCCAAGAAGGACAAGCCTCTCTGCAAGAGCCATGCTTTCTCCCACGTGTGAGGGGTGGGAGTTCAGCTGTGCCCACGCGTGCCCCTGGCCCTGCATGCTCCTCTCCCCCTGCCCTGCTGCCCGCAGGGAGACAGGCTGGGCCCTTGGCCCTTTCCCTTGCTCCTGCCTCTTTCCTGGCAGCTCCTGGCTCAACTCTAGCCAGAGACAGTGCTGGGTCCAGAGCCCCTTATAGCTGTGTGGCTTCTTACATGCTTCTCGACTGGCCCCAGGAGCCCTGAGACGGGGATGCTGCATGGATCTCCTGCCCCTGAGCCACACAGCATGGTGGGCACAACCATGCTGAAGCTGGAATTGGAGGGGGTCTGCCACAGCCAGGCTGTTCCCTTGCTGCCTGGCAGCTCAGTGCTGGGGCAGGGATACCCCTTAGACATCCCTGAATGGGTGAGGACCAGCCCCTATCTCACTCCCCCACCTTCCCTGCTGTGTGCTTGGGGCTGGAGACCCGGCCCTGCTCCCCTGCTGGGGCCCTGCCCATGACAACCCACCAGTCACCCCTCAAACTGCTGCCGTGGCTCCCTGCCCCGGTTGCATTCCAGGGGCGTCTGTGCCCTGTGCCGCCCACCCCGCTGGCCCAATGCTCCCCTGGGGCTGGCAGCACCCCCAGCCCAGCGTGGCCCAGCCGTGGGCTAGCAGCGTGTGCTGATGGCCAGCCCAGCCAGACAGCTGCTCCTGCAAGGCTTGGGCACAGCTTCCTACCAAAGAGCTCTCTGCCACTGCCATCCTGGGCCCATCAATGCCTCCCCCCTGCCCTCACCCTCCGGTCAGGCTGCACTGATGTAGCCACGGTGCTTTTAGTGCCTTTAATAAACACTTCTCTGCAAGTGCCGGCTGTCTCTAGGCCTGTGGTTTTGCCGAGTGAGGTGCGGCCGGCTGGGAAGGTCACACTCTGCCCTCATCCCGCTCCCTCTGGGGCCTGACTCAGCTCCTTCCAGCTTTCCAGGGAAAATCTTCTCCTCACATTTCTCCTCTGCCAGCGTCAGCCCAGGCTTGACCCCTTGTGTTGACTGGGTCATCCCTCTTGTATCAGGCAGGACCGCCAACGGAGGCAGTAATTAATCTGAGGGGCAAAATGCAGCAAGGAGAGATGGGGAAGGGGTCAGACATCACTGGGGGTCCCTACATACCTGGCAGTGTCCTCTAGTCCCTATGCCCTGCCCCCGAGTCCTGTGAAGGGGATGAGGAGTCATGGGGCATGCGTGGGCCACGTGCACCAGCTCTGGGCGTTCTCCAGCGTGGAGCAGCCAAGCGTTCGCTCACGCGATGCAGCTGCCGTCCCAAAGGACGGGTGTGAGGCCACGCCGGCACCTCCGGCTGGAACGGGCTCGAGGGCAGCGGGTGTGGGGAAGTGGGTGTTCTCCTCCCTCTCCACTCTGACAGCTGGAACGGTCATTAATAATTGCAGCCCTTACCAGGATGAGCAATTGTAAGGAAAATTGTCTTGCTCATCTACTGGAAGGTTCTGCCGGGGGCAGGAGCTGGCTGTAGGAAGCCAAATGCCTCCTGGCATCACCCAGATCTGGGCTGCCGTGCCACATCTTCTCACTGCCAGTTCCAGGAGTGCAAAAGCCCATCAAAGATGGGGCGAGAAAAGTCGAGTGATAAAGACAGGCTGGGGCTGGGCCAGGCGCTCAGGCCGGGGCACATGAGAGCGATGGGATGGTCACACTGGGGAGCAGCAGGACACGGGTGTGACAAGGGACAGAAGCAGCTGGTGCCTGCCTGGCACGGCCGGCAGGAGCAGGGCTGTGGTGAGTGCCCGCGTGTGAGTCCCAGCTGCGCAGCCAAGGTCAGGGGAAGCACAGGGGAAGGTGAGGTGGCTGCAGCCACACGTGAGCGGCCAATGAACCAACCCCGGCTCGGCTCGGACAGAACTCGTGAGAGGAGGGCAGGAAAGGGGCAGGGGCAGGCAGTCGAGCGGCCGGAGCCTGCGGGGATAGCAGGGTCTGGGAACAGGTTCTGCCAGCTCAGCCCTGGGGTGCCCAGTCAGTGGTGGAGCAGGACCAGGGCACAGCCAGGGTCCTTCAGCCAACCTGCCTCTCCCCCGGGGAGAGCCAAGCGTCCCCTTGTGTCACTGCAAGCTCTGTGCTCACGGGGGGCTTAGCTCAATCTGGCTGGTTCCCTGTTGCCTCTGGGCCCTCCTGCTTACGCCTCTACCACCCAAGGTGCCTCTGTGCTTTGCCAAGGGCATCTCTTGCCCACCAGCTCTGCACACCATGTGAGGAGCTTGTGCACAGGCAGCGGAAGGAGGGTCTCGGGTGGGCTGCGGAGGTGGAGCCTGGGGAGGGGCTGCAGCCTCGCTGCTCCGAGAACAAAGCCTGGCGGCGGCAGGCTCAGAGCTCCCACCACATCCCTGAGCAGGGTCCCACCACATCCACCCCCAAAGCCATCTGAGCTGCTTGTGGGGCGCCTGCCCTGGCCCCAGCCCCCGCGCTGGCCCCGGCAGCTGCTCCACAGCTGCTCCCAAACTCTCACAGCCTCTTAGGGCGGCTCCGGCTCTGGCCTCGCTCGGAAATGCTGGTGCAAGGAGGGCGTGGGGGGAGCGGGCGGCACAGCCCGGGCCCGCGACACCCTGTCCCATGTCCCATTGGGGTCATCCACGGGCTGCTCTGAAGGGCTTGTCTTGGGACGGGTCACTCCAGCAACATCCCCAGCCTGCAGGGATCAGGCCCTGTGCGCTCCCCAGTGCTGCTCCGGCACAGAGACCCCTCCAGCGCAGTGCTGGTCCACGCTGGGGGCAGTGCGGGGGACAGGGAATCCCTGCCTGCCCTGGCAGGGAGCCCCTGAAAAGCCCTGCTCGGGTCATTGCAAAAGCAACAGTGGGTTCACACAGAGGCGAAACCTCCGAGAAAAGGCGCTGCCGGACGCAGCCCGGCAGAGTTCTGAAGGGACCGGGGGCTTGGGAGCGGTGGGGATGGAGGGGCAGACAGGCAGCAAAGGGGCCCCCAAAAAGGCTGTGTCCACTGACCCCTTGTGCGGCAGCGAGAGCGTGGCTGGGTGTGTAGGGCAGACCCTACGGTGCCGTGTCCTTGGAGAGGAAACTGGGCACGGGGGCTCGGCGTAGGGCAGCTGAGGGCACAGGAAACCCGGTGTGTCGTGTCCCCTGAGTGTGGAAGACGTGGGGCAGGGGAGAGTCTGGGAATGGAGAGGACCACCCAGCACGAGAGGTCTCCAGGGTGCAGGTTCCCAGGAGGGGCAGTACAGGATGCGGGGTCCCCAGGGCGGAGGAGAGCCCGGGATGTGAAATCACCCGGGGTGCAGGCTCCCAGGAGGAGCTGAGCCGGGGTTCAGCGTTCCTGGGGAGGGGGATGGCCCGGGGCGCGGTATCGCGGGGGCAGAGCGGAGCCGAGGCTGCGGGATCCCGGGGGCGAGCCGTGTGCGGGGGCAGCCCGGGGCGG
>VZRQ01003523.1:101009-118770 GCA_013397975.1 Machaerirhynchus nigripectus | reverse complement strand
GGATCCGCGGGCCCCCCGCATCCCCCGCCCCGGGACCCGCCGCCGCGCGGGGGTTACCGGCTGGGGCACCGGTACTGCCGCGGGAATTCCCCCCCGCCCCTGGGGAACGGCGGCGGGATGCCGGTGGCGAGACGGCCGGGGCATCCCCGGGGGTGGCCGCGGGAGCCCACGGGGTGGGGCCGGGGATCCCCGTGTATCGACTCCCGGTCCGGGGGGGGTGAGGGCCCTGCGATGCCCGGTGGTGCCACAGGCTCCCACAGTCGGTAGCCCTCCACTCGCCCTGGAGGTACCCTGGGGGTGCTGCCACCCGTTCCCCCAATGCCATCCCCAGCCTCCTCAAGGGGTGACAACTACATGCTCCGCGGGGTGACAGCCAGCACGGGGACACAGGCAGGGAGGGCAGCTCAGCCGCTGGCAAGACCTTAACAGCCCCTGCCCCAGCCCACCTGGCCACTGCAGTGGGACACGTGGCTCTGCAGGGGAGGGGTGCTAGCCTGGCCCCCAGTACAGCGAGGGACCGAAATGGCACTGGGCGTCCTGGGGTCACCCCACGCCCTTGGGTGCCATACCCCCAAGAAGACCCCTCACCAGCCTGGCCTGGGCAGTTGTCCCTGAGCTAGGGCTCCCCCAGCCATTTGCCATCGGGGGGTTGTCACCAGCTCTTCTCTGCTGTAACTGAGGCAGGTGGTCGTGGCCCGCATGGGAGACCCCTCTGGCTCCTTGGGGCTGTGCCAAGCTTGGGGTCAAGAGTCCCCGCTGTCCCTTCGCTGCGCCCTGGGGCTGTGCCAGGAGCGGGGCAGCGCTGTTTCGGGGCGGAGCCGTGCCAGATGCGGGTGGGTGACGGGGTGTGGGTGCCCCACGCAGGCCACGACCCCGCCGCCGTTTCCTCCCCGTGGGCAGGGTGGCAGGCGCCCGCTGCGGCTGCACACACGGCGCATTGTTTTGCCGGGGCCCGGCCGGAAGGACTTCCTCCACCCCGGCCAGGGGGAGACCTGGGGAATCCGGGGGCTGGCAGCCCACTCCCACCGCCGCCGGGCATAGCGGCTCCGGTGTCTGGCCAAGCCCCACCACCTCGCTCGCAGCAGGGCCGCAGTGGCCATGTGTCCCCCGGCCCCCTTGGCTCTGGCCCCGACTCACCTTGCTGGGACTCGCCTCCTGCGATCCGACCTCACAGCGCGGCCACGGCAGCCGGGCACTGCCGGCTCGGTGGTTGTGGGGGTGCCCCAGCAGCACCCAGGGCGGGCAGGAGGCTGCGGCCATGCGGGGGGACCGGGGTGCTCCCTTGAAGCATGGGGACCGCAGGGACGGGGCGCACGGTCGTGCTCACGGGCATCATCAGGTCAGGGCGAGGGCGGGCAAAGGGAGCCAGGCCTCCGGCCCCGCCAGCGCCGGGGGCCGGGAGCTGCCTTCCCCTTCCCCTTCTCCCCACGGCGGCGGGGGGAGGCAGGCGGGGGAGCGCTCCCCGAGCCACATGGTGGGCTGGAGGAGGAGCCGTTGCCCAGGCAACAGCTGAGAGCATCCTTCACCCCTGAAAATGGTGTGCGGAGCTGCCGCCACAGCCCCACAGCACGGGGCACTGCTCAGGACCCCCACAGCTCGCCTGTGTCCGTAGGGTCCAGATCCACCCATTTCGGCTCTGGACATACACCAGCATCCCCTCGGCTGCACGCTGCTACCCCCAGCAAGGGCAGGGATGGGGATGAGACACCCTTCAAGTGCTGGGCACCGCTGGGCAGATGGGAACAGGCAGAGCCACTTTGCTGCCCTGCTCAGGTCTGGCCACGGCTCTGTTCACCCCCTGGCCCTGCCTCAGAGCCACCCTGAACATGTGACAGACACACGGACATGCTGGTGACCCCAGGACCTCGGTGTCAGGGTGCCATGACCCAGGCAGTGCCAGGAGGGCAGCACACTCATCCTGACTGGTGCGTTTGGAACAGCAATCCCCAGGCAGTCCCCATCCCCCTGCCTGCCTTCCTTCCTTCTACGGCTGCAGAAAATTCCTGGATTTTACCCCAAGATGCCCCCTCTGAGTGTGAGAACTCCTCCTCGGCCCGCTCCCATAGCAACTGTTCCCTAGCTACCCGGCCGCACTTGCTATTCTCATCCCAGTGCAGCTGCGTGTGGCCCCCCCGCGCTGCACACGAGGCTGTCGCCGCTGCTGCCAGCCCCGGACCCCAAACCCTCCCTGCATCCCCGGCCAGGCTGCCCCCCTCTGACTGCTTCACCCTTGGTGACCGTCGTGACCCTCACCCTGCGTCACCCCGCAGGGTCTCTCCCCTTGGAGGGGCTGTTCCTTGGGCTAAGGAGCAGCACTCTGTGCTGCCACAAGGTTCCCATTCATGGTGGCCTCCCTGCAGCAGTAATTCACCGTGACCAGAGGGCAGCAGGACTGTCTCAGCCCCACAGCACATCAGGAGGGGCTGTGCTGGGGATGCACATGCCCCAGAGGGGACTGCAGCAGGCACAAGCATCCCAACAGCACAAGGCCTGTTGTGCTCCCACACTGACCTAAAACATGCAGCAGAAGACACTGAGGGTCATCTGTGGTTGACCCATGGCAGGGTCATCACTCAGGGCTCAGCCAGCATCAGCTCTTTTGCCCTGGAGGGCAACCCCAGCCCTTCCCTGCAGGACAGGAGCACCAGCAGAGTCCATGGCAGCCCAGGAACGAGGTCCCCACTCCCCTTCTTACAGCCAACCCTGTATGGCCCAGAGCAGGCCCCCCCATGACACGAGAGCAATACAAGGCACAGCAAATCTTTACACTTAACAAAAGGTTAAAAATTTAAATACTCTCCAACTTTAGTGCAAGGCAAGCAAATGATACCACAGGTCCAAGTAGGTGCTCAGCCCCCCTGGGGGGCCTGGCTCAGAATGAGCAGAGGCAGAGGCACACGCACGCACGCGTGTGCACACACACACACAGAGAAGGGACGAGTTATTGCTCAGGACACAGCTGGGACAAGTGTACACAAGAGGGGACATGACAAGCTGAATGGACAGGTGGGCTGATCCCCACACTGCTCCCGATGGACGGCTCCTGCCTGTGGGTGCAAGAGCTGTGCTGGCTCCCTAGAACCCTTGGGGACACACACTAAGCTGGTCCCAGCCCACTCACCCTTGGGCCACGGCTTTACGTGACCCCGGGAAGCGACATTCCCTTTACCACAGCTTTGCTCCCTGAGAGCAGGGTCCTTTATGTGTCTGCTCCTCCACCACCGAGTTGGGCCTGGGGACGGCCACACCTCCGGAATGCACAGGTCTGGAGCTGGTGGCACCACACTGTCACCGTCCTGCAGCGTGCCGGGGATCAGACCAACCCTTTGGCCACAGCAGCAGTAGGTGCCCGTGAGTGGCCCTGTCCCGCCGTGCCAGCGGTCTGGAGAGGGGCTCAGCATGTGAGACGAGGCAGGAGGCAGCAGGCTCCAGCAGACAGGGACGCGAGGACGAGGCAGTGACGCTCTGCTGCCAGGACGCAACGGGAGACGCTTTGGCACAGCGCTTTCCTGTGCCTCGGGGCTGAGCAATGGACTCCGCTGGAGCCAGGACACCTCAGCACAGCCAGAAAGGTCCAGGAAAGATGATTTTAGACACCTCAAGGCACAGAAGGCCTCTGTCCAGGACTCCCTGGAACAAAGCTGGAACCGTCGCTCCTCCCATAGGAGGACATTTGTGCCTGTGACAGGGTGGGGGCAGTGCAGGCCCCCACCCATAGATTAAAAACCGACATGTGATATGTACAGACCGACATATATAAATATACATCAAACCTGCGGTGCCGCTTCGGCACCGTGGAATGTGTCAGCAGAGCTGCTCCAGCCTGGCCTCGGCCCACGCTGGCATGATCCCTCCCTCCCACCCTGGGCCCGGGAGGGGAGCGGCAGCCGGCGGCAGCAGCACCATCCCAAGTGGCAGATTTGGAAGTGTCCGGGTTTGTCTCAGGGCTTGCCCGTGGTCAGAGGCACCTCAACCCGAGCTGTGTGCTGCTGCCAGCCTTGGAATCATCCTCACAGTCTTCAAATACAGACGTGTAAAACTGTAAACAAATCCACCTTGTGGGGCCACTGCGACCGTGTCCTTCAGGCTGGGCACTCAGGAGAGGCAAGGAGGTCCCAGGGGCTGGAGAACTAGCTGTGCTCTACAGCCGGGTGGGCTCTTCCTCGCTGTCGCTGCAGTTTCCACAACAGTCCTGAAGTCAGAAGGGCAAGGAGGGGGAGGAGGGAGGGAGAGAGGAGCACAGCAAGCAGAGGGTGAGCACAGTCATACAACCCAGCCTACAGCTGCCCTCTGGCAGGGATGGGCCTGGCCCCCCACCAGGCTGTGTGCGGGAGAGCTACATGGAGGCAAGGGGCTGGAGGGGACCCCCAGACTGCAGAAAACAGTCCAGCTGCATCTGGAAGTTCAGCCCCTGGCAGACAGACTGGTGAGCATGCAGCTGGCTAGCTCAGAAGCTGTGAGGAAGCTGGGCTCCGGGGACTGCAGCCACCCAGGGACACAGCTCAGTGCCAGCACAGACGCTCGGCCCCACCCAGGGCTCAGCTGGCCACGAAAGCAGCTGAAGCCCTTTTTGCTGAAATGGGAGTCTGAGCACGGGGCAATGCCAAACCCTTCACAGTTTCTCAACCCTTCTGTGTGTCCCGGACATCCGGAGAGGAGTGAAGGAAACTTCCCACAGCCCCCTGGGAGCAGAACTCCCAGCAGCGGCAGTGCAGGGGCAATTTTGGCTCAAGCTGAGGGCAAGGCCTCCCCCACAAAGGCAGCAAGAGCAGGGATGCGGGATTAGTGGCTCAGGGGGCAGTTAGAACAACAAGCAGGTTGTGCTCTGCCAGGGGAAGGGGATAGGCACTGAAGGATAACACTCCTCTTTCCCAGATCTTGCCATGTCCGTGGGCCACCGGGTATTTCCCTGAGCAGAGCAGCCAGGAGTGACTGCTCACCTCTGGAAAGAGAAAACACGTGGGAAATCACAGCTCAACCCCTGCTACAAACAGCTGCCCATCCTCTGGCAGGTCCTGCCTGCCTCGGGAAGGGCTGGGTATCCCCAGGGCTGGCTCTGGCTAGGGCAGCCCACGGAACTGCAAAGCACAGTTCAGAGCCTGCCAAGGAGCAGGAGTCAGCACCAGGTGGCTGAGTGGGTCCAGAGCCAACCATGCTGGAGTCCTACAGCTGCACACAGCTGCTGAGAGGCAGCAGCCCAGGCTTTGCCAGGCCTGGAAAGAAGGCAAAGACTGTCCCGGGCAGAGGAGACAGGCAGACAAGCAAGCCCACAGCAGCTGCAAGATGTTTCTGTTCTCCTCATCCCTCGAAAGAGCTGCTCTCCGCCTGGCTCAAGATCTGGCAGAACTGCTCTGGGGAGCCCAGACATTCCAAGACCAAGGACTTGTTCAGGGATGGTATTCATGTCAGAAGGGAGACGATTTATTATTTTAGAGTCTTCAGCATCCCTCTGCCTGGGTGATTCCAGCATGTTTAGCCAGAACCCTCCTTCCCAGCCCTCTGGACTCCCCCAGCATGGGAAGCGCCAGCCAGGCAAGGGCTGGCTCCCTGCAGCCTTGCACGGGTGCCCCTGAGAGCCCTAGTGTCTGGCCACACAACACTAGGGGAGACTGCTCACAGCCCTCTCGTGCCCACCTCCCTGCCAGACCTGCCTGGCACATGCAGGAGCAGGATCACTGTTGCTGGGAGACTGGTTGGGGAGGAAATGCTGGGCAAACCCTTACCTGTCTGCTGAACAAGCGCTGGAGTAACCCTTTTTTGGGCTGTGGAGAAGGCTGCCCTTTCCAGTCCAGGTCTGGGGGCACCGTGCCATCTGTGCTAAAGACATTCAGCTCCTTAAAACACTCTGTCTCGATCATCTGGAAGAGGGAAAAGAAGGCTGCAGCAACTCCTACATGGAGCCCATCACTGAGGGCCCAGCAGAGCATGAGAGCAGTGGGGACAGCATGGGGACACTGCCCTCAGCCACGGTGGGCACAAGCAGGAGCGAAGACCTACCTCGTTCTGCCAAGGAATGGGAACACTCCCCGTGGCAAACTTCTGGTAGAAGTCATTGTCTGTGGGCTCCAGCTCCACTCCTTTCACCGTGGAGAACTGCTCGATGTCCAGAACATCCTTGCAGTAGATGGCCTGGGGCTACGCAGCACAAACATTGCTCTAATGCCAGGCTCCACCTTGATGCCACCACCTCCAACTGTTGCTCATGGCCAAGCCCAGGCCACCTCTCCCTGAAGCCCAGAGCTTGCTGGACCCCTGTTCTGCCAGGCCCAGGGAAGGGGATGGGCCCCATCTCCCCATGCCAGGGCTCCCTCTTCCCTTGACAGCATCAGTGACTGAAGAGGTCAGGACTTACATCTGGCTTGAAGGGAGGGTCCAGCATGCCTGCTTCCAGCCTCCTGAAGTTGAGGTGCTTGAAGAGAGGATGTTCCTTCACCTCCTTGGCCCCAGCTCCTCGGCACCCCAGGCGCTCCAAAGGGTCTTTGCACAGGAGCTGCGACACAAAGGAAATCAACGTCCTGGGTGAAGGGTGCTCTGTGCAGGAGCAGCCCTGGGTTCCTGCAGTGTGTTCTAGGGAGAGCACAGGCCTGCTAGGCAGCTGGGCAAGGAATGAAGGCACTCTGAAACCTCCTGTGCTGCCTTATCAGAGACAAGGGAACCTGGCTGTCACCTCTTGCAGGGAGCAGCCCCGATGCTCTGCTGCTGCACGCACGGAAGTGGTGGGAGTGAAGGGACAGGGCTGCACACCCGTACCATGGTGCAGAGGGAGCGGGCGCAGGGCGAGAACTTCTCCGAGTACTCCTCCTGCACTTCCTTCACCAACCGCTCCACCTCCTCCCGCTTGATCTTCTTCTTGCGCTGCTGGAAGGGGGACTGGCCCTCAATCATCTCGTACACCAGGCAGCCCAGAGCCCACCAGTCCGGGCTGAACGTGTAGCGCTCGTTCTTCACCACCTCCGGAGCTGCAGAGGAGCAGGGGTGAGGGATGTGTGAGGGCAGGGAGAGCACATCTTTTGAACCACTTTTTGCTTAAACCAGGGTCACTTACCCATGTAGCCAACTGTCCCCACCCGGCCCTTGATTGTTTGGCCCTCTGGCACATGCACAGCTAGTCCCAGGTCTGAGATACGGATGTGACCTGCACAGGGGAGGGGACAAAGTCAGGGGGCAATGTTTGAAACTGCCAAAACCACAGGGTAACCCTGGTTCAAGAAGAATAGGAAAAAACTCAGGCTCAGGGCTGCTCTTGATCCTGCACTCACCATGGTCATCCAGTAATATGTTCTCTGGCTTCAGGTCCCTAGGAGGGAAGGGACTCAATTAGCAAGACGCGTGTTGTCAAAGCAAAGGACACAAGCAACAGCCACATCTCAGCAAGTCCCAGATAAGCAACTTTAGGATGCAATGCCCCTGCCCGGGGCACACAGATAACCTTCACCTCACCCTCTGCCCCAGGGCTGACCCTGCAAGCTCTCCCCTCTTGGGCAGAGAGGTGGGACACAACAACCTTCAATCCTCTGCAGTGAGCCTGGGGATGGTTCCCTCTTTGCAGATGCAGAACTCACTATGGGGCAGGCCATGCAAGTGAGAAGGAGCAGAGGCTTCTCTGCTTATCCTGCCCCGGGGCAAGGTAGGACCAGAAGAGACTTCCTGGCCAGTGTTTAGCCATGCTATCCTAACACTGCATCACACCCCTGTGAGTACAGTCAATCCACTTGTTCTCCCTCCTCCCCAGCTCTTGAGCACGTTGGGGCAGCCTACCCTCCTTTGTTCTAGTGTCAATACTGCCCAGGGAGTTCAGTGCCTGCCCTGAGACATTCACAGCATGATCACATCCTGTTCTTGGCGATCATTTACCAGCACAAGGAAGCCAAGCAAAGCTCTCCCTTTCTCCCACAAGATCAGCTTTCTGTTCCTGATTCCTCTCACTCAGCTCTGTGCTGCTTTCAAGCCTGAGCTTATTTTCTTGAGCAGACAGACGCAGCTGGCCTGGTAAGAGCAGCAGGAACCCTCTTGCTGCTGCAGGCCCTACAAGCTCTCCCAGCAGGGACCAGGCAGCACGCACCTGTACACTATCCTCTCCTGGTGCAAGTCCTCGAGGCCACAGCAGATCTCAGCAGCATAGAAAGCTGCCCGGGGCTCCTCAAAACCAGCCTCTCCCATGTGGTAGATATGGAACTTGAGGTCCCCTCCATTCATGAGGGTCAGCACTAGGCAGAGAGCATCTTTAGTTTCATATGCATAGGCTAAGCTCACCTGCAATTCAGGGCAGAAAGGCTGTTAGAAGACACAGCTGGAAGAGGGAGGTGCCCACACTCCCATGGACACTTTGCCACCCAAGCAGCCACTCAGAGGCTCGGGACTGGGCCTTTGCCAGCAGAGGAGGAACTGTGCAAACCCAGGGAGGACATGGCAGTGCTCAGCAGTCCCAGCACACCCCTAGCTTTCCTCGGACAGGGAGGACGCTAATTCCCTGAGCCAGAGCTGCTTCCTCCCAGGGGCAGGCAGCACCCAACAATAACAGTGGGGCAGCATCTGATGAATCCTCTGCAAAAGGAGGTTCAGGCTTTCCACACCTCAGTGCACCAAGGCAGAGCTCGCAGTCACATAGCTCAGGGCTGGGCTTATCCCCACCCCACTGTCTGGAGAGACAGTTCTCACTGTTTACTTGTGGCCCAAAAGTCACAGCGGTGCCTGTAACACCAGATGGGTGTTTGGGGCTGACTTTGGGGGCATTTACAGCCCAGTGTGAAGGCAGTAAAGGTCCTGCCAGACCCCAGCCTTGCGAGAGATGTGCAGCCACCAGGACTCTGCTCCATGGGCAGAGCTTGCTCCTGCCTCTCCACACCAGGTGAGGAGCACAGAGGTGCCAGGCTGGCTGGTTGGAGGAAGCATCAACCATCGCAGCAAAGTGAGAGCAATTCCCATGTACTTACTACAAACCTACTGTTCACTTTTTCCAGGATCTGTTTTTCATTCAGGGCCATGGCTTCTCCCTTCCTCTTTTTGATCCGTTTCTTCTCCAGTTTCTTGCAGGCATACATCTTCCCTGTGGCACGCACTTGACAGGCACACACCTGGAGGGAGGACAAGGCTCAGCACCCTCCCACTGCCATTTCCAGAGTGGGGGTCTAGGTTCTGCTCTCAGGAAGAGGCCCAGGAAGGCAAAGAAGCCCATTGTCAAAGCAAAGACAAAGGAACAGTGACAGCTCCAGATGTCACAGAGAAGCAGGAGCCAGCTGTAATGCCTCTAACACCTTTAGCAGCACCATGGCTGGTGCCTGGGAAGACAGAAGGCCGCTCCATAAACAGAAGGAAGCCTGGCAGGAAGTTTTCAGGAGAGCAGTTTGCTCTGTCAAGACACAGGGAATGGACCTGACTCTGCCCAGTTAGCAGTAGGCACCACAGGGCTTGTGCTACCAACCCTGCACAGCACCCCTCACACCTCCAGCACCTGGAGAGAGGTGAGCTCCTGCCTCTCAGGGAGAGCTGACAGGTCACGCAAGGTCAAGCTGACAAAACACAACCCAGCGCAGAGCCCCCACAGCCCACCCAGCCAGCAGCACCCGCCTCCAGGTGCTGGAGCGGCTTGTGGCACCCTGATGGCCAACCCAGGTCTGCCTCTGGCAGCAGGCAACAGTGGCTGTCTGGTACCCTGAATGCAGAGGAAATGGTGGTTACTCACCTCCCCAAAACCACCCTTACCCAGCACACGGTACTGGCGGAAAGTGTTTTTGGTCACTGGCTGCCTGTGAGGGAAAGGAAACCAGAGTGAGATGTGAGCAAGGAGAGCAAGGGCTGAAGCCCAAACCACCTCCACACCCTGGCCTGAGAGACTGTGGCTCACCCCCAACCCCTGTTCAAGTGGGCCTTGCTTCCCCGCGAGGCAAGCAAGGCTGGGGCTGCTACTGGTGCCAGTAAAGGGCCCCGAGGGAAACCAAAGGCCAGGCTCTTGGCTCCTGCCAGGGCCCAGCATGGGAAGGAGCCCCAGGGACCCCTCAGGCAGGCTGTGTGAGGAGGGTGCAGGTTTCCCAGCGGTGCGGGGAACGTTACCGTTCCAGCCATTTCCACTGCAGGAAGCGGTTGAAGTACAAGCTGTCGAGGTAGTCGGCAAAGGGAGCCACGCTCAGGTAGTCGTGGATAAGCCTAGGAGAGAGCAGAGCCAGCACGGTTCCTGAGAGCTGATCACAGCCCTGGAAAAAGCCAGCAGCCCCAGGAAAGAGGTGAACAGCCCCAAAAGCCTGTTTACTCTGCCATCCCCTCACCCAGCCTGGTGCTGGATCACCCACGTAGCCCTGGCCCAGAGAGTCCCGCTCCATGCTAAACCTGATGCAAAAGGAAGGTGCGTTGGAGGTAGCACTGTGACAAACGCAGCGCACTGGGACCAGGCTGGCACTGCTAATTGTGGCCTCTTGGCATCAGCCAGGGCTGCAGGACAAAGGGGGACAATGGGACTCTTTGCAATTGCCCTACTGCTCACAGGGCAAATGTGCACACAGGCTGTAATCAGCTGCTAGCAACATTCAGCAGCAGGCGCTGAGTTGTTCACTATCAGATGAATATCCAGCACAAAAGGCCACAGGGGATCCTGCTCGAGGAGAGCTAACTGCCTTGGAGAGCTGTGCCACGGCTGCCCAGCGGAGTGAGGAGCCTCAGACACAGTGTCTAGACTGGAAACACGCATCAAGGAGAAGCGGATGGGCTCTCCCCTTTCAGAGCTTGCCAAGAGGAGGCAGGGCCCAGCCCGGAGGCTCTGCATTCAGACACGACACTGGTTACCACACACGGAGCTAACGCTCCCCAGAAGACTGCAGCAAATGTGTTGCCACAGCCCTGTGCTCAGTTAGGCAACACGCTCCAGCTACTGTGCAGGGAGGGGTGAGCCTGCAAAGCCTGGTTTGCCCAAGAGCTTCCGCTTCACACCGGGAGCCAGGACCTCGGCCACTGCTTCTGCGATGGGAACAGAGGTGACCTTAGACCCCTGCAGCAACGGCCAGAGTAACCCAACCACAACAGCCACTTCTGTGGCCGGCGGGACAGGACAGCTGGCACAGGACTGCAGCCATCGGCTCAGCTCGGCAGGAGCCTACGAGATCCTGGCACTACGCTGGGAATAGCACTGCTACAGGGTCTTCCCAAATGGCAACTCTTGACTGGGAGGACTGACAGAGATTTCTACAGCAGCTCGTGGCTCCCAGAGCACAAGATCCTTGTGCTCGCTTTCCTGGACCTGGGCTGCAAACTGCTGGCCCAAAACTCCCCAGATCCCAGCCTTAGCACCAGCCCTCACTCTCCCAGAGGGAGGGACCAAGGGGTACAAGGTGAGTCAGCTGCAGCATCATCCCCGTGCCATGTGCGACCTGCAGGCACAGCCCAGCCCTCCAACTTACTTAGTGCATTCCTTGAAGAGCTCCTTGGAAGGTTCCTGCTCCAGCCTCTCACAACAGGCATCCACCAGCTGTGACGGAACTTCAGGCACATGGTCCTCACTCTGGGGACAAAGGGATGGAGTCAGACATAAGGAGCAGAGCCCAAGGATCCTGCTTTAGGGTCAGTGGGAAAAGCAGTGTTGTGGCTTATGAGGTGGTGTGGTGGCTCAGCATGTGGCAGGACGTGGGCCATGTCAGCTGTTGGCTTTCCAACTGTTCTACCCTTGCAGGCAGCAAACACAACCCTCTTACTCACGTTTGGCTTCAAGTACTTTTCAATCAGGTGCTGCCCACATTCCTTCCTCTTCTCATCTGGAGCCACTTCGTACCCTGCCTGCAGAGAGCAAACAGTGTGAGGGGCAGGTCCAGCCAGGAGCCCAGCCTTGCTACTGCGCAACAGCTGTGGAGCAGCAACACCCTCTACACAAAGTCTCCCATGCTC
The DNA here is from genome assembly GCA_013397975.1 of Machaerirhynchus nigripectus. Taxonomy (NCBI): domain Eukaryota; kingdom Metazoa; phylum Chordata; class Aves; order Passeriformes; family Dicruridae; genus Machaerirhynchus; species Machaerirhynchus nigripectus. The sequence continues at coordinate 106,902 of VZRQ01003523.1, read as the reverse complement.
TCCTTGAAAACCAGATCTCCAGCAAACAGCTCTCTAAGCAAAGGCCCAGCCTTATTTGGGCTGTGACTCACAGGTTTTTCCTACAGAAAAACCCTATGTGCCCAGAAGTACCTGCTGGAGCCAATCAGTTCGTGCCCAGGGTGTCAGGAACATCCCTGTCTCCCCCAGCGAAGCCCGACGGGCTCTGCTCTTACCACGGCATCCAGGAACTTGACGCAGCGGGAGAGCTCGGGGCGTGTCTCGCAGAACTGCCGGAAGAGCATGTGCCCAATGGGCTGCTTCTCGCACAGGCTGTGGTAGTCCCGCTCTGCAAACGTGGAGATGGTCACTCACTGCCAAATCCCAAGGGAGCAGTCCCAGCCCACCACCCCGGCCAGGCAGCAGTGACTCCTCAGCTGGGCTGCTGACAGGTCCCACCAGCCTGAGACTCCCAGGAGAGTGAAGAACACCCAGTGGGACAAAGGACATTGCTGAGGTTTTACATTTCCCTGTGGAAGACCCTCTTCCCTGAAACAGGATTGACCTGTTCTGTTCAGCCTGAACCTCTTGTTCCTAGCAAGGGACCTCCATATCTCCTGCTTGCCTAAAGGCTCTCTCCTCCTCTCTCCACAGAGATCGACCAACTACTCCAGGCACACAACTTTCCTTGGAACATGAGGAACACACCAAGCTTATCTCAAGGCAGATCGTCCAGGTCAAGAGTTGTTCTGATGACTCCTTCAAACCACTTGTATTCCCAAAGGCCCTGCTGGAAGCAGCAGCATCAAAATGGGAGGCACCATTCCCACAGATGTCCTGTTCACATGCACAGAGCAGTCAAAACTCCCCACTCCATGGGACAGCCACTTGCTTGTACATCAACTCCTACTGCCCTCCAGAGCTCTCAGATTCCTCCTACCCCTCTCTGAACTCTGGCAGCTCAGGCACAAACCCCTTTGACTAACCAGAGCACTTCCAGTTCTCTGCTTTTTCCTCCCCTTCCACTCAAAAGATGTTGTCTGATCGCAGGCCAGAACACATTTCTGTGACAGTCACTGCTACCGAGGGCTGTGGGCTGCCTGCAGTGCAGATGTGCAGCCACCCAGGGGATCCCAGAGCTGGGTACTCCAAGCCTTCCCCTCCCTGTGCAGCAGTTTCTCCCAAGGAAGCTGCAGCTTCCTGAGGGTGCAGGAGAGTGCAGAGCCGGGCGGGCTGTGGTGGGGGAGGAGGTGGCCTCGCCAGCTCTGCCGCACCAGCCGGTTTCCTTGTGTCTGCAGGGGAAGGAGTTCCCTTCAGCTGGGGAGGACCAGAGTTTGCTGTCGGCGCGATCAGAAGCTTTCGGCTGCCCTGGTCGCTGCCCAGGCTCACACGAGGTTGCTCCCTGTGGTCAGGGCACAAAAAGCTTAATTCTGCAGTGGGCAACCAGCCCACCGTGCCGATGGTCCTGCCAAGACTCTGGAATAGGAAAGAAATGCCTTTCTAGCAGGCTGTGAGGTGAAAAGAAAGACACCCCAGGCAAAGAGTGCCCAAGCACAAGGAATGGGGTCATCTCTCCCATGGGAAAACCAAGTGAAGCTGCAGCCACCTGGGTCAGAGCGCTTCTCACGTGCCTCTCCAAGGGGAAGTGCAACATGGGGGGTGACAGCCAGTGGCTGGGAGGGACTCGCTTCCCAAATCTTCTCAAGGTCACTGTCCTGGATAGCAGGACAGCAGAGACAGAGACCACCAGCACTCACTGCTGGCAAACGGGTGAAGTTCAGTGCTGGAAAATATCATGACAGCCACAGGAAGGGTGGCTGCAGGCAGAGAATGGACAAAAGCTGAGGAAAAGCTCTGCTGAGGGCATGCAAGTCAAAGAGGCAGAAGGGGTTTGGATAGTCAAGATGAGAGCTGCAAGGAGAGCCCAGGCCAGAGCCGTGTTCAGCTCTCAGACCTTGCTCCAGAGAGGCCGCCAGCAGCAAATCCAAGGCTGGAATCTCCATCCAGCCACACCTGGCTGTGAAGCCAGTCCTGAGAGATGGTGCATGGGGTGTGTGGCAGAGGGAGGTGTGCACTGGGCTGAGGGTTACAGTGTGGATGAGTGAGGTTGAGTTTCTCCAAGTACTACAGTTCCATGGGGCCCAAAGGATTGCCAGGACTGGAAAACCTGGGCAGGGCAGAACTGGGAATTTGAGCTGCAGAAATCTCCCAAAGCCATTAGTTTCAGTGACACTTGTTCTGAAACAAGGCCAGCGTTGTGCCACTCTCCAGCTGGCAGCTGAATCCGGATTGAAAACTTAAACAAGCTCGCCTCTTCCAAGGAAGCAAAGCACTCGCACCCTCTGTGCCCCAAAACAATTCCACATGATCTCAGGACCAAGCCTGCTGCACAAACAACATTAAAACCATGAAGAGTACAAAGTACAGAATGAAAATGACAGGCCAAGCCCTGCCCAACTCCAGTTCTCATCCACACCACACAGCAAGAACCCAGATTGCCTGAGAAGAGCTGCTGCTCGAACATTAGAAGCTGAAGTCTGTGGAGCTGAGCTGAATCCAGCCAGGGAGAAGAGAGGACGTTAGCAGGACCTTTGTTATTTTTGCCAAGGCACCCCAGAGTGACACTCCAAAACTCTGCAGCATGGAGCAGGTCTGTTTGCACACAAAAGGTGACGTTCCTCTAGTGAAGCTCATCACAGTTTCACAGGTGTGTGGGTACATCATCAGCCACTTACCCATCATTTCTTCCCTACACCCTGAACTCCAAGCAATCCTGGCTGGGATTTGCCCTGTCCTATGTCCCTGACACTCAGCTTGGGGTGTACAACTCTCCCACACACACGCTCGCCCACCAGCTCTCACCACACCCTGCATCTCACCCAGGGTTTGCCGAAGGTCCTCGCAGAGGCTGATGTGGGGGAACTGCAGCATCTGGCGCCATTTCTTGCTCTTGCCTTTCCGGTTTCCTCCACCACCTGCAGGGCACACAAAATCAGTACCATGAGTCAGGAAGCAAAGGTGTCTGATTGCAGCTTAGCCTTGCCAGGAGCTGAGGAAGGAGCCTCTCTCTAAGTCCAGGCAAGGAAAACAAGACCGAAGTGGTACCACCATCTCCTGGTGGGACAAAAGTGTTGGAGCCTCGACTGCCAGAGGAAATGGGCAGACCAACCTCTGGCTACTGAATAAGAACTTGAAGACCTTTCATGATTGGAGAATCCCAGCAGAGGCAGGAGTGTCCACAGCCACAGCAGTTCTTGGCTCCCAGGCCTGTCCCCAGCACCTTTGCATAACTAATCACCCCTCCTGGCCATGCCTTGTGTGGTGTGAAGCTCTTCCTGCTGCAGTAAAGATGTTCATGCCACCTACTCATTCCAGACTGATTGCTTACTCCGGGGAGGGGCTCTCAGAGGGAGGACATTAAGCTGGGAGACAGGAATTCCTGCTCTAATCCTGGCTCCACAGACAACTCGCTGCATTGCCTGGGGCTCATCACTTCAGTTTCCCACCTGTGAAGTGGGGACACTCCCACCTTTCTCCAGAGATAAGCCAGCCTCAGAAAATCCAGATCCAAGAACCAGGGATTATTCCAGCTTCAACTGCTGGAGTAAATACCCAGTGCTGTAGGACAGGGTGGGAAAGCTTCTAGATAGACCAAAAAATTTACATCATACCAAGCACTAAGTACTGATTGCTGGGATCAGCCAACCTCCAGGGATTGCTTTCCCGATGCCAACACACACAATTTCCCACCTCTCTTTGGAAATTCATTAAATCACCCTGCCAAAGTGGTCGGGCCAAGAGTTGGGCCCAAGGCCCAGCTTTCTGAAATCACAGGGGGGTTGAACATAATTTATCAGCTCTTGAGAAACACTTTCATAACACTTTCCTCCACTGCAGATGCAGTTCAGTCCCCAACCCCGGACACAGTCTCCTGGCATCCAGCTCCCAGTGCCGCAGGAGGCCCCGGATGGACAGGCGGGTGGGATGGGGCCATCCCGGTCAGCCTCGTGCAGTGCCAGCCCCGGGTCCGAGCCCCTGGCACGCCGTGGGTCCCTGCACTGCATCTGCCCCGCACCAGCAGCTGGGCCGCACGATTGTACAAACTCAGGAAGGAAGTGACTCAAGGGTAAGCAGGGCTGGAAGAAACCAGCGGCGCAGACACCTTCTTGTCAGCGACAATGCGGCGAGCGGATGGGGGCAGCGAAATGAGGGCAGGGGAGGACAGGCCCTCCTCACCCCGAGAGAGCTCAAGGAAAGGGAGAGCAAAGCCCCACAGCACCCGGAGGTTGCATTTCCTTGAGCTGTTTGCTTTGAAAGGAGGCTCCAGCGCCCTTCATGTGCGGTTCTCCCCCGCCCTCCCAGTGCCGTGGCCGACAGTCCAGCGGAGAGCTGGGCTCCTGCACAGGAACCTCCCAGCACACCTGGTTTGGCGATGGGGCAAGGGATGGGCTGCCTCCAACCAGAGCTCACCAGGAGCAAGCTTCAGGGTTGGGCGATGGATGGGAGCTGGTCTGTTGTCCCTCTGTCAGGGCAAGGGGGACAAGGATCCTTCACCTTACCTGGGCCCGACCAAACATAGTCATGGATGGCATGGACATGGTCACTGTCAGCAGCCCCATAGCACATCCTAGCTCAGCTCTGCACTCCCACACCAACCTAGGAAGCTCCAAAAAGGCTGGGCTGGAGCAAAGAACCCAGCCCTGTTGGATCTGGCCTGCAAAGTAGCTCTGTCTTGTCACAGAAGCTGTCTGAGTTCACTCTGGTGGCCACCATGGCCACCCAGCCACAGGTGGGAGAGCCACGGACAGACAGCACGGACACCTACGGCTCTCACAACCCAAGAACCACCTGGCACAAGTGTGACAGTGGGTTGTTTCTGCCTGCAAACTGCCCGCTGCTGCCGAGGGAGAGGCACCAGTGGAGCACCAGGAGCAGCAGCCGTCCAGCACCTCCCAGCACCTCGTGCTGCATCAGTGCCCAAACTCCATTCCCCAAGGGCACAACAGGAGCCAGTCTCCGGGTCACTCCGTGTGAAGCTGGGCCTTGTGCCTGGAGGTCACAAACCCCACTGGTTTGGTTTTGAACCAAACCTTGCCATTATGAACCTGAACGTCACGGTCCACCACAGTCACTGTGCCAGGAGTACTGGCACTTAGCCTGGTTTTCAAGCAGCTTGGAAATGTTTCTGCCCGTGCAAACTTAATTTCGCTGCTTTTTGCTCCCACAAATCGAATCTCCGAAGCCCTCTAACTGGATTTCAGCGTGTCTCTCAGGCTCCAGGATGGCTCGGTCTGGCCAGCTGCACACCACGGGCCAGAGGGGACTGTACTTCCCCACCACATACATGATCTACTGAACTCATCGATGCCTGGCTGAAGCGGCTCTTCTGTGCATTGGACGGGGTTCCTGTGTGAGACTTCCCATCCCCTCCTGAGGATTCTCCCTGAATCTTCAGGACAGCCCCGCTGCTGCCAGGCTGCATCCCACAGCGTGGCCCTGGAGCAATGGGGGCGTTGTGGCCCGCAGCAGAGCTCCAGAAGCCCCGCGGACCCGGGGTCGGGACTGGTGTGAAGGCGGCGGACGGGTGGGGCTCCCCGCCGCAGTTTCGGGATCGGCCCGTGTGTGGGAAGCAGCAGTTTACCGGACTGAAATAAACTTTTTTTTTCCTCCTACGGCACCCAAAGCTGCCTCTCCCTTGCGCCAGAGGAGCTGGAGCAGACTCCGGAGTGGGCAAGGCGGGAGGCAGATGGAGCGATCTGCACCGGAGAGGCAACGAAGCCGCCCGGGAGGGAGCTCAGCAACCCCGGAGCGAGCGCAGCACCGGGCAACCCCCGCGCCGGACGCGGGGAGCCGAATGCCTGTGCCCAGCGCGCGCCGCCACCTCCCCGCTCCCCGCCAAGGCCGCGATGCCCCGGGAGGGACCGCCCGGGCCGAG
>VZRQ01003523.1:81917-100810 GCA_013397975.1 Machaerirhynchus nigripectus | reverse complement strand
GGGCGAGGCCAGAGGAGTGCACGTCATCCGGCGGCCATCGGCGAAGCGCTGCCAGGAGAGGGAGCGGGCGCTGATTGGACGGCGAGATGTCACTCAGGAAGCGCCGGCAACGGATTGGGCGAGAATCAAGAGCGCCCGCAACAGGGAGTCCCGCCTTCTGATGGATCTGATTGGGTGCGGAGCTGCCACTCAGCCACAGAACGGGTCGTGATAGGGCGTTGTGTGGTGGGTGGGGCCGAGCGGCTGTATATAAATAAACCGCGGGGACGCCATGGAAGCCGTCCCGCTGTCCCGGGTTCGGGGGTGTTCCGGTTGTGGTACCCCGCCCCCGGGTCGGGGTTTCTCTGAGGTGTCCTGTTCTCTCGTGGTAGAAGCAGTTACGTGTTATGGGGAGCCTCCCCACGTTCGCAGCCTCAGTGAAGTCCAAGCAGCCACGCGTGTTTCCCCGGTGTCTCGGTCAGTCCCGGTCACGCCGTGGCTGAGCCAGGCTCCGGTGCTGTGCCCTGTTCCCCTGGTCACCGCTGCCGTGGAGGTTTGGGTTTTCTCATGCCCCAGTGCAGATGACCCTGACGGCTCATGTGCCATTCTGGTGTTCCAGCTCCCGACAGTTTCTTCCCACCAATTATTTGCTCTAAAAGCCTTTTTTTAAACATTATACCACAATTAGCAGCAGCGTTACCCTGACTGAAGAAAAGCTGCGGTATGGGAACCTCTCCCCACCTGATGCCCAGCAAACCAGTCGCTGGTTTCCCTGCAGAGCTGGCCTGTACTCGAGCACCCCTTGATGACCTACCAGCCCCCCAGGTGACCTGCCCATCTCCCTGCCTCTCCTGGGCACAAAACCACTCGTTAATCCTCTTAAACCAAGTGGTGTCTGCCCTGCTTTGTGCTGCTCCTGGCTTTGGAGTGAGGATGTCACCTCTGCCTTCACACAGCTCCTGTCTCTTGCTCCAGCCCATGGGAGATGCCTCCTTCCTGGTGGCTGGCGGCAGCTGGGCTGCCCCAGGTGCCAGGTTGGTGTTGGGCAGGTCCCTCGACTGGTCGCTGTCAATGGCAGCCTGGGCCCACGGCAGGAGAGAAGGGTTCGTGTCCTCAGGCTGTGGTGAGGGTGATAATAACGCAAATTACTCCAAGCACTCGCTGTCCCTGCAGTCGGTGCTGCCTGTGGCCGCTGTGCCTTTCAGCATCCACTGGAAATCAGATGTCACATCTTCAGGGTATGAATCTGCAGCAACGAGGAGATGGAGGAGGATGCTTTGCCCTGCCACACCTTGGGGGTAATCTCTCTGTCACTCTGCCTGGAGGGATGAGCTCATGCTGTGAGAGCTCCTCTTTTAGAGCTGCTTTCCTTTCAAAGCTGGCACATGTTTATTTTGAACTTAAAATGAGATGACTTTGTTTCCAACATTAACCCTTGGGTTGCTACTTTCTGTTTCCTCCCACCTGGCATTTTGCAGCACGGTTCTGTCACTGATGAGAGCCATGAACAACAGGATGCTGTGGGATCAGCACCAGTGTCCAGAGGATCCTGATGTCCCCAAAAGATCGAGCAGCAACCCAGGTGGCAGAACTGCCACTCTGCTTTTTAGGTCTGTGGAGGGGATGACATGGCTGGAGAGGGAGAGGGCTCTGAACCCAAGCTTGCTGGAGGAGTAATTCAAAACAATCTTAGGAAATTGAAGAAAAAACCTGAAAATGCAGGATGCAATTCCAGGCAGAGGGGCTGCAGTTGGGCAGCAACAATCAGCGCTTCGAGGGGAGCCACTTTCCCAGTGGCACTGGGGTCATGGTGGCTCACGAGCACGGCAGGAATAAGGCTTAGGCTGTGGCAGATGAAACAGAGAAACAGACTTTGTACAAAATTGGAATGGAAATGGCTGCTGCAGGGAGGCAGAGCGACTTGCTCAACACATCTGCTGTGAAGAAGCTGATGTGCTGGATGGGGATGCAGTGGGACATGCTCAGTGAGGGAGCTCTTCCCAAGCACCCCAGTAGGGTGAAGACAGGGACCAGGCGCTCCCAAAACCTCCTCCAGCCCTCAGGATTTGGTGTTTCAGACATCAGCCTGTATCTCCCTTCGCTGACTCAGATTTTGCCCCGAAATGCTCCTGTCACCTTGCCCAAGCAGGGGGGTCCCCCCTCCTCCTGCTCTGCAGCATCCCAGAGCCGTGCACTCATGACCAGGAGGAGGGACAGTGCCTGGTACCCTGGTTGGCACCTAGGGTGCATGGACAGGGCACCGTGGGGCCCCAGGGTGCTGCCACAGGGCTGGTGCCCCCCGGGAGAGCTGGCCTGGCCGGGTCCCCACTAGTTGCCCTCCTCTGGGTATTTTTAGAAGCAAAGTGTTGTTTAGTTGTGAGAAGGCGAGCAGTGGCCTCGGGAGGGGAAGCCGGGCGGCAGCGATAGGGCAGCTCCTTCCGCAGGCAGTGCCAGTGCAGCTCCAGCCACTGGGGCCAGACGCCTCTGGGAGTCAGCACTGGGGCCCATCCCAACCCGATTCCACTGGGAACCTCGGCTGACTCCAAAGCTCGCACCATGAGCCTCCCCACATGGGGCCAGCAGGCACAGTGATGGCCCAGGGATCCTCACTGCTGCGAGTACCCCCATCCCATCCAGCCCCCCCAGACCCCAGCTGAGCTGCACCCACCCACGACGGGGGTTGGGGGGGCTGGCGGGGGCCAGTGTTCCTTGGGCTCCAGCTCCCAGGCGCCAGCGGCTGTTTTTAGCCCGGAGAAAGTCCAATGTTTTGAGATTTTCTATTTTGAGCAGCAAAGCTGAAGAAGTGGAGCAGCCCCTGACCCCCGGGTGTCTGTGCGGAGCAGGGCAGGCAGCCAGGCAGGGTGGGTGTGGGGCGGCGTCTGCCCCCCAAGGGGGATGTGGTTGTCCCTGGGTCTTCGCCCCACAGCTGCCTCCGTGGCCTCTTGCACGTCAGGCTGTGCCGGAGCCTGTTCCCATGCGATCCCATCTCTAACACTCTCCCAAGGGAGAACAGCCTTTCCGGCGCTGGGATATCATTCCTCCTTTCCCTCCTGCAGCAAGATCCCAGTGAAGCTCCTGAGCAGGATGTGGGGTGTTCCACCCCAGACCTGCAACCCTTGTACCCCACTGTGGGTATGTGTGTGCCCTCACAGAACCCCCATGACATGGCACAGCTGGCACGTCCCTGGAGGAGACAGCCCTGGCAGAGAGGTACAGGGCTCAGACTGGGCTGCTGTGGTGGCACAGCCAGCTCAGCCCCGTGCTGGTGACGCTGCCACATGGAGGGTTTTGTCTCCTCGCAGCAGCTGTGGGGTCCATCCCCTGCACAAGAGAATGCTGTGGGACACAGACATTTGTCTGGGAGTGGGGAGGGCTGGTACTCACTGGAGCTGCCACAGCAAGTTGTCACCACCACTGCTGCAAGGGACATGTGCGGGGTGACACAGGTGACAACGGGTGCTGGCAGTTGGTGCCGCTTGCTGGGCTCCCCGGAGGCAGATGCCAGCCCAAGCACAGGCTTTGGTCTCGTTTTATTCAATCCTGCATTTCCAGAAGCACCTCGAGCTGCACACCGACACCGCCATCCAGGGTCTGTGGTGGGGCCAGGTGCTGTGAACGCTGAGCAGGGCTGGGGGCCACGTCCCCGGTGTCCCAATGGGTCCCTAAGTGTGGTGCCGGCGGGGGATGGCGAGGAGCCGGCGGAAGGCAGCACGGAAGTCCCGGTTGAAGAGGGTGTAGATGAGGGGGTTGACGCTGCTGTTGCAGTAGCCGATCCAGAAGAAGAAGTTGAAGAGGGGCTTGGAGACGTGGCAGCCCTGCCCACAGAGAGCCCCCAGGCTGTAGGTGAAGAAGAAGGGGAACCAGCACAGCACAAAGGCCCCCATCACCACGGCCAGCACGACGGTGAAGCGCCGCTCCCGCGCCCGCACCAGCCGCCGGCGGCACAGCAACACGCTCTGGTGCTGGCTCCGGCGCCGCCATCCCGGCATCCCAACACCTGACACCCTTCCATCGCCGCTGGCGGGGCGCGGGGAGCGGGCAGCGAGCAGGGCGGCCGTCCGCCGGGCGGTCAGGCGGTAGATGCGGCAGTAGACGGCGACCATGACGAGGCAGGGGACGAAGAAGGAGGCGGCGCAGGAGGCCAGCACGTACCAGGTCTCCTGGCTCAGCTGGCACTCCCGGCCCCCCGGCCGCGGCCGCAGGAGCGGTGGCAGTGCCACCAGGGCCGCCGCTGCCCAGACCGCCCCGATCATGCCCTTGACCCGCCGCGGGCTGCGGCGCAGGTTGAGCCGCGCCGCCCGTGTGACAGCCCAGTAGCGGTCGAGGCTGATGGCACAGAGGTGCCCGATGGACGCGGTGCAGAGCAGCACGTCCAGTGCCAGGTACAGGCTGCACCACAGCCCGCCAAAGTACCAGTAGCCCATCACCTCGTTGGCCAGCGAGAAGGGCAGGACGAGGACAGCCACCAGGATGTCTGCCGAGGCCAGGGACACCAGGAAGAGGTTCTGTGGAGCTTGCAAAGCCCGGCTGGTGGAGATGGCCACCACCACCAGAGCGTTGCCCACCAGCGTGGCCAGCAGGACGGACAGGGCGGCCAGCAAGATGAGCCCCGTGGCTGCGGGTGAGTGTGGGGCGCTGGTGGCCCCGCTGCCGTTACCGGAGGTGTTGGGAAGGGCGCTGGCTGGCTCCATGCTGCCCCGGCCCCTCAAGCAGATGAAGCCCCATGGGGCTTTCCCCCACCCTGCTCACCGGTCCTGAAGCAGCTGCGGGCGCAGCCCCAGCATCGCTGAGTCCCCGGGGGGCTCTCCCGGCCGCCACCACTCCTGCACTGACCCGGTCTGGTGGCGAGGTCGTCCTGGCCTAGTGGTTGCCCAGCCGGGCATGCGGGACAGTGGCGGTGCCGGGAACACAGAGAGGCTCCCACGGCAGTGCTGCTGGCTCTGCTGGTCCCAGTCGGGAGGAGGGCGGGCGGGAAGGAGGGAGGAAGGGAAGGGTGGGCCGATATCACTGGCAGGAACCCAAACATCTGTGGGCAGTGGGAGAAGTTTTCATTGCCACTTAAAGGGCTCCTTTCAGGGTCGCCACGGCAGGAGGGCTCCTGCCACGGGTGCCAGGGTGCCCAGTGGTGCAAGGGCACTGCCCGACCATGCCGAGTCATCATTTTGCTGATCCCAGCCCAGCAGCACCGCAGCAGCCCAGCACCTTGCTGGCTGCCCCGTGCTGTGCCTCTCTCACTGATACGCTGCTGTGGCACACAGTGGGGCACCACGGACCCTGCCAGCTCAGCCCTTCGGGGACAAGGCAGGTGGAAGAAGATGCTGCCTGTACTGACACCTCAGTACAGCTGGCTACAGACCTCGGGGTTCAGCTGTGGCATCATCACCATGTGCCCCACAGCACCAGCAGACTGTTTGGTGTGTCCCCAGCACCAGCTGGGCTGAGCAGGGGTGCTGTGTGGGAAACGGGGAGGATGGTGGGCGTGGGGTGCCTGTGACGGCAGGGTTTGCAGAGAGAGGACCCAAAAAGACACATACCCGGGATGTGGGCGCTCCCCCTTTATTATTAGACACCAGCTGAGCAGGGACGGTGGACACCAGCGGCCACAGGAGCAGCAGCCCGGGTGTGCATTGCCAGCTAGAGCCGTGTGGCACCGTGCGGGAGCGGGCGAGGGGAGCCCACCCGGATGGTGGGGCTGGGCATCTCCTCGGGGTAGGAGAGGGCGGGGTTGTCCAGCCCCAGCCTGGCCTTGTCGCGGGGAGGGCTCTCGTGCTCCTCCCAGCCCTCGGGGCTGCGGCAGCGGTCGGTGCAGCACAGAGTGGCCTGGGTGATGACGCGGTCGAGGGGCTGCAGCGAGTGCATCCAGGAGGGGAGGAAGTCCCAGGTCTGCAGCCACTTGGGCAGGCGGCCGGGGCTGTGCGCCTGCAGCGCGTTCACCAGCCCCACGAAGATGAGGAGACCGAGGAAGGGCGCGCCCACCCCCACCAGCACCCGCCAGCCCGCCATGGAGATGCCGAAGATGAGGGAGGGCAGCAGGAGGAAGCAGATGATGAGGTACAGCACGGCAAACCAGCGGTACTTGGCCGTGCGCTCGCCCAGTGCCTTGGCCATGCGGATGGGCAGGCGGGTGAAGGGTAGTGGGTACCATAGCAGGATGCCCGAGATGTTGAAGAAGAAGTGGCACAGAGCGATCTAGAGGGATGGCATCCCTGTCAGGCTGGGCACGTGGGCTTCCTCCAGCCCCTGCCCTGCCCGGTGACCCCATCCAGCCCAGCCTGTACCTGGAAGGAGCTGGCCAGCTTGTCCCCTGGGCTGGCCAGGGCAGCCAGGATGGCAGTGGTGGTGGTGCCAATGTTTGAGCCCAGGGTCAGTGGGTAGGCACGCTCAATGCTGATCACCCCCAGGCCTGTGGGAGAGGCACCCCATCCATCCCATCGCTCCTGGCAGTGCCATCCCTGTGCTCTCCCACGGAGGCACAGCTCCTCCTGTCCCTCCGAGTGCTTTAGCACTCACAGGCCAGAGGATGGCACATGGTAGGGGACCAGGCATGGCCAGGACTCACCGATCAGGGGTGTGATGGCCGAGGTGAAGACAGAGCTGCTCTGCACCACGAAGGTCATCCCAGCGCCCACCACCATGGCGAAGTAGCCGGTGAGCCAGCTGAGCGGGTGTGGGAGATCTGCCACAGCATGGGCATGGACACAAACATGGACATGGGCAGGGACACATCAGGGTTTGGGGCTGGGGCAGCCAGAGACAGGTCTGAGGATGGCAGGTGGACATGGGCACGGGTGACCATGTGGCACGTGGTCCACATCCTACTCACCAGTGTTGATGACCTTCTGGATGGCTTTGGCCACCTGCCCCTTGAGCAGGGAGTTGAGGAGTTTGACCAGGAGGATGAGGCAGGTGCAGAGCACGACGAGGGACCCGGCCAGCAGCACCAGCCCCACAGCCAGGTCGGGCAGTGGTGTGTCGGTGAAGAGGTGCTCGCCTGCCCCACAGCACGGCTGGGCAAGGGGCTGGGGCCGGCCCGGCCCCGCTCACAAACCTGCCCCTACGGACAGCCCCACACCTGGACCCCAGCCCAACATCTCCCAGCCCTGCCCCACATCATGACTCCAGCACTTCTCTCTCACACATAGAACCTCCAGCCCCACTTGCACCTCCCCAGCCCCATGCCCTGTGCCCCAGCCCTGCCCAAGCCCTCCACACCCACTCACACTTCTGCCTGGTGACGTTGTGGAGGACCTCGATGCCCTTAGTGCTGCAGTGGCCGGGGGATGTGCAGTTTGGGGGGGGCCCAAGCCCCGCAGTGGCCATCTGCAGGGAGAAGGTGGGATACAGCTGGCTCCACAGCCAGCCCTTGCCCACCACCCATCCTCTGTGGGATTGTTTGGTGGCCCCAGCAGGGCCATGGGCCCCTCACCTGTGGGGATGCAGGGCCACACCAGACGCGGATGAGGCTCCGGTTGCGCAGGCTCTCGTCCCCTGTTGCGATGCCCGTGATCACAGACTTGTCCAGCTGCAATAACGCACATGTTGGAGAGGGCACCTGGGGGCTAACAGCACCCACAGAGTGGGGACATCTTCACTGGCGTGGGGACACCACTGCCAGCCTGGGGACGCTTGGATACAACCACCGTCAAAGGGACACCAGTGCTGGGGAGATCACCACCAGCCTGGGGCACACCATGCTGGTGAACACAATAACTGAGGAGACCTGGATGATGAGCTTGGTGAAGGGCTCCGTGATGATCTTCAGCAGGTCGGGGGCATCCTTCCCGCTGCGGATGTTGAAGGTGGCCACGACCAGGCGGGTGACGTGGTGCAGGTACCCACTCACCACCTCCAGTGGCAGCAGCACCAGCACCGACAGCCAGTTGAAGCAGTCGTGCACTGTGGCACCGGCGAAGGCCCTGCGCAGAGCGGAGGAGCCCGTTGGCATGGGGTGGTCCTGAGGAGCAGCCCCCAGCCCCCAAGTGTCCTCTGACCCATCCAGCTCTCACCGTTTGAACTCACTGCGGTCACCAGCCTGCATGAGGGCCACGATGGTGTTGGTGACCGAGGTGCCGATGTTGGAGCCCATGATGATGGGGATGGCAGAGCGCACCTCCAGCACTGGGGACAAGAGACACCTGCTAGCCTTGCATGGCCCAGCTCAGGGTGACCCCATCCAGCCATCCCCTTCCACAGCCTCAGGAGCCTCATGTGCACACTCACACCCTGAGGAGACCATGCTGACGATGATGGAGGTGGAGGTGGAGGAACTCTGCACCAGCACGGTCACCAGGATGCCCACCACCAACCCAGCCACTGGATTGGAGAGGATGGCATTGTCCTTGAAGATGTCCCCCGCCACCTTGCCTGTAAGGGAATGTGAGCACAGGCTGCTGGCACTGCCAGTGCCACCAGGTTCCCAGGCATCCCTGCCACCCTACTACCTCCAGCTAGCTGGAAGGCAGAGCTGAGCACGTCCAGAGAGCACACGAAGAGGTACAGGAACCCAAACATCAGGGGCACCTTTAGAAGGGAGACACAGAAGGACTGGACCCTGGCCCAGCACCCGAGCTCTGTGCAAGACAAGAGAGAGTGTTAAACTCCTGCTGTGGCATGGCCCCGGCTCCCCAGGCTCCTACAACCTTATGCCTTATGCCTCACAGCTCCTGGCAGCACAGGGCTCATGTCCCCAGCTATGCCACCTCTCCCTGGGTCCCCTCCATCTCCTCCCACCCTGGAGTGCCTTGTGCCAACTGCCCCGTTGTCTTTCAGCTCTTCCCATGTCACCCCAGGATGCTCAGGTTCCCCCCACCAGCACTCCCTTCCCATCCTGGCACCCCACAGTCCTGGCACACCAAGTGCCCCAGGTGCCTCTGTCAGGCTTCTGGGGTGTTCCCCAGCCTGGGTGCTGTGTGAGACCCCCACCACCTGCAGGGTCTCACCTGGCTTCTGCAGCTCATCCAAGCCCAGCCGGTGCCCCTGCCAGGACAGCGCGTCCAGCTCGTACCGCTCCCGGCCCTCGCGCAGGCGCCCCGGGGAGCCGGGGCAGGGGAAGCCATGGTCAGGGCACGGCACAGCACCGACAGTGAAGGGGCAGGTGTGGGCACCCGGTAGCCGGTGCAGAGCTGGGGAGAGAGGGCACCTGCAGTACAGCCCTGTCCTTGCAGGGGCCTCCCTAAAGAGGAGACCCCAGCACTGCCTGGGCCGGAATCGGAGCTGAGCCAGGCGAGGAAGAGGAGAAGGAGGAGGGTTGGGACACCTACCTTGGGGGCTGGGGCAGTAGGCAAACTGTGGCCCGTGCACCACCCTTCCTCCCCGCACCAGGCAGCGACTGGGCAGGACCGGGCTCTCCGTCCGGTAGGGCAGCATTGCTCCTGCTGAGGCTGAGCAGAGGTGGCCGTGTGTCACCACAGCTGTGCCGCACCAACGGCCACGTCCCCCCGAATGCAGCGCTGGCACCACTGAGGAGCACCATCCCATTATCTGTTGGTCCCCTGGGCCACCAGCTGCTGCCGTGCCATGCCAGCGAGCTCCCAAAGGGCGAGCAGGGGTGTCAGGAAGGGGACTCCTCCTGCCCAGGGTCCAGCTCACCTGGGGCTGGCCGGGCACTCAGGGCAGTGCCACTTCCACATGCCACATCCACGCGTCCCTCCAGCGAAGTGGCCCGTGGGGCACCACGGCCCTTTATACACACGCCAAGAGCAAAGTCTAAGGAGCCCCGTGTTGCCCCTCGACTCGCTCGCTGCTCACCTCCTCCCCAGAAATTCCTGCAGTTAATGGGTAACCCCCACCACATCCCGCATCAGCTGCGGCCCTGGGGCGGGATGGGGCAGAAGCCCCCGGGGTGCCGCGCCCCTGGCACTTCCTGCCTCGCCTGCCCCGGGTCTGGGTGGGCAGCAGCCGCTGTGGTGATGAGCAAAGCTGGGGGACTGCTGGACCCTGAGAGGTGATGCCAGAGCAGCCTCGGCTCTCCATCATTTGGTGCCAGGTGGCTCGTCCACTGCACGAGAGGAGGAGGAGGAGGAGGAGGAGGAGGAAGGCTTGGTGTTGGTGCTGCTAGGGCATCACAAACCAGAGGTGAGGCCATGCAAACATCCACCACCCTCAGTGCCATCAGAGCATGAGCCATCAGGGATCCAGCTCTGCCCAGGGCATGATGTCCTCACTCCCAGGGTGATGCCAACACCAGTGTGATCCCCGTGTCCTGCCACTGCTGGTGATGGTGGCACGCAGCCCGGCTCTGCCTGTGCCAGTGGCCCAGTTTGGGGCAGCCAGCAGTGCCATGAGGGCTGCGTGGGGCAGAGCCTGCATCTCCCTGGCACCACATCTCCCCGGCATGTGCGATGGGTGAGCAGGAGAGGAGCGAGGCCAGCGCTGCCGTCACCACCTCCTCGGCCCTGTTTATCATTACCTGCTGCTTACACACCTTGGAAACAGCCAAGTTTCCATCCACCCACAGGACACCCAGCCGGCTCATGTCTACAGCTGTCCGGGAGAGAGACAGTGGCCAAAGGTCCCTCCAGCCCCGGTGCCTGTGGGAGTGGGCACAAAGGTGTTCAGTTGCCACATCCCCATTTCCCCAGGATTAAGCACTTCCAGGACCCATCACCATGGACGAGCCCAGTGCAAATATATGGGCAGAAAAAGGGAAGATCCTTGGGGACTCCAGGGCACTCAGGGACAGCCTGGGGGCACCTGTGCCACTGCTGGAGCATCACTGAGCCATCTCCACTGAGTCACTGACTGATGAAACTGAATGCCCAGGAGGTGCCACAGCAGGAGACATGTCCTGCCTCCGCATGGCCTGGGGACCCTTCTGTCCGGGGGGTGCAGCCAGTGTGCAGGAGGCTGGTGTCCGCACTTGCCCCGTGCCCAGGGGCTCTTGGCCAGCTGCCCCCACAATCATTAACCCAGTGAGGCCCTGGCAGCTCTGGCTGTCACTCATTGACAGGGTCGGGGCTGAAGTCCTTGGCCGTGCCGGCCCTGCAGCTTCCCCTACTACGTCAGCAGTGCCGGGAAAACAAGCTCCTGGCACTACCCCTTGCTGCCAGTCAGGGTGGCACTGGAGCCAAGGACTGGCCCCAGCTCTGCCATGGCCCTGGGAAGGCTCCATGAGGGACAGGGGTGTTGCTCCATGAGGAACTTTGCTGCTGGGAAAAGCACCATCCAGCCTTGATGACAGAGGAAGGAAAGAAAGGCACATCCAGGCAATGCTCTTTATTTCCCCTGGTTCCACACCACAGACAGAGCTGAGCAGCATCACAGAGACACAGGGGGGCTCTGACTAAGGCCACAGGGCTGCAGCTGGCTGTGGCAGCATAGGGCTGGGTGGCCATGCCCCCATCTCTGGGCGAGCCTGGGGGCCCTGGGTCACCCCTCTGCCTCTGGCCAGGCAGTGGTGACAGAGTGGTTACACAAGGCACAGCCAGGAAGGGCTCTGGCACGTATGGACTGTGGAGAGATCTCCTGGCTGCTGTTGGAGGAATGTCTCCATCACAGATTCTGTCTGGGACCTCTGGGGACACTGGGCTGCTGGGCATGGGGACCAGCAGGGCACAGCCAGGACTGGCAGATCCTAGGCTCAAGGCTTCAGCCCAGCACAGCCGCTGGCAGGAATGACAGGCTGGGCACACGCTGGGCACACACTGGGCACCCGCACACCAGGATGACGTGCTCAGCACCCAGGGGTGCTACATGCTGATGGCACCAAGCAGAGCTGTCCCCAAAGGCTGAGCACCCACAGCCTCAGTGGGGATGGGGCAGGGGGATATGGGGATTTGCTCCTGCATGTCCCTCAGCAGCCGCCCACGCAGGATCTCCGGCGGGGAGGAGGAAGGCTTTTTTTGGCACAGTCTGCTGGCTCTGCCTCTGTCTGCCTGGGGCAGGAACCATGTGCCCTGCTCCAAGCAGTGTTACTGTGGCAGGATCAGGCCACGCTCACGCAATGCAGACATAACAACCTGCCCCGGGCACAGCCCGGCACGGCCATGCTCACCCTCCCCAGGAAGGGTGGACTTGCAAATCAACAGCGGGGCAGCCCTGTTCCCACGGGGCCAGGGACTGGATCTGGCTCTCAGCTCCGGGCACATGTTCTCCTGACCCTGCCTGCCCACAGCACCGGCGTTCAGGACTGGAGCCTGCCTTTCCTCCCCACCCAGCCTGTCTATCCTGCACACCCTTCAGTGGGAAGGGAGCTTTCCCCACCCAAACAGTGAGTGGGGCTGTGCCAGCCCGACACAGACAGGATGTGCTGGGCAGGCAGCTCTGCTGCAGGCAGAGGCACTGGGCAGGACAGTGCCAGGCATGCACGGGACGTTGCAAAGTGCTTTGCAACGGGGGTTCAAACTATGTACAGGACTCCCTTGATGTGCACCGGGATGTGGCCCCACAGAGGGGCATGGCAGCTGCTCAGCCACTCACAGCGACACGACACGACAGTTTGGGGCAGGACGTGGATGGATCTGCAGTCCGGGCAGTGTCGGCGGTGCGGGGCAGGGGCTGTCGGCCCCATGTTGAACCCCGGCATGGCCTGGGGGTGCCACGCGCTGGGTGTGGACGTGCAGCAGGACTCCTCAGAGCTTGTGGTCGAATGAAGGCTGAGCCAGCGCAGGCTCTTCCTGAGGGTGGCTGCTTCCCTCGGAGCCAGGCTGAGGGGCACTGGGCTGATCTGATCCCTCGCAGGCACTGTTGTCCCTCACGGGGAGCTGGAGGAAGTCAGGCAGGACCAGGTTCTCCTTGCAGAGCAGCCCACGCTGGTCGTTGGCCCGGCAGCTCTGGGCACGGTTCAGCAGCTCCACCAGCCCTGGGGAAATGCAGATCATGCACCTGAGCCAGGCACTGGGGCTTTGTCCTAGCACCTCGGCTGCCCTCTCCACCTGACATGACCCTGAACATGTCCCAGGCACAGCACCTGCACCTTCCCCCTGCTCCACACCAGACCCCAAGACCCCATAGCCCATTCCCAGCTTCATGGGACCCTGCACCCATCCCCAGAACACCAGGGGCTCTGCATCCCTTGGCCTGTGTTTTGCCCCAACCCCTCAGTTTCAGACACGCCAGGTCTCACCTTCCAGGTCATATGTACGGCGGTTGAGGTTCATGGCAGCTGAAGACTGAGGCCTGGAGAAGGATGAGGGCACCTCCCACCGCGTGTCGGGCTCTGCTCTTGTTGGGCTTCCCGCCTGCAGTGAGCAGCCCAAGCCTCAGCCACGGGGCACGGAGGCAGCGCTCCCCTGGGCTGTGTCCCCATCACCCTCCCACAGCCCGGCTCCTGCCTTGGCACACACTGCCCAGCCCCTTGGCAAGTGCTGGGGCCACAGCAGGGCCCAACTTCCATGTGGACCATGGCAGCAGCTGTGAGGGCATCTCCAACCAGGGCTGGTGGGATTTTATGCTCACCTCGCTCCGGAGCAGAGAGGGGGCAGCCGCAGCCTCAGCACTCTCCATCACTCGCACGTCTGCAAGGGAAGTGGTGCTCAGTGCCCCATCCCAGCATCCTGGTCCTAGCCCGGCCAGTGACAGGATGGACCCTGTCCCAGGGAGCGGGAGCCATGGCCAGCAGAAATCAGCCTGACCCTGTGAGTGCTCTTCAGGGTGATGTGGCTTGAGGGGACATGGTTTGGGAGGGAGGACACTTTACCTGCTGGTGTTTCCAAGACAAGTTTCTGAGCAGACACTGTGCTGACCAGCTTCTCCAGGTCCAGGGTGGCCGGCTCACCTTGCTGCAGCAGGAACAGCAGCCAGTGTCACATTCGCTGTGGCACGGCAAAGGCAGCCAGACCCCACTGCTTGGCCAGGCCCCACTGTGCCAGCACAGGGAACACCCACTGGTCCCTCTCAGCACGCAGTGGGGTGTACGGCCCATCCCAAAACCAGCCCACAGGCTGCCCCTGGCACACACTGCTGCTCCCCACCACCTACTCACAGCCTGAGCCCCAAACCCAGGGCTCCCCCCAAACCAGAGGGGCTGGGCTGTGCCTGAGCCTCACCCTGCGCAGCAGCGCCTGCTCCACGCTCACGCCGTACTTCCCCAGCACGGGCTGCAGCGCTTCCCGGATGCTCTTGGTTGACTTGGCTGTGATGCGGATGGTCTTGTTGAGGGAGGAGATTTCCAGGCTGCAGAGGGGGAGAAGAGGTTGTTGCAGGCAAGTATGGATAGGCAGAAGCAGAGCCAGGGCACTTGGGACTGCCTGGGGGACTGGGTTTGGGGCACTGTGGATGGCCAGCAGCACCAGCCCCAAAGCTCCCACTCACTCAAAGCTTATCCTGTTCTCCAGCTTCACCGCCTTGTCTGCCAGCACAGAGCAGTCCTGGTCCAGCACCAGCGCTTTCTGCAAGAGACAAACCACCAGGAGAGAGCCAGCAGAGTGGCATGCGGTCCCAGCACAGGGATGGTCTGGCTGGCAGAAACCCTGCTCCCCCCTGCCTGCCCTACCTGCTCATTCCCCACCAGGTAGACCTTGATGTCGGGGAGGCTGAAGCCGCGTTTCTCACATATCCCTGCCAGCATGTCCCGGATGGAGTGGCCGGGCTGGATGGAGGCCAGCGAGGCCGTGCCATCGGGCAGGTACACGCAGCAGTACTTCATGGGCTTGGCTGGCAGCTCTGCCTCGCTGCCCCCCAGGCTCTTCTGTTGGCCCTGAGGGAGGGATGCGGCGGGATGAGCCCAGCCAGGGGCAGCGTGGTGCCCTGGGATTGGCACGGTGCCGACTCACCTCCGTCCAGGGGCTGGCAGCTGTGCTGGCCGAGGACAAGAAGCCCAGGTCCAGGCTGGCTGAGGAATTGAGTGAGCCCTGGGACTCCCTCCACAGCATGGCGCTCCTGCCACCTTCTCCCCCATCTAGGACAGACAGAGGGATGGTGGTGGGGACCTGAACACCCCTCAGGGTGGCATGGCCCTTCTGTCCTGCTCAGCACAGCACCCACCTGCCCAGGAGGGCTCCCGCCGCTCTCCCTTCCTGAAGGACCGGTGAGGGCTGCGGTTGGCACCACTGCCTGCTGTCTCCACGCCCAGTGGCAGGGACTTGCCCAGCTTCAACTTCGACTTCTGGGGTGAATTGAGCAGCATCTCAGCATGGGGACATCTAAGGTCTCCCCTTTCCTTTCCCTGGTCCCCTGACTGCTTGTCTGTCCTCAGCCTGGGGTTGAGCAGCAGGGAAGGGACCCAGCACCAAGGGGACATGTCCCCATTCCCCTTTCCCCCACACTCACCTTGCTGAGGTCAGGAGGGGGGCTGCTGCTGCGGGAGTGGGGCCGCAGGTCGGGCAGGGGCTGCCCCTGGCTCTCTGCCCGCAGGCAGGCCTGATAGAGCGGGGATTTCACGAAACGTGTGTAGCTGTCAAACTTCATCAGGTTGAAGATCTGGGAAGGGAGGATGTGTGTGCTTAAGACCCCTGCCCACCTACAGGCTCCAGCCACTGCCCCATGGCACAGCCCCACAGAGACAGCAGTGACGCTGGTGACATGTGGGGTGGTCCCACAGCCCCCCCAGTCCTGCGGGTGGGGCTCAGGTGCTGCCCATACCTGGAGCTGCTGGATGCGAAACATGTCTGGGGAGGGGGTGGCCAGCATGTCCTCCCCAATCCAGGCCTGCTTGTCAATGTTCACAGGGCTGACCGAGTGGCTGGAGAGGAACTCATCATAGATCCGCCGTGCCTCCTGGGCCAGCTGGGGGGACAGGAGGCCAGGCTGAGACCAGCAACCCCCTCCTCTGTACCACCCCAGGGGAGCCCCTTGCTCACCCCACAGAGACACCTGAGCCCTGAGGAACCAGCCTGCCCCAGGACCAGCTCAGTACCTGGACTTCAGGACCAAGCTCTGGGCACAACATGCCAGTCTCTCTGCAGAGGTACAGCCTGAGGGAGGAACCATCCCCTGCAGCCACCTGGCTCTGTCCCCATGATCCCCTGTCCAGCTCTGCCCGTGGTCTTGTCTGTCTCCCCAGAAACACTGTCCACCCTCTGGCTGTCCCAGGCTGGGGAAGCACATCCTGCTCTGTGGGGCAGGCAGTCCCAGCTGTGGCTTTTCAGATGCACATCACGTCCATCTCCTTACTCCTTCTGCAAGAGCCCCCAGCATGCTCAGCCCCCCAGAACAGGGGTCTGCCAGGACATGCAGGCTGGACAGCTCTGCCAACATCCCTCCCAGCAGCTGTGTGACCAAAGCTGCACAGAGCTGGTACCTGCTGTGTGTCACTGGCCGGGATCTGCTGGAAGCGCTCACATGCCTGCCAAAAGTAGACGTTTTCAGCACTGAACTCCTTCTTGAGGAACTCCTGCAGGGCAGAGAGAGCTGCTGGTCTGGTGGTACTGTGGCTGTGGGACAGTCGGTGTCCAACAGGGGCTGGGAGCAGGGACTGAGCTCTGGGCTGTGACACTCACAGTGAAGTAGGTGACAGCTACACGGTCCTGCAGCAACGTCTCAAAGGATTCAGCCCAGCTGACCACAGAGCCCTGTGTGGATCCACACGTGGCTGGTGGGCCCGGCAGGCTGTTCACACTGTGGTTGCTGCCACGGGCCCGGGAGGCATTTAACTCTGAGAGAGAAAAAGGTTCAGTTCTGGCTGTCTCCCTGTCCCCCCAGCATCACCCCGTAGCACCAGCAGCCCTCCATCTGCCCCATCTGGATCGGAGCTGGTGAGCGCTGGGTAGGGAACATGAGGAGCGTCACAGTGGCATCCTTGGAGGATTGAGCACCGTGGTGCCACAGCTGGCACTTCCCAGCACGACAGCTCTCCCTGCCAGCGCTGGCAGTTCTGCCCACCCTGGGTGTCACTGTGACTCCACCTGTGACTCACGTCCCAGGGTAAGAGGCGTGGGGAAGGCACCCAGCCAGCAGGGAAAGTAGAGTGGAAGGGGACATGGAGGGCACGCAGAGTGGAGGGAAGCTTGGAAGATGGGCAGAGGTGCCTGAACCCACCTTCTCCGTTCCTCTGGCCATGGCAAGGGACAAACCCAGCACATGGAGGGCACAGAAAGTGTCATTTCCAGCTCCCAGCCCTGAGAAACCCCCACATTGGGGAATCCCAGGGTGACCATGTGTTCAGAAAGATGGAAGTTCCCGGGGGCAACCCCAGCGTTGGAACTGGTTTGACTGGTGTGCAGCTGGAAGCAGGGGGTCCTTCGCAAGAGGAGGTAGGGGTATGGAAGCAGTGCTCTCCTGGCAAAGCTGGCAGGAATGGAGGAGGTGTGTCAGGCTTCTCCTTTGCCAGGCTCCCCATACTTCTCCTCCTGGTGGTCTAAACCATGGGTAACTGGGGCCGAGCCAGTCAAATGAACCATCTGAGATATCCAGTGCAGAGTGAGACTGACAGACAGACAGACAGACTCCCTTGGAGAATCTGAGGTTCTCCTTGCCCCAGGAAGCCCCTCAGCCCCCAGCACCCCAAAGTACCAGCTGAGCAGCCAAAGTGGGGGACGGGCATCAGAGGCCATGCGGGAGGGATGTGGGGACATGGCCAGTCCCAGGCAGAGGGCTCAACCCTGCACTGCGGGGGCCCTGCCACCCACCCATGGCACAGCCTGTGCTGACACAGGACCTCACTGTCTGCTGGCTCCCTGCCCCTGGCACCAGGCTGCCTGTGGGCTTCCCCCTCCCCTGAAGATGATGCCGGCCTCCTGTCCCAGGGCAAAGAGCAGCCTTACCTCCATCTGACACGGCCGGGCCCTGTGGGGGTGGAAAGAAGAGAGGTGAGAGGGGCTGCACGGCATCTGCTGGCCTGGTGGAGTGGTACCTGGGCAGGCAGCAGCACCAGGGCAAGCTCAGTCTGAACCCAGATCGAGAGACACTGTCAGCAAACAATGCTCTGGTGTCACCTGCCCTGTGGCAGAGACAGGACACAGGACTTCCAACCCAGGGCACCAGGTAGAGAGTTACAAGGGGATGTGCTGCTTTTCTCCCGCCTCCCCATGCCCTGGGGCCAGGCCAGCGATTGGGAAAGGGCAGATGCTACCAGATGTAACCCTGCCACCCCAAGCAAGAAGGGAGGAGAGAAGCAGCCTCCACGGCACAGGAAGAGGAGGGGAGGAGGGGAGGGAAGGAAGGACAACCACAGCCCCAGGCAGGCAAACTGCCTGTTCCCTCCTTCCTTGGAGCCTGGAGCTACCGGAGGGCAGATGCCCAAAATCAGGGACCGAGTGCTGCCAGCTCAGGGCACAGCAGGACAGGGTGTCCTGCAGCACCCGCTGGGCCCCCCCGGCTACCAGCCCTGGGCATGGAGTACCCAAGGACCCACAGCAAGCAGGAAGAGGGGCAGAGCCTCCGTAGCCAAAGCCCAGCCAAGCACTCGCTGCATGGTGCCATCTCTCATCACCTGCCTGGGGCCACACTGAAGTGGTGCCCACACTCGAGTGATGCCTTCGACCCAGCTGGCCCGTGCCCCTCACCCTGCCAGCCCCACACACCCCAGCCTACCCCGCACACCCCCTGTCTCCACCCCAGGCCCAGTATCCCACCCCTGCCTTTCCCTGCCACCCCACACGCCTCTGCCACGTCTCTTACCCCAGTCCCACGTCCCTCTATCTTGCCAGCTCCTTGCTCCTCCCCGTCCATCCCTGCTGCCCACACCCACACAGCCCTGCCGTGCCCGCGCCGCCCAGCCCCACACACCCCAGCACTGCTGACTCCTGCGACCCCATCCGCATCCGCCGCTGCTTGTCCACTACCCAGTGCCGCACATCCCCACCTACACTGCTGTCCAAGCCTCATTACCCCTGCTGCTGCTCATTACCCCAGCCCCATACGTGCCTGCCTGCCTGTTACCCAGCCCCACACACTGCTGCCTGCCCCTCTACACCTCCGCCTGCTTTGGTTCCCCATCCTGTCCTGCCCGCCCAGAACCCAGCCCCACACCCTCCCGCCTGCCCGTTTCCTGACCCCATACATCCCTCTGTCTGCCCGTTATCCCCTCCGCACCCCCT
>VZRQ01003523.1:67019-81691 GCA_013397975.1 Machaerirhynchus nigripectus | reverse complement strand
CGGCGCCGCTGCATCTCCGTCCCCATCCCCGTGCCTGTCTCCATCTGCACCCACATCCGTCATCCCATCCCATCTGCATCCCTGTTCCCATCTCCATCCCACTCATTCCCCATCCCCATCTCCATCTGCATCCACATCCGTGATCCTACCCCCATCTGCATCCCTGTTTCCATCCCCATCCCTGTCCCTGCTTCCATCCACATCTACATCCGTGACCACATCCCCAGCTGCACCCCTGTTCCCAAACCCATCCCAGTCTCCATTCCCAGCACGGCTCTGCTGCCTTGGTGTCACCACCCCGTTGTCCCTCTCCCCGCAGCCTGGGCAGCCCTAGGGGGCTCCTCCCGGCCATTGCATCACCCCAGGGAAGGGGGGTCCGGGGCCAGGGGGACATCAACAGGCCCAGCACACACTGCCACCGGCCTGGTGCCACTTGCCCTGGTCACAGAGGGTCTGGGGCTGGCTCCAGGGCCAGCGTTTGGGGAGGGCTGCCTGTGCTGTGCATGCCAGCAGAACCTGGCAGAGAGGAGCAGTGGACGTGCAGCTTGGGGTCACCAAACTGATGCCTAAGCAGTTTTGCCCATCTCCTAAGGTCGGGTTCCATGTTGATCAGCAACCACAAACCAGCGGAGGATATTTTAGGTTATTTGTTAGGAAATCTCAGTAACTAACAGTGCAGGATAAACCGCAGAGCACCATGGCAACCTGCTCAGGGAAATGCTAATAACGGGGACATAAGGTGGGTGATTAACCCATCAAAAGCAGAACCCTAACATTAGGCTGGGTGCAGATCTACTCAGAGAAAAATGAAGCTTTCCCACCATGAGCAGGCACAAAAGCAGAGCAGCACAAGGAGCCGCAGCCTTGGCAGGGTCTCTGGGCAGGGGGGAACAGAGGGTGGCTCCTCTGGCTGCCCCTCTGCCCCCTGCCACCACGCAGTGGGATGGGGGCTGATCGTGCTGCTCCCCTTCCCTTTGTCGGAGTGTGGCTGTGTTGTTTGGCTTGGCTTTGCCACGGGAGTTATAAATAAAAACGTCTCTCCAAGAGTGCGTGACTCACGGTCCTCACCGCAAGGATAACCTCTCTGCTGGGAAACCTGATCTGAGGACAGAACTGCAGCATGCAGGAATCAAAGACATTGCTTAATTAATGCACTTAATCCAAACGGAGAACAGATGAGCCCCTCACCCCACCTGGGTTGGGGGTGGGCTGCTGCAGAATGTGTCTGAGCCCCTTTGGCCCCTGTCCTGTGTCATCCCCAAGCTCCAGCTGCTGACAACCCAGCCCTCGACAGGCTCCCTGGCCTGGTGGTTTCCCTTGGGCAGCAGTGGGGAGCTGTGGCAGTCGCTGACGTGGCCTCAAGCAGGCTCAGTAATTTCTCCTGCCACCCTTCAAGGGGACAGCTCGTGCGTGCTGGTGTTGCCTCAACGTGAAGCATCCCGATGTGGGAGGCTGTGTCAGCCCTGTGCCTGGGCATCCTCCCAGGCTGGGACCCCTGCCCCCATGGGGAGAGGGATACCCTGTGCCCCAGTGCCCCAGCCCGGGGGGACCTGGTTTATCCTGGGGGTAGGTGACTGCGGGTCGACAGCTGGCTGGGGGATTTGCTGAGGGCATTATTTAATGCTGTGGGTAAATGGAGGAACAGCAGCTAATTCTGGAGCCCGTAATCCTCTTCCTCCCCCGGGGACGGGGAGCGTGCCAGTCACGCACCCGCCGGCGGGCCCTGGGGACGAGCCCCGGCAGCTCCCCAGGCGGTGCCGCGGGCCGGAGCGACTCCCAGACCATGGGTGATGTGCAGAAGGTAAGCGGGGTCCGGTGACATCCCACCGGCTCCAGGGTGGGTGGGCGGCACCAGCACCATCCCAGTGGTGGTGGTGGGAGGGCTGGCAGAGCAGGGCTCTGCCTGGGGCATGTTTCCCCAGTGTACCCAGGAGCTGGGAAGGGTCCCAGGGCTGAGACAGCACACCCGGGAAGGGGGGAATTGGGAGTGGGCAGGTCTGCTGTGGGGCCACCCCGAGCCTGAACAGCTTGGGAGCTGGGCCTTGGTGCTCGCTCAGGCCGTAGACCCAGGGTACCCAAAGCCAACAGTGTGCCCAGTTCCCCCCTCCCAAACAAGGGTGCTCTGCAGCCACCCAGCACCCCACAGGGCTCCCCCAGCATCCCCTGCCCCCAGGGGCTGCTCTCCGTCATCCAGAAGCTGAAGGGCTCGCCGGAGCAGGAGCTCCGCATCGTCCTGCTGGGGCTGGACAACGCCGGCAAGACGACGCTGCTGAAGCGCCTGGCGTCCGAGGAGGTCAGCACCATCACCCCCACACAGGTAGGTGCTGCTGGGGGCCTCGGGCGGCGGCGGAGCGGGCAGGTCCCCACCCATCCCTTGAGTGATGGCAGGGTTTGTGTCCCTGCGCAGGGATTCAACATCAAGAGTGTCCACTCCCACGGTTTGAAGCTGAATGTTTGGGATATCGGGGGGCAGCGCTCCATCCGCCCATACTGGAAGAAGTATCTGGGCAGCACAGACCTGCTGGTGAGTGGGGCAGCACCCCCAGCCCTGTGCGTGCTGTGTGGGCCCCACAGAAGGGCTGTGCAGCTGGGCAGGAAGGAGCCCCTGACTGTCCCTTTTGTCCCCACGGCAGATTTATGTCATCGACAGTGCCGACCAGAAGCGTTTCGAGGAGACAGGGCAGGTATGAGGGGTGCAGTGAGGGGTGGCCGTGGGGTCCTGGGGCTCGGATCTGTCTGGCACCAGCTCTTTGAGGATGAAGGGGAAGCAAAGCTGCTCTCAACTGTGGGGCAGTGCTGCAGGGGGGGCCATGCTGTCCTGAGAGCTCCGAGGGAAGGCTCAAGATCAGAGTCTCAGCAGGCAGAGATACCCCACTCCAGGGCCCAGCAGCTCCCCCTGAGCTGGAATGCTCCAAGGGTGACAGTCCCTGGTGAAAGCGACCCCTCAACCTCCATTCCACACCCCCAACACCAGGTTAGTGACACAGCCAAACAAAGGTTTATGAGTAGCAAGTTCAGCTACAAGCCCTGGGAATGAAGCTCTGAGAGGCGAAGGTGAGACTCCGAGTGCCAGCCCCGGCTGTTCCGGCACCAGACGCTGGTGTGGGTGTGCCAGACAGCTCGGGACTGGCAGGAGCCTCCTGCAGCTGCCCTTTGCCCAGGGCTCTTGGTGCTGGGAGAGCCCTGCGTGTGGCTCCTGGGCTGATGGAGCTTCAGGAGGGCACATCTCTCCCTTGGGATATCAACCTCACAGCTTCCTTATCTGCAACGAGCACCAGAGAGAAGGGATGAGGAATTTGGAGGGCTGGGGTGTCCAGCCCGTGCTGGGCAGCTCCGTGGAGGAGGGCAGCAGCCCTGGGAGAAGGTTCTCTCTTGGCAGGAGCTGGCAGAGCTCACGGAGGACGAGTCCCTCACGGGGGTCCCGCTCCTGGTGTTTGCCAACAAGCAGGACCTGGTGACTGCAGCACCCGCAGCCGAAATCGCAGAAGGGCTGAGCCTCCACACCTACCGGGACAGGGAGTGGCAGATCCAGGCCTGCTCGGCCCTGTCCGGGGAAGGGGTGCAGGTAGAGATGGGGGCCTGTGGGCTCTGCAGAGCTGGGAGAGGACCCAAGGGCCTGCGCTCACATCTTTCTTCCCTCCAGGATGGGATGAACTGGATTTCCAGCCAGATCATGAACAGGAAGAAGTGAGAGCTGCAAAGTGCCAGACGGGACTGAGCTGCAGGTCCCTACACCACGGCCAACCCCCCCAGTCCCTCGGCTCCCCCTGAGCCTCGGCTGGGCCCTGAGCCTCAGACTGCCACATTCGGATGATTTTCCCACCCAGTCTTCCACTAATCAGCTGGCTTCCCCTCTCCCTGCCTCCTGGGCTTCCACGGGCTCCTCACACCCCCTGACTCCCCTGCAGCCCCCGTGCTGTTGGAGGGAAGCACGTGTCCTGATTCGCGCCAATTTGCGGGTGCCAGGAACGCCGGAGACCGAGTCTTTGAAGCAGGTATTTGTTTATTTAGCGGGGGATACCTCCTCCTATCGACATCAGGGATTTTCAGCAATTTATTACACACAGCTCATGCATTATTCATACAACTCAGAAAAGGGTAGTCTTATGCTAAATACTTTTGGGCACTAATTTACCTAATTTACACCCACTCGCGCATATTGGTCGTCTCGGTTGGGTAGTTGTGGGATGAAGGGCCCAAGTCTTCCTCGAAGTTGTCCTTTTCACCTCTTGCTCCAGAGTGTGCGCACAATTCAGCTTTTCTGCAATGTTGATCTCAGCTGGTTCATGTCTTTCATGTTCTTGTTATCTTAAGGGCCTCCTGCCTCCCTTTCCTTTCAAGTGTTCTGTTACCTCAAGCTCATCTTGCCTCACTCTCCTGTTAAACATTTCGAATGTTCTGCCAGTATTTTCCCATACACAAGTCCCCTCTGTCTTATGTACAGTAGTAAATTCTTTTACAGTCTATCAGTAAAATATGTTCCTCTTTCTACTCTATGTCTCAATTTATATCTCTTTCAATCGTCACATGGCATTGTGGTTCGCTGACAGCACCACAAAAAGCACTGGCTAAATATGCATGTACACAAAATAATTATTCCCAACAACAACATTCCCATGAATAATTGTTTCAACCAATTTAGATTAGGGGGCCAAAACGTGTCTCCCATAAGTGAGTTGACCAAGATGTATCATCCTTTGTTACTTCATGAAGTACCTTTGCGTGTTGCCAGATTGTAGGTGAATCTCTTGCTATTTGCCCTGATTGATCTATATAAGTACAACAACTGGTATTTATCAATGTGGTAAAAAAATCATCATCAACAACTGGTATTTATCAATGTGGTAAAAAAATCACAGTGCAATGGGAGGAGTGCAGACTCCTCCCATTGCACTGTGATCATGTCTAATACCATATGATTTTGAAATACTACTTCTCTTAAGGAGTTAATTTCTGTTTGCAATCGTCCGATGGCATCTGCCGTTGAGTTTGCAATTGTTTCCCTCTCTGCTGGGGTGTTCGCTATTGCTTTTTCTAAGTGTTCAATTCCTAAAGTTGGGAACAAAGCTCTAACAAAGCTGTGGAAGCCTGTATCATATCTAGTCAGATATTAGAAGGTGTACTTTGACTAAATTGGTTTCTCCAGATTCCTCTAACGATTCCTGTAATTAAACCAGTATGATTCATAACTTGCATAGGTGGGACGAGATACCCCATAGTACACTAATCTGTCCAATTTCCAGGTAGTTGCTTAAGAGCTATTCCATTTCCACACAACCACCAAAAGCCATCTGGTAAGTCACAGCTAGTTGTGATGCTCATATTGGAATTGTTAGCATGCCTTGCAAACAAATAGTCATGCCACTGGGCAAACTGAACTTTAAAATCTGGTGAGCTAGGTGGTGAATTTGGATTTGACATGTCTTGTGGAATGGCAGTAATTCTAGTCCAGTTTGTAGTATTACTAAACTGGCCGAAATTTGGTCCTGTAAAGTTTGACTCCACATAAATTACAGGTTGATTAACGAGTGATAACTGGAAAAGGGGTTTTCCTAAAGGTGAACCTGTTTGCATTGTGTAATAGTGTTGTACAAGGTGTCCAGGCTTAATTCAGTCCAGTTACTAGAGGGTACCCCTAACCATGGTAAGTGTAATTGTTGTACTTCTCCACACAGCCAACAGTCTCTTAATCCAGTGTGATTAGCCATTGTATGTAGTATGTAGCCTTCAAGCAAGGCTACATACTTATTTACTCAAAGGTTACTGCAATCTGCCAAAAAGCAAGAAATCATAACAAGGTGTTCACGATTTACGACTGAGTTTCAGCTTCAGTCCGTCCTTATCAATGGTTGTTACTGTCCAAGGTGCAACAGGAAATTTCTTCACTCAGGTATGATGAATCCAGGTAGGTTTTTCTCTCATGCGAATTGCAGTGAAGGTTGTCAGGAGGACTTGGAATTGTTCATCCCACTTCTGCTGTAGAGCATCACCTGTAAAAGACTTGACATATACCCAATCACCTGGCTCAATGGCATGCAGTGCTTGGGTAGGCTGTTGTGGCTGACATTTCATTACCACCTGAGCATTTTGCTTCAATTTTTGGTTCAGCAATTTCATGTATTCTAGAAGATACCCGTGCCCTACTAGAGCTAAGTTTTCGTTATGAATCACATCTGCCCCATGTGGTCTCCCATATGGAGTCTCAAAGGGGCTGAATCCCTCTTTTAATCGAGGTTTTATCCTTAGCCGCAACAATGCTATTGGGAGGGCTTGATACCAATACAAATTAATTTCTTGGCAAATTTTTCCCAATTGTTGCTTGATTAAATGATTCATCTTTTCTACCACTTGCTTGTGGCCGATATGGGGTGTGTAAGTGCCAGTGGATGTCCCAAATTTTGCTAACACCTTGAACTGTCTGGGCAATAAAATGAGGTCCCCTATCAGAGGAGATTCCCCTAGGAATACCAAATCTAGGAGTAATTTCTTGTAGCAAGAAATTATTTCACCACCTCTCAGGCTTTATTAGTCCTGCAAAGATAGGCTTCTGGCCATCCAGAAAATATATCTGTAAGCACTAGGAGATATCAATATCCAGCCTTCCTAGGGAGCTCGGAAAAATCTATTTGCCGTGTATCTCCTGGGTGAGCGCCTCTGGGAATGGTGCCTAGCTGTATAGGGGTAGTGGTATTGGGATTATTCCTCAAGCATGTTTCACATTGGGAAGTAACTTCTCTGACTACTTGCTTCAGCTTAGGAGCAGCTATCTGTCACCTGAAATGTAAATAGAGAGCCTCAGATCCCCAGCGCATTTTGCCATGCTCTGCCAGAACCATGTCTCGTACTAATTTTTGAGGAATCACTATTCTGCCCTTTATGGTTGCCCACCCATCAGATTCTAATTCTCCTTTCTTATTTTGTATCCACTGCCCACAGCCGTGCTGTGTAAAGGGGCTCTTTGCCTATCTATGTGGGCAGGAATTAGTGCCATGACCTTAACTGCAGACCTGGCGGCTGCCAATTGCACTTCTCTATCAGCCATGGCATTTCCTAGTTCAGGGAGAGTGCTGCCTTTCGAGTGCCGTTTACAGAGCATGATAGCAACTAAGGCTGGGAGTCGGACTGCTCGTAACAGCTCGAGTGTCTCAGGGGCATGTTTAATCTCCTCCTTCTGTGATGCCAACAGTCCTCGTTCTCTCCATATTGCCCCATGATAATGGACTATTCCAAAAGCGTATCTTGAGTCTGGCCATATGTGGATGATTTTGCCCTCTGCCAAAATCAATGCTCTGATTAATGCAATTAAATCAGCCTTTTGTGCTGAGGTTCCCACAGGTAGCGGATTTGATTCTGTGACCGTGTCTAGGGTTGTGACAGCACATCCCGCAAGTTGTTTACCTTGTTTGATGTAACTGCTTCTGTCTGTGAACCAATGTTCTCCATTTTCAATCAGGTCTTCCCGCAGATCAGGGCGGCTCGAATAAACTGATTCCACCGTTTCAATACAGTCATGACTTACAGGACCTTCGGCGCTCTTTCCTTGCAGGAAGGTAGCTGGATTGAGGATAGTGGTTACCTTGATATCCACGTCCTCCAATTCAGCAAGGATGGCTTGATACTTCAGGAACTGTGACGGGGATAACCAGTGACTCCCTTTTTGATCTAATACAGCTGACACAGTGTGGGAAACAAATGCTGTCATCTTTTGCCCTAGGGTGAACTTCCGAGCCTCTTCTATGTTAAGGATAATCGCCACCACTGCCCGAAGGCATCCTGGCCAACTTTGGCTAACAGGATCAAGTTGCTTAGAAAAATAAGCCACGGGTCTCTTGAATGGTCCTAACTGTTGGGGCAACACTCCCCGGGCCAGTCCCGGTCGCTCATGTGAGAACAGCAAAAAGGGCTTGGTGACATCAGGGATTCCCAAAGCTGGGGCGCGCATTACTTCTTTCTTCAGGGTGCAAAAAGCTTTGTTAGTTTCTGCCGTCCAAACTAATAAATGTCCTTGAGTGTCTTTTAATAGTTGATAAAATGGCTTAACAGTTAGGCCATAATTATGTATCCATAGCCTGCACTACCCGGTCAATTGTGAGAACGTGCGCAAATTCCTTCACCGTGACTGGCCTCGGGGCTTGATGAATGGCTTCTTTTCTGCTGCTCCCCAAGGATCGTTCTTCAGCTGTTTCAAACCCCAGATACGTTACTCACTGTCTGACAAGCTGGGCCTTCTGACTTGAGACCCTACAGCCAGTAAGTCCCAAAAAGTTAAGGCTTACAGTCCAATTCTCACACATTTCCTGCGTCTTGTTTGCCACCAGCAAATCGTCCACATACTGCAAGAGAGCCCCTTCCCCACAAAGGGGCACCCAGCTTTCTAATGCTTTTGCCAATTGATTCCTGAAAAGGGTTGGGCTATTCTTATATCCCTGTGGCAGCACAGTCCATGTTAACTGTACCCTGAACTTGGACTTTCCCACTCAAAGGCAAAAATCGGTTGACTGTCCTTTGCCAACAGCAGGCAGAAAAAGGCATCCTTTAAATTAATTACAGAAAACCATATCCAGTCTGTTTGTAATTTAGTTAGCAAGGTGTAAGGGGTGGCAACAACAGGATGTATAGTTCTGGTAATACTGTTCACTGCTCTTAAATCTTGTACCATTCCGTAAGTTCCGTTTGACTTTCTGACTGGCAATATCGGGGTGTTATACTGAGACTCACGTTCTTTCCACAAACCCTGCCCTAAAAACTTCAGTATTATCGGCTCTATTCCTTTTCAATCCTCAATCCTCAAAGGGTATTGCTTCCGACTTACTGGTTGGACTCCTTCTAATAGCTCAACTCTAACCCCGCATGTGGTCATCACCACAGTGGTACTTTCCTGGGTGTTTCCAGACAAAGACAAAATACCTTATTTTGGTGCAGATGGTCCTTGTCTGTTCCCGTGGTGAACCGGGGAGGATGGAGTCCCTCCGGGGAATCCTGGGCCGCGGCTAGGAAATCTGCTTACCTCCTCAGATCCCACAGCCAAACAGAGGGGAGTCCCATCTGGGGTGCCAGCTGATTAACACCAATTTGTGGGTGCCAGGAAGTCCAGAGACCGAGTAGTTGAAGCAAGTATTTGTTTATTCAGCGCTGGGTGCACGGGGGATAACTCCTCCTATTGTGCATACGACGTTGGGGATTTTCAGCAATTTATTACACACAGCTCATGCATTATTCATACAACTCAGAAAAGGGTAGTCTTATGCTAAATACTTTTGGGCACTAATTTACCTAATTTACATCCACTCGCGCATATTGCTCTCTGGTGGTCGTCTCGGTTGGGTGGTCATGGGATGAAGGGCCCAAGTCTTCCTCGAAGTTGTCCTTTTCACCTCATGCTCCAGAGCATGTGTACATGCTTTTCTGCAATGCTGATCTCAGCTGGTTCGTGTCTTTCATGTTCTTGTTATCTTAAGGGCCTCCTGCCTCCCTTTCCTTTCAAGTGTCCCGTTATCTCAAGCGCATCCTGCCTCCCTCTCCTGTCAAGTGTTCTGATACCTCAAGCTCATCTTGCCTCACTCTCCCGTTAAACATTTTGAATGTTCTGCCACCGTGTTGAGGGCTCACACACCTCCAGCACAAGAACCTGCCCAGGACTTGTCCGTCCACGCTGCTGTTACACCCCACAGGCGCTGCTGTGACCCACACTGTCCCGGGCACCCCGACACGGGGCTGGCTACACTCCCGGGCACCGAGCGCTGTCTGTCCCCCACAGGATGGGACCGATGCTGCCCCAGCCATGCCACAGCACAGAGGCTCGGGAAGGCCTCCATTCAGCACCTCTCGCTGGGCAGAGGAGTCCCCATGGGCACAGGACTCGGGACAAGCACAAAGACAAGACCAGTCACCAACGGAGGGGTCTCCTTGCCCGGTGCTAGCGGGGGCTGCTCTGTGCCACTGAGGGGACCCCGTACCCCCGGGACACGCGCTGTGTCCCAGCTGGGGCCGTCGCCTGGCTGGAGGTGCCCATCTGGAGGGCTGGGAGATTCCGGTCCCTGCCACCATGGCTGCCGTGGTGGAGGGATGGGGATGAGAGCAGCGGGAGCGGGGCAGGGGCTGCCTTGCGACCCTCAATAAAGCTACTGTGACCTCCACGCCGCATCGGCCTGTCCTTCCCGCGGCGGTGCTGACCCGCTGCTCCGCGGCCCGGCGAGGCCCGCGGGGCCGTTCTCGAGGCCGTTCTTCCCGAGGCCGTTCCCGGGGCCCATCCCGGGGCTGTTCTCCTTCCCGTTCCCGGGACCCGTCGCGGCCGGTCACGTGTCCCGCGGGCGGCACGAGCCGCGCACGTGAGCGGCCCTGGGAAGGCCGGGCGGACTACAACTCCCGGCATGCCCCGCGCCGCTGCGCACGCGAAGCACACGCCGGGAGGCGGTTCGGTCCCCCCTACTCCCGCCTCCCGCCGCGCAACGGGAGCTGCGCGCCCGGCTGGCCCCGCCCTCCTCCCCTGTAATAGGCTGAGAGCGATGCCACTCACTTATGAGGGCAGGACAACGGTGAATTCGGATTTCTGATTGGCTGTCGCCATTGAGAGGCGGTGCCGGGGGCGGAGTGCCGGAAGGCGGAAGCGGAGCATGGCGGCGAGTGCGGGCGGGCTGGTGGCGGCGGTCGCGCTGCTGTTGGTCCTGGCCGGGCCGCGCCCGGTGCCCGCCGAGCTCACGGATGGCAACAGCGAGCACCTGAAGCGGGAGCACTCGCTGATGAAGCCGTACCAGGGTGAGCGCGGGGTCGGAGGGACGCGCAGGGCCCCCCGCCAGCGGCCCGGGCTGATCCGCGCTCTCTTCGCCCCTTTGCAGGCGCGGGCTCCGCCGCGATGCCGTTGTGGGACTTCCAGGGTAGCACCATGGTCACCAGCCAGTACGTGCGCCTGACGCCCGACGAGCGCAGTCGGGAGGGCTCCATCTGGAACCGCGTGGTGAGAGCCCGGGGGGAGACGGGCGGGGGCTCGGGACGGCTCTGCCGCCTCTTGCCCTGACGCCGCTGGGGTTTCTCCCACAGCCCTGCTTCCTCAAGGACTGGGAGCTCCACGTCCACTTCAAGATCCACGGAGCCGGCAAGAAGAACCTGCACGGGGATGGGCTGGCGCTGTGGTACACGCAGGAACGCCTGACGCCAGGTCAGTGCCGGGGACCGGCTGGTCCGCAGCACGCGGGCCCTCTCCCGGAAGGCAGCTGGCCCGGGAGCACCTCTGAGCTCCCTCTCTCTGGTTTCACTAGATTGGGGTGACGTGTCCTGTGTGTTCTGCCCGGGCAGCAGGTGCCCTCAGCCACCTGCTTGGCAGTGAACAGCTCGTACAGCTCAGAACCCTCTGAGCACAAATTCTGACCTCCTTCTGTCTCTTCCTCTCTCCATTCTTCTGCCCTGTTCTAGGTCCTGTCTTTGGCAGCAAGGACAACTTTCATGGACTGGCTATTTTCCTTGATACCTATCCCAATGATGAGGCGACGGAGGTGAGTGGTCCAGGCAGCTTGTGCAGTGCCCAGTAGGCTGTTTCCTTCCTGCTGCAAGTCCTTCTCACCCGATCCAAGGAGAAGCCGCTCCTTACTTGAGCATGGTCTGCTCTTCCTGTCCTGGGAGTTGGTAAAGGGAAGAGCTGGTGTGCATTAATGGAGAAAAGAAGCTCCTTGCTCCTTCTTGTGCTGCTCTTGGCTACACAGATGTTTCCAAGGCATTTTCTCTGCACAGGAGAGCAGGCACAGAGCTGGTGTAAACCCAGCACCACTTGCTCATATTCATCCTGAGTGTCATTCCCTGACCTCTGTGCTTGGGATGCTCATTCCATGATGTTTCTGCCCTTATTTTCTCTTTGCAACCATGTGTGTCTGAAAGAAACTCCTGGGCTGCCTTTTTGCTCCAGAATTCCCCATGGCCACAGTACAGATCAGTCCCATGGGGGCTGGGGATCCTTTTCTTCTGTCCTGCTCTGTGTTTGTGGATCTCATTATGGCACAGTCAGAAAACAAAACTGTGCTTTGGAGTCTGTACCCCCAAAACCATGATGCTTCAGTCATAAAGCACCTGGAAATGACCCATCTCCCTGTTGTCTTGATGCTCATGGGAGCTGAATTTCTGCCTCCAGTTGTCTTCTCCTGGTGTGCGTAATCTACTGATCACAAAATCCTGTGTGTGGTCTTCCTGCTTATGTGAGATTTCTGTCTCTTCTGGGTCTTGTGCTCTGTTCTTGCACTTCTTGTGTTCAAGGAACGACTGGACATGGCAGTCAGGGCTAGTTGATAAGGTGGGGATCGGTCACAGGTTGGACTGAATGATCTCAGAGGTCTTTTCGAACCTAAATGATTCCGGGATTTTTATCCAGCCATTCTGCAAGCTTGGGGCTGTCTCTGCTCTGGCCATGCAGTACAGGGTGGGTTTATTCACAGAATCACGGGATGGGGGTCTCAAAATGGGAGGTCAGAAAGGGTGGCTCTGCTTTAGGCAGCTCTGGCTCAGTTCAGAAGCAGCTTTAGGTGGAGAAGCGGCCATGATGCCCTTCTCCTGTGCTCTGTGCCTGAGTGTGGCCCCGCTGCCGTGCGTGCTCCCACCCTGCTCCCTCTGCGGGCACGGAGGCTCCGGCCGTGCCTCGGGGAGCTGCCGCAGCCCCGGCAGCCGCTGTCTGTGCCCCGCAGCGCGTGTTCCCCTACATCTCGGCCATGGTCAACAACGGCTCCCTGACCTACGACCACAGCAAGGACGGGCGCTGGACGGAGCTGGCCGGGTGCTCTGCTGACCTGCGCAACCAGAACCACGACACCTTCCTGGCCGTCCGCTACTCCCGGGGCCGGCTCACGGTGAGACCTGGCGGGGCACCTGCGGGGGGTCCTGCGCTTCAGGTGGGGCAGGGCT
This sequence comes from Machaerirhynchus nigripectus, assembly GCA_013397975.1. NCBI lineage: Eukaryota > Metazoa > Chordata > Aves > Passeriformes > Dicruridae > Machaerirhynchus > Machaerirhynchus nigripectus. The sequence continues at coordinate 68,809 of VZRQ01003523.1, read as the reverse complement.
GGCTGTACCAGGAGCTGGAGATGGTTTTCCAGGCTCAGCTGCTGCCTCTCCAGCACCTCCAGCTCCAAAAGAGGTGCAGGCAGGCAGGATAGTGGCGTGCCAAAAGCGATTGCCTCGAGAGGGTGTGGAGTTTCCCTCACTGGAGATACTCTTGAATCATCTGGGCACAATCCATGTGATCTGGGATGGCCCTGCTTGAGCGGGGAGGTTGGACCAGATGTGGTCCCTTCCAACCTGGCCTGTCCCATGGTTCTGAACATTCCTGGTGTGACCCTCTCCTGGTTTTGCAGGTGATGACTGATGTGGAAGACAAGAATGAATGGAAGAACTGCATTGACATCGCAGGGGTGCAGCTGCCAACTGGGTACTTCTTTGGTGCTTCTGCTGGCACTGGAGATCTGTCTGGTGAGAGGGGGCTTTGCTCAGGGGAACACGTTGGAGCCTGGATTAGGTGACCCTGCCTTGGCACGGGAGTTGGATCTCCAGAGGTCCCTTCCAACCCTAAAAATTCTGTGATTCTGTGATTGTAACACTGGGTGCACTGGATCCATGGCTTTCTTTCCCTGAATTGTTTACTGGGCTCTTGAAAGCCTTTTGGGACCCATGGCTGGGGAAGGGAAGCACCTGAGAGCTGAGGAACGTCTTTGGATTGCAGTTGGATACCTGGGGATGAGGGTGGCTTGAGAGGGAAGGAGACTGGACCTGGCAGAGGAGGGTCTGAGGGGTGCTCCGAGTGTGTGGACAGCTCAGAGCTTCTGATGGCGTTTGGTGCTCATGGTTGTTCCCCAGACAATCACGACATTATCTCGATGAAGCTGTTCCAGCTCATGGTGGAGCACCCTGTAGAAGATGAGACCGTTGACTGGACCAAGATCGAGCCGAGCGTCAGCCTCCTTAAATCCCCCAAAGGTGAGCCTGTGGGCTTTGGAAGCCTGTGGGGGGTTGGGATGTCGGGGCTGCACTCTGGAAGGCGTTGAATGCGTGACACCCAGCGAAACCCCACAGGATCTGAGGTTGTGTTGATCTCTGTAGCTGTTCTTTCCCTTGCAGACAACGTGGATGACCCGACGGGGAATTTCCGGAGCGGGCCGCTGACGGGCTGGAAGGTGTTCCTGCTCCTGCTCTGTGCGCTGCTGGGCATCATTGTCTGCGCCGTGGTGGGAGCTGTGGTCTTCCAGAAACGCCAGGAGCGGAACAAGCGTTTCTACTAGTGGAGCACCTGTGCCCAAACCCATCTTTTTTTATGGGGAGCTGTAAAAAAACTGTGGTTTCTAAATGCTGTTTCTGAGAAATACCAGAAGTATTTTCTTACCTGTCTGTTTGGCTGTAACCCCCGCCCGGCCCTTGGCCTCCCGCGGGTTGGACTGAGGGGGATGATGCCCGCTGGCTCCCCAGAGCCGTGTTGTGGGGAGCCTGGAGGTTGCTCCCCGGTTTTTCCAGCGCTCCCCCCGCCTTGCTGGGACTTGCTGTGCTGCCTGGGGCAGGTGTGAACGTGAGGGGCTGTGGGGAGGGGGCTGCGAGTTGGGCATTAAAGGACTGACACCATCCTTGGCTCTGGCTCTGTCTGGTGGGGAGAGAAGGGGAGCGCTGGTGGGAGGGAGGATGGGAAGCGCTGGTGGGGGGCTGAAAGAGCTGAGGGGGGGGTCGCAGCTCGGTGGGGTGTGCAGGGAGGCAGTCCTGGAAGGATGCCAGAGGAGCTGCGGGCGGGCATCTGTGCTCACCGGCACCTGCAGGGGATGCGGTGGGGTGTCCCCGCGGTTTCCGGAGGAGCCCCGGGGAGGGTGGCGGTG
>VZRQ01003523.1:31166-61251 GCA_013397975.1 Machaerirhynchus nigripectus | reverse complement strand
TGGGGGCTGCGCGGGGACCCGCGCCCGCCTCCCTCCAACCCCGCCGTTCCGTCCCGGGTGGAATGGGAATGGGAAAGCGAAAGGGTTTGTGGCCGTATCCTGCCCGGGCACGGCTGGGGTTGGGAGCAGATCGCGAAGGAGCCAGGCTGGCCGGACCGGTGTTTTTCCGCCTGGAGGGTGATCCCCTCCCTGCCGCAGGCAGGACACCTTTGGGCTCCCCCGGCGTTTCCCAAACCTCCCACAACCTGACCTACTTCCTTGGCCGCCTGTGCCGGGAGGAGCCGCTGCGGGGCTCGGCCGAGCTGTTCCCCAATGCCGGGGGCTGGATGTGCGTCCACCCCCCCCCCCACGGGAACATCCATGTCCCGCATCCCCGTGCGCACCCGGTTGCACCGCAGGCAGCGCGGATCCTTCCAGAGGGTCCATCCCTGGTGCCCTTCCTGGGGTGCCGGTGCCCGGAGCAGGTGTTGGGCTCGCAGAGGGAGGTGACAGCTCAGGCCGGGAGCTGTCAGACAGGTTTGTGCGTGGCAGCAATTAAAAGCGGGGTGTTTGTTTACCCGGCGCGTGGTGCTGAGAACCAGGGCAGCTTCCTGGGTGTAACCCGGCCCCGGAGCCCTCGGCGAGGCTGGGAGCGGTGGTGGGGGCTCTGCCTCGCCCTTGCCACACTCGCTATGTCCCCTGCACTGGTGTGAGGCCATCGTCCCCTCCCTAGCGCTGGGGAGCCAGAGCCGAGGCCGAAAGCATCCTCTCATCCTTCCTCCCCCGGCCACCTGCGCAGGAAGCTGCATTGTCCCGCCAGCATCCTGCCCCTTCCCACCGCCCTCACGCCATGTCCGGCCACGGGGTCCCCGGCACGCACGCAGCAGCTGGGCTGTGGCCGCCTGGTCCCTGCCCGGTGCTGGGGTGGGAATGCCTGAGGATGGATGGGGCCGTGTGGAGCTCGCCCTGCAAGGTGCTCGCCCGCCCATGCTGCGCGGGAAGTGTGCCCGTGGTGCCGGAGAGGTGCCCGTCCCGTACGCGGCCCGGGGAGGCCAACCTGATGGGCATCCCCAGGGGCATTTTGGGGAGGTCTCCAGAGGGTGTCCGGAGCCGGAGGTCCCGGCGGGGAGGCTGGGTGCCGCCGGGCCGGGGCTGGCGCCAGGCCCGGGCAGGTGCTGCCGGCTCCCAAACTCGCCCGCCTGGCTGGGCGGCAGGTGCCTGTTCTGGTGGCGGCCCCGGCCCCGGCCGCGGGCGGGAGGTGGGGCTGGGTGTGGGAGGAGGCGCTGCACCATGGCGGGGGCAGCGGCGGGGAGCCCCCGCCCCGGTGCTTGCTGTGCCCTGTCCCCCGGGAAGCTGCACGGGAGATGGCAGATCCATCCCAGTGCCAGGAGTCTGTGTGGGCCTTTGGGGCTGGCTGGGAAAGGGGGTGCCGGGGGTGTGTCCCGGCTGCCCGGCATCGCTGACTCTGTCTCTCCCTCGGCAGTGCTGGTTCTGGGCTTTTCTCTAGTTCTCCATGGCAGCAGCACAGGGTCCTGTGACCTGTGAGCCCGACACCCGCGTCCTCGGCACCTACCTCTCCTCGGAGCCCGTCGGCATCGTTGGCAGCATGGGCAGCGTGGGCAGCCTGGTGGAGAAGCAGGATCTGTCCCCCCTGGAGCTGCGGGCCCCGCTGGGCGGCTCGCGGGGGCTCCGGCAGCCCGACGGGTTGCTGCGGAAGGGGCCGAGCCAGCGGGAGCTCTTTGGGTACCTGCACGGGGCCAAGAAGGAGACGCGGTCGGAGCGGAAGCACCAGACGTCGGGTGCCTGCTACAAGCGGGACTACGAGAGTGACCGCGAGAACCGGTCCCCCGAGCGCTGCTCCCGGGAGCATCATCGTGGGGCCGACTTCTCCAAGAGCTCCCTGCCGGAGCGGGGCCGCTTCGACAAGGTGAGGGTGTGGGGTCCTGAAATACGGCCCGGTCTGCGAGAGGATGGGGGTGGAGCAGGATGATCCTCACCCCCCTGGATGGGATGTGGGGATTTGAGGATGTTCAGGGCTATGAAGCTGGGAGCATGGGAGTTCTCCCTGGCTGTAGAGGCTCATGCTTGACCTTGCTGTTGTTTTTCAGTGCCGTATCAGGCCCTCGGCCTTCAAGGCGGTGGCTGGGAAGGGGCTGGTCTCCATGCAGGGCCTGTCCTCATCCAAGGGGCAGAAGTTGTCCAAGAGCAACGGGAGCCTGCACACGCTGCTGTCGCAGAGCAGCACAGCGGCCCCACAGCACGGCCCGCTCCGCACCCACCTGCTCCACGCCATCAGCCTGGATGAGGCCTCTGACTCCAGCCACAACTCCATCCAGAGCTTCCCGTCCTACGGCTCCCGCCTCAAGCCTGCCCAGAGCCAGTTCAGCGCCTCCATGGGCCACATCAACCACATCGGGGGCTCCTTGGACAGGGTCTCCCGGAGCCCCAGGGACACCCTGGCCCCTGAGAAGATGCCCCTGTCTTGCAAAAGCATGGCCACCCTGAGCCGGCTGCAGAGCCCTGGCGAGCCCCCGCCGCCCTACGAGTTCTCCTACTCGCTGGAGGACGCGGTGAAGCAGCTGGAGGACCGGCTGCAGGAGACGGGAGGGGAGCTGCGGCAGCTCAAGAGGAGCCTCAGCGAGACTGAAGACCCCTTCACACAGGTGAGCCATGGTGCTGGGGCAGCGCTGGGTGCCCCGGGCAGGGATGTAGGGGTGGAAGGAGCAGTGAAGGAGCTGCCATGGTGGGTGATGGGCTTGGAATGCCCAAGCGAGGGAGGACCAAATATCACGAGACCTCTTGGAGTCCCTCCTGGGGCTACAGCCTCTCACCGGTGTCCACCTGTGCTGGCAGGCGTTTGAGGACAAGCAGCGGCTGTGGCTGGACGAGCTGGAGGACCTGAAGCAGATGTACATGGCCCGGCTGCAGCAGGTGATGCAGCAAGCTCAGCGTGGGCAGCGGGCGCTGCAGCTGCAGCTCTACAAGGCGCAGCAGGAGAAGAAGCGGCTGCAGGAGGAGCTGAGCCTGCAGCAATGCCAGTGCGAGGAGTCCAAGCTCCGGCAGCCCCAGGGCGAGCATGGCAGCCCCAAGCTGGAGGAGACCAAGTGGGAGGTGAGTCCCCTTCCTTCTCTCCCTGTTGCCACCCTCCTGGCTGTGGAGCCAGCGTGGGGGCAGCAGTTTCCTGCTCTGTTGTCACTCGGGGCCACAGGACAGGAGGGATGAGCCGCGTGTGGTGCTTATGGTCTCCCAGGAGCATAGCTTGGGGTGCTGCCACCTCTGGGGTTCTGCTCCCCCAGCCCTTCCTCACTGCTCGCCCGTGCCCTGCAGGTGTGCCAGAAGGCAGCAGAGATCTCCCTGCTGAAGCAGCAGCTCCGGGACACCCAGGAGGAGATGGCTCAGAAGCTGGGGGAGATCTTCAGCCTGAAGACGCAGCTGCGGGAGGCCAAGGCGGAGGTCCAGGCCAGGGACTCCCAGCTGGCACAGCTGGCAGACTCCTTCCAGAGCCCCCCGGAGCCCAGCACTTCGCTGCCTCTGGGCGATGACCCCATGCCGTCGTGCCAGGACTTCCCTGGCTGCGAAACTGATGACTCCAAGTGCCGGGGCCTCCAGAGCGACTCGGCGGAGCCCCTGGAGCGGCAGGTGGAGTGGCTGTGGGCAGAGCTGCTGCGGGAGCGGCGTCAGGGCCAGCTGCAGGCTGTGAACTTTGAGCTGGAGAGGAAAACCTGGCAGGAGGAGAAGGAGAAGGTGCTGCGGTACCAGCGGGAGCTCCAGGCCAGCTACATGGAGATGTACCACCGGAGCCAGGCGCTGGAGCGGGAGCTGCGGCAGCTGCGGGCGGAGCCCAGGGATGTCGGGATCGATTCGCCCTGGATCGAGCGGGTGGAGTCGTCCAAGATCTGAGAGGCGGGATGCCAGTGGGACTGAGAAGGGGGAAGGTCTCTTGCTGCTGCGAGGGGACGATCTCAGGGTGTGCACAAGGACTGGCCCCGCTCGGCGCTGCCCTGGGCTGAAGGACCGATTGCGACAGGGGAGCTTTTCCTTCTTGCAGCACTTCAGGCCCTTCTGCTGGGGGTCTCTGGAGGGCGGGGGGGTCATCTGTGCCAGGGTGGGGGTCTTGCATGTGCCCCGTGCTCTGACTCCAGGAGCGTTTGCCCTGTGATTCTTTCTGCCATGGGGGCAGAAACCAAACGCCCTGTGAGACATTCCCTGTCCCTCCTGCTCTGCTGCTCTTGTTCCTACAACCCACTAACTTAATGTCATGTGAGGAGAAGCTCAGGCCCTGTCCCCCACCCCACTGCCTTGCTGTGGGAGTTGCAGCTGCTGTTCACAGTGGCTGCCTTGTCAGCAGGGCCCTGGAGCTGGTGGTGCCACTGGGGAGGCAGAGGAGGAAACCCTGAGGAGTTTCGGTGCTGCTGGGAGGGGGCAGCTGCCCCAGCACCTCTCCTGGGTCTTCCCATGTCCCCAGTGTGGAGTTGCTCCGCAGTCCAGGTGGTTGGTGCACCTTTCTTCAGGCTGAGATGGGGGAGTGCCTTGTGCAAGGAGGGATGGGAACTGGTGCTCTGCCACACTGGGAGCAATTGGGGTGGGAGAGAGGACTGGGGCATGTGCCTGAGCTGGGGGAGAGGCCAGGGTCCCCCTTCCCAGGGTGAGTGAGGGGGAGCCCAGAGGCGCTGGAAGGAAAGAGCCCTGCTCTATGCGTGTAACAGCACAAACACGCGAAGGCCGGGCCCGGCCCCCACCCCGCTCCTGCAATAAAGCCGCATTGCTCTCTGCCGGTCTCTGCTCTGCTTCCCTCGGGGTCGGGGTAAGGGGGATGTGCGGGCCGGCCTGAGCCTGCCCAGCGCCCGCCCCGGAGCTGCCGCGTCGGGCTGGGCGGTACAAGCGGGCGGGGCACGGCTGTGAGTCACGGCGGGGCCGGGCGGGCTCCCGGGGCAGCCTCACCCCCGCCCCCGCTGTGGTTTAACCCAGCCGTGGACCCCCCAGCCCCGGCTCCGAGCAGCAGGACCACGTTGTACAAACCCACAGCTTTATTCACCCCGCACTGCTCACCCTCCCCCCGTCAGTCCTCTGGGCACAGTCCCCAGAAACTGCCATGGGGTCCCCGGGCACAGGGACAGGGACCTGCCACGGCCCCACAGGGCACAGCCCGCCCCCGGCTCTTCACAGCGGCAGGGGAAGGGCTGACACCTCCTCCAGGCACTCGTCGTAGGTCTCCTGGTAGTCCTCGTGGGGCTTGATCATGATGACACAGGTCGGGCGCTTGGAGCCGGCTGCAGCTCCCAGGTCCTGTGGGAGCAGAGCGAGGCCGTGGGGTGCCAGGTCTCCCCTTGCCAGGCGAGAGCTCGGGACCGGCTCACAGGTTTAATGCAAGGAAGCTCTGCCTGTCCAGCCCAGCACCCCTAAGCCCTCTGGACTCGTGCTGGATTCAAGAACCTTTTCCCCAACTTGTCTCCTAGATGCTGCAGGCTGGGCTGGTGCGAGGGACTGGCACCTGGCTCATGTGCCACAGTCCTTCCCCAGAGCGGGTCTGCGGAGCTGCCTGCACTGGGGATGAAGCTCCAAAGACATCAGCTGCTGCCCCAACTCCCAGGCTACAAAAGAGCTGGCCCCAGCTCACAGAAGCCTGGGAAAGATAGCGTGCCTCTGTCCCGGAGCTGCTGCAGGGACTTGATCATAGCAAACAGTTCTGTGATCCCACAGTGAAACACTTCTACACCTCCCTCCTGTCCATTCACTGCCCTGATCAGGGACAAACACCGAGTTTTTTACTCGGGCACCGGCTCTGCACCTCCCCGGGCAGGCTCCGGTCACAGCCTGGGCTCCTCACCGGGTTCCCCTTCACCAGGACTGGTTCCTCCCCAGCCCCAGCACTCACCGATTTGGAAGGGACGTACGCGTAGGGGAGGCTTCTGTCCTCGCACATGATGGGGATGTGGCAGTAGACATCGATGGGCAGCGTGTCTCCGGCCAGCACCGTGATCCTGCAGGGACAGCCGTGTCAGCGGCCGGGCCGGCGGGGCCGTGCAGGGCCGCGGGGCCAGGGCAGCACTTACCCCTTCTCGCCCTTGTTGATGAACTTCTGCACCTCCTTCACACCGCGGCGGAGCTGCTTGTGCTTGGCCGCTGCAAAAGAACCACGGCGTGAGCAGCTGAGTGAGAACCGCAGCGTGCGGGACCGCACCGCGCCGCCGCCATGTCCCAGCCCCTCCCCACCCCCACCCTGTCCCGGCGCCGCCAGACCTTTCCTGATGCACTTGTAGAGCTTTCGTGTGAGCTTGCGGGACGCGAGCGGCTGCGCGATGGGGTTCAGGAAGTCGAGCTGCTCCCGGTAGGAAAGCTCCGGCGTCGCCTCCGCACCGGCCGCCGCCTCCGGCTTCTCCCGCGCCATGGCCGCACCAGGCCGCTTCCGCTTCCGGGGCACGCACCGCGCCGGGGGAGGAACAGACGGCCGCGAGCTCCCCGCCAGCCAATCGGCAACCGCTTTGGCACTGACAGACAGCTGAGACGGCCAATGGCAAGCGGTGATTTAGCACGCCCCCCTCCCCCCCAGCCCCGGTCCGAGTTCCAGCCCCGGTCCCAGTCCCACTTCTGGACTCCTTTCAGTTCCAGTTTCGGCCCCAGTCCCAATTCCAATCCCCGTCCCACTCCCAGTGTCAGGCAGGCCGGGACAAGCTTCAACACGGGCCTTTATTGGGTGTGGTCAGTGCCGGTGACGCTGGACTGCCCCGGCCCAACACAACCACAACAACAACACGGGAACGCTGCGGTGCCCGATGTGCAGCCAGCCACCCTCACGGGCTGCGCCCGCTTCATCCACCTGGCCGCACACGGGATTTTCTCCCTTGCTTTTCATCCCAGGGAACTCTTCTCCCTGCAGGGCTGCGTCGCTGCTTTTCCCAAAACGAACGGAGGCTTCCAACATGGTACCCTCCCAAAAACTGCTTTGAATCAACCCATCAACGCAGCAGCCAGCGCTGCGGATAACAAGGTCTGCCCAGGGCCACGGCAGCACATCCCCTGAGCCCAGGGGATGCCCTGAACCACAGAGACAACACTGCTCCAACTGAGAGAGGCCTCAGACAGGGCTGGTTACCTTCTGCCTCACTCCAGCCTGTCCCTGGAAAACAGGAGGGCTTCAGCCAAGACCTGCAGCTGCTCCAAGACCTCTCGCTGCATCTCCACAGCGACGTGGAACACGTGGTGGTTGGAGCTGTTGTACATCACCGCGTTCTGGAACATGAGCATGAGGTCACACTGGAACTGCATCACGGACTGAATGTGTCCCTTTGACAGCCTCCTCTTTATGCTGGTTAAATCCATGGGTCTACAAAAGACAGAGAGAAGAAGAATTAAATTGCAACCCAGGGCCAGGCATCCTTTGGGATCTGCATGAAATGTGCTTGTTCTCATTTCAGGGTGGCCCTGAAAGCACAGCTATTTTCAATCAATTTTATTGCTCAAGACACACAGTGGGGAGTGAAAAAGGCTTTTCTTCCAAGCCAGACAAAAGTAAGTTCAGCCAATGCGACACTTGCTATCCAATCAACTTGGCAGGTCATTAGCAGTCACCTCTGGAAAAAATGGGATGCTGAGCTCCAGAGAAGGCAAGCAGTAATTAGTCTTCAGGAAGTCAGTCCAGGTCTTAGTGGAGAAAGAAAAGTTACTAAAATAGGTATCTATTAAACCCCCTTAAGATCGAATGGTGCCACCAGCAAAAATAGCAGTGCTGGTAAGGGGAACATGATAGGGAATAAATATTACTTCCCTTATTTTGACAGAATGGGAAAATGAATGGCTGCAGAGAGGACAACTGTGACCAGAATAGAACATGATTCAGCTCTGAAAAATGCCATTAATCTCTCTGGGAAATATTCTTATGACCCACTTCTGTGCTGAGAGTGAAACATCTGGGGCGCTCGCAGCGGGTGAGGAGGGGGCATCTCCCCAGGCACATTCCAGGCATGGGGAGAAGGGACTGCTGAGCTGCAGTGCCTGGATCCCCTGCCCAGAGACTGTGCCTGGGATAAGCCAGCCATGCAATGCCTGCAAAGGGCAGGCACAATTCCCACCAGCTCCAGAGTCAGTGTGCAAGCTTCCAGGTTCTAATTACCCAGAAGGGAGTTTTACTGAAAGAAATCAGTGGGAGATGCTGGTGACAGCCAAACTCTGGAAAAGGAGGAAGGAAACCATCCCACTGGCCCTCTGCAAACCAGAGACAGAAAACAACCAGAGAGAAATCAGCTAGCGAGCACTTCCTCCACAAACTCACCTCTTTACCACATCCTTGTATCCAGGGGCTTGTTTCTCTGACACCGGCTTCAGGAATGGGCTGCTGAACCTACAGGGACAGGGACAAAGAATGTTCTCCACCTGCCCCTGCACCAAAGACAGCACTGGAACATGGAGCAGGGCTGGCCTCTCCCCACAGCCAGTGTTGTGCCAGCTGTGTAGGAAGCAGCACTTGGGCTCTGCCACAGTAAGCAGAGGAAATCAATATGCAGTGTTCTCTCCAGCTCTGCAGCAGGCAGCTGTTCCCAAAGCAAAGTCCTGGAGAGACAGGCCAGCCTCTGGGAGGGGGGCACAAGGCCTGGTGACACAGGAGCTGGGACTCAGGGCAGTGAGTCCAGGACATGTTGATCCAGCCCTCTGCTCCCACGTACCTGTGACTGGCTATCATCCTCCAGATGGACAGGAGCCTTTTTTTGAGGATCAGGTGCTGGAGGGGGTTATTCCAGCTTGGCTGCAGCCTGTGGAGTGAAGAAACTGCCAGATCATCACACTCGAGACAAAGTAGGAGGTGACAATTCTGCTGGCACCCACCACATCCAGGTGGATGAAGCTACAAAAAGCCTCTGAGTGTGATGGTGGGAGTGTTCTGCATCGGACTGCACAACTGAACGTCCAGAGTGCAGGAAGATGCAGGACAAGAGGTAAAAACAAAGCTGAGCGGAAGAGCAGGGCCAAACTGGATAGAAAACCCCATGCTACCCTGCAGTTCAGAAGTTCACTGAGGTGGTTTTTATGAAGTTTCTCTCCCCAAAACCTCATGTTTTTCCTGTGAGAGGCAGTCCAAGTGATCATGCATGTGACAGAGCCTGCATGTGACTGACACACCTGGAGCTGCTCAAAGGGGTTGGTAATGCTGGGCTGTGCATTGCCTGACACAGCCTGATGTCCAGCTCACACCAGGCCTATTTGACTTGAAAAAACATCTGCTTTCCATTTAATCTCTTCTTTAATTTCTACCCTTCTCACTTTAGATTAGGATCAATGCCCTAACATACTGCCAGATCCAGAGACAGCACAAGTTACCTCCTTCCCTCCTGCTCTGCCTGGCTGTCTCACCTTCCTGGATGTGACCTGTGCCATGCACTTGTTCTCACGTGTGACGAGGGAAATGACTCCATTTGGCTGCATTTGCAAGAGAGCAGAACCAGCTACTTACAGGTGCATGTTGGGAGAGCCTGTGGAGTCCAGCTCTGGGGCTGCAGAGGTGTTGTCACTGTCATCTTGATCCAGGGCCTGAGCACTCATCTCTGGTGGATGCAGCTCACCTACAGATGGTTCTTCAGGTGTCTCTTGAGCCTTGCCCTGAAGAGCACAGAGGATCCATCTAAAACAGCACCCATCACCTGAATCTTTTATCTAGAAGCCAGCCTGCTGCTTATTCCTTTCCTGCACCCAGGCTCAGCTGGGAGCTTGCTTGCTCTGTCTTATTCAGAGGATGTTTGACTTCACTCAGACCTTCCCAGAAACAGCTCTGTCTGATCCCTTGGATCACATCCACCCCTGGCTGACACAAAGCCTGTGGAGCTGAGTGGTGCCCAGTGTTTTGTCTGTCTGCTCTCTGGGAAGAGTCATGGATGTAGAGCGGGCAATCAGGAGCTGAGGTAAGACTGCCTCAGGCTTATTAAAGCTCCAGATACAGATAACAAGAACCCCTAGAGTTCAACAAGGTTGTTTCCTCACAAACTCCCACATGAAAATGATAGGGAATAGACTCAGCCAGGAAGGAGAGCGGTGCTGTTGTTGTAGTGGTTTGCCAGTAAAATGCACAGTGGGATTATGTGCAGGGGCACCTCAGAACCCTCAGCAGATCTGAAGCACGAGCAGACTTCTCAGAAAGACACTGGACACTGGGCTGTGTTTGGCTGTGACCACTGGGAGAACCACGAGGGGATTGCTGGGAATAACAGCAGTTAAGAGCAGAGAAACTGCTGGGAATAACACTGTGCTGGCTGAACAGGTGAAACCCTGGAGGTTATTTGTCTCCAGTGTCCCAAGTTTGCAAGAGAACGAATGTGGAAGAACGGCACTGTTCCCAACTGCTGTGTTACTTTCCCAGGAATACCCGGCAGGCTGGTGGGAGCCCACAGCCCCCCAAACACAGGGCTGATGCAAACCCAGGCTAGACAGTGCCTGCTTCCAAGACATGACAGTCCCCAGGGGCAGATGGTTATTGCTGGCACAGCCACGTGGGCCTGAAACCAGCCAAGCTGTGCTGCAAAACACAGCAATTAGAACCAGGCAAGTATTCCAACCTTGCCTTAAACCTGAGAGCAACCTGCCAGCTCTCATGAGTCACCTTTACACTGCCAAGGAGCAATTCCTCCAACTCACATCTGAAGGTTTCATCTGTAACAAGCTTCCTGTTTATAAAGATACACAGCCATACATAAAAAACACCCTTCCCTCATACATTTCTTCTGTGTTCCCCTCCCTGCTGTTTCCCCCTGTGTGTTTTGTCTCCCGTCTCAGAACTTGGGGCTCCCCCATCTCTTCTAGAGCTCGTTTATTTCATGGTCTCATCTCTCATCCAGGAAGAGAGGCTCTTTTAGGACCACCACTCTCCTACCTCTCTTGCCAGGAAGTGTTCTTTCTCATCTTTTGCCAGCATGTGTAGCTGACTTTCCTCTGCTCCCGAGGCTGCCGTTCCTGTGGTCTTTTTCTGGCACCTCACTTCTTCCCCGTCGCTCTCCTCCCCTGAGCCACAATAATCCCACAGAGTCTGCGATGACTGTGTGCTGCTAATGCAGAAAGATTCCAACATCTGGGTTACCTGCAAGACAGTGATTTATTACTTCAAATTGTGAAGGCAAAAGGGAGAAGAAATAAACAGCAGAGATGCTATTTTTGCAATCACTCACGAACGCCTTTCCATTTTTAGGAATCCTTGCAAAATCTGATGAAGCCCTGTGTTATTATTACAGTGTCAGTTCACTGACATTTCTGTGCTTTAGGGTGAGCTGTGTTTTGGCAAAGCAGCTGCCTGGTTGCAGTGGGAGCTCCAAACGGGAGGAAAGGCTGGACTTGAGCTGGGGACAAAGTGAACCCAGAGCTTCTGCCGTGCCCCCAGACTGTTTCTGTGGGTAGGGATGGTGGAGGCCCTGAAAATCCCAATGTTTCAGGAGGGCCTGAACTATGCTGCCCACCTTTCTGTCATCCCAACAGCCCTACCTCCAAGAGGAACTGGAAAAGATTGTCACTTTCACATGGTTTCTCTGCCTCTTGGTAATCTTCACTATCATCCTTCCAGAGAGGCTCACTCAGCTCCATCTCATGATCTGTTTCTTGGCTGCTCCCCTCTAGATTCCCCATGGCCACCTCTTCAGTATTTCTCCAGCTCCTCACATCCAGATCCAAGCTTGAATCCCAGTCAGGAAGAGACTGGAAATCACTGTTCTCTGACTTGATGGGAGATTCCAACTCAGACTTCCAGGCATGGCCCATCTGCAGACAGTGAAAAGACAGCAATTTCTTTGTACCCTGATCCAGAACTGCCAAGCCCAGCTCATTTCTAGACACACTTGGAGGGCCACAGCATGGGAAGGACTCTGAGATGAGCAGCCTACACCTGAGCTAACCACACAGCACATGGCAGGGCTGCATCTCTGCAACACAAACTGTTGCTTCAGAGCAACTGAATTTCAGGTTTTCTGGTGCTTTTGCCGTGCTCTCTCCCTGCCCTGGTGAGTGGGTCACTCTGCTCAGGGCATGCTGAGCTGGCCAGGAACACGTGGCTTTGCTGATGCTCCATATTTAAGGTGCTGAAGGCATCCAGCAAGCTCAAACCGAGTCCTGCTGGGGCTCCTCAGCTGCTGAGTGTTGGGAACAACAGTGACTCCACATGCAGCTCACTGAAATTCCACTTGCTGTCCCCTGAGAACTTTTTATACTGGAGGTAACGCATTACAAACCTTACAGAGAGTTTTGAAGGTGACAGGTGTGTACCTGAGCCAGAAGAATTATAACCACACAGTCACACACTGACAGGGACAGTTCTACACATTTCAGAAAATAGAAGTTAGCATCTCTAAAGAAGGAAGAAACCACTCATTTCATCTCTGTTCATTAGTCCATGCCCAAGGGTCTTCTACTGCAGGAGTGCACTCTGATTTCTCTAAGCCTGGGGAATTGCTTGCAGACTCACAGTACAAAGTAAAGGATGTCACAAAATCTGCATCTTACCACTGAACAGAGCTGCCTGGATGCTGCACCTATGGAGAATTCTATGCATTAATTAACACTGTCTTTAGAGTCTTCAGTTAATTATGTACAACCTCATTTTTTCAGAGTTTTGAACAAGCACATTTCTCACTGATTGGCTTTTCCATTCTCAGGACTGCTAGCACAGCTCCAAATACAGCTTATGGTGCATAACTGGGAGAAATACAGAATCCACTGGGCCTGGGATGAGAAAACTGGTTTGCTTATTTTGTGAACTTGCAAGCAGAGTTGGGATCTGAGAGCCTGTCCTTTGGAAACCTCTTTCAAAGTTCACTTCAGTGGCAGCAGATGAAATTTGATGAGGTAAGAGATAACATTACCTGCTCTCAGCTTCCAGGTGAGGGAGTTGGGCAAACTGAGATTCCATCTGAAGAGAAACCCCATGCCTGGAGCTCTCTCCTGCAGCCTCAGCAGAGCTGCCACATGCAGAGGCACAGAAAAGCCTCAGCCCAGGGTAATCTGATCACTTGTGATCATCTTTCTGTACTCCAGTTCAGAGGGATAAACACTGAAGACCAGGAAGTCCTGGGAATTTGGGCGCAAGATTAAAGAGATCTTCAGCCTTATGTTCAGTTTTACCAAATCTTGGAAGACTCAAGATGCCAGAGAGCAGAACAGCAGCGTTAGTGCAGGACATGATGAGTGAAATCATCACAGATTGTTCAGCTCCACACCAATTCCGGACAAAATGACATGGACTTGAACTTTTAATTAAAAATTGCCTGACAGTTCTTAATTATGTTGGCTATATAAGTCACTAGTAAGGAACCTCTCTCAAATTGGAAAGTTTTAGTTCACTTTGCAGAGATCAGACACTGTGCAACCCTTGCTGTTCTGGGAAAAGCTGTTAGAAATCAAAAAGACAGCCTTTAAAAAGAACTTACATGTCAAAACAAGAAAAATGATAAAAGCCTGAACTCTAATAAATGAAATGTAGAATCCACATAAAGTAGAGGATAAAGTAGGCAAAAAAAAAAAGAAGAAGAGAACAATTTGCTCAAGACATAAAAGCAAATAAAAACAAAAAACCTCATCAAAAACATCAGAAGCAGAGAGCTGCCAGATGATCAGTGGGGATGACACACGATCAGTGCCAAACATCTCACTGGAAAATAGGGCCAGTTGGAAAAACCAAATTAATCATCATTATCAGCAGTTGCCACAGAGGAGCTCACATGAGACCTTCTCTTGGGATGGGTCTGAGAGACGATTTCTAATTAAAATGTCAACAGGGGAGGTTTTAGAACAATTTGAGGGAGCGAATAAACCTTAGAACCCATTGGGATTCATTTGTGAGCCCTAAAGAAGCTTAAATATAACGTGACTGAGCCTATGCTGTGTAACTTGTCATTTAAGAAGAAAACCAGACACGGGTGACAGTTTTATCTGTCTGTAAAAGGGTGGGTGCTGGGAGATGCAGCACAGTAAAACATCAGCTCTGTACTAGACAGATTAGAACAAAGTATTAGGAAGAAGAGAATTAGTAAGTAGTCAGAGCATGAGATAATGAACTGGGAAAGAGGGAATGAGGCTCCATAGAGAAAATCATATATTGGAGTTTTAAAGTTCTGAAACATCATTAAAGACTATTAAAATGTCATGGGACAAGAGACAAGGTTGAGAGAAAAATACCTGGTTAACAGAAGAAACCAAGGGGAGGAAGGAACAGCAATGATGAAAGCAAGTTACCAGAGGGCCTGATAAAGGTCTTCTCCTCTGCTGTACCTTCAGTTTTCCAGGAGAGACAATGGCAGGGCAGAGGTGTTAAGAGAGATGGAGCCAGACTCTCCTCAGTGCCCAAGAGTGAAAGGAGACAGGGATGACAAGTTGCACCACAGGAAATTCTGACTGGGTGTAAGGTAAACATTTGAAGCTGGCCCTGCTCTGAGCAGCTGAATGAAGGAAAGGAATGCACAGAGCTTCTTTCCAACTTAGAATCATGAAACAGGTTGGCTTGGGAGGGACCTTTAAAGGCTGTCTGGGTCCACCCCCTTGCCATGGGCAGGGACACCTTCCACTATCCCAAGCTGCTCAGAGCCTCATCCAACTTGGCCTTCAACACTTCCAGGGATGGGGCATCCACAGCTTCTCTGGACAACCTGTGCCAGGGCCTCACCACCCTCATTGTAAAAATAATCTTCATCCAGTCTACATCAACCCTCTTTTAGCTTAGAACCATTACCATGTTCTGTCACAACAGGCAATGCTAAAATGTTTGTCCCTAACTGAAATCATTCCATAAAATACACAAAGACCCCTGTAACTTTTTGTGCTATGAACTGAGAACAATAAAAATTCAAACCAGAAATCTGCTCCCAGGTTTTGCAGCAAAGGACAATTAACCAATCACCAATCCAAGGGAGTTTCAGCATTTCCACATCAGTAAGGTGACTCTTGGTAAAAATACATCTCAGCAATACACGGGACTTGACACAGCAGGCACAGCCAACTTCAACACTGAACTTGTGAAAATTGAGAGCTCCTACTGGATAAGGCAACAATGCCTCTGGTCTTAATCCCAGTGACTCAGTTTCCTGAAACCTGTCTACCAGAAAGCTGCACCCTGGACATGCTGCACAGAGTGCAGAGCACTCCCAGCTGCTGCAACAATCAAGGATGGTGTCATTTTGTTGTTTTTTCCCCCCATGAAAGGTTGTGTGGGCAGAAAACATGCAAGTTTCATCTCAGGGCGTATGAGCAGAAAAAGTGACTTGGAAATTCTTGCCAAGAACTTGAAACCTTTTGGCTGCTGAGGAAAAGGACTCTAACTTCCAGTAGAAACAAGCACAGCTCAGATGTGAAACCAGGAACTGGCAATCCTGCCTACAGGTGCTGGGATCACGGATTTTCACTCTGACTAGTGTAGCCTCCACAGATGTCTGGGGAAAGAATGTCAAGTTCTTTTCAATGCATTTTCTCCTAAGGAAAGCTCCAAGACTGCAGTATTTAACTTGTCAAGGTTTGATCTCCAGTGTCCCCACAGTGCTGCCGTATCCTCACACACTCAAGCAGGGAATTCCTCTCCATCCAAGCACTCTGCAACATTCCTGTGGTTAATGGATTGTCTCTAATGTCACAGCTCTGCCATGCATAGGTGCTATAGGGTAACTGGAAGAGAACTGTATTTGCAGATATTCCAGGTGGGGATCCAGGCTTGTACCCCAGGGTTCCTCCCTGCAGAGCTGCGATGCTCAGTACACTGCACACGGGTTTGTACCCAGATTTTAATATACATCACATTTACACAGCACTAGTAAAAATCTGTACACTTCACATTACAGTACATACGAGCCACCAGTTGCTAGCTAACACCAGAACACTGATGAAGCCCAAGACGACTGCCCTAAAACAGGCAGGGGGGGCTGGTCTTCCCCTCTGGGGAAGTTTCTTTGGGTTACACATTCTGACAAGACACTGCTTTCCAGAAGGGCAAGCGAAGGTGGTGAACCAGGTCCCAGAAATGGACCTGCAGCTTTTCTTCCTCCTCCAACAGCTGTTAGGAGCTGCCTGCTTGCACTCCAGCTCTGGATGCCTGGGATTCTGCTGGGATTCTGTGTCTGCAGCATCATTTCTTCATCTTCATGTCTGCCTCGATGGCGCAGCGCCGCCCTCTGGTGCCTCCGTCCTGCTCACAAGGCAAACAAACACAGTTACACAACCCCACAGGAACGTCCCTCCGGCACAGCAGGGGGGAGGGAGGGAATTCTGCATCTGGCAACAACTTTTTACACCTTCCCTTCAGGAGAAAGGGAAGCTGTCCCTGCCTGCAGACCTACCTAAAGTTGGATGTGGACACAGCAGGGTGCTGGGCTTGGCAGCATCTCTGCACTGCTGGAGCCAGGGCAGAGAGAGGCAACACCTCTGGCCCAGACAGATGCTTTTGGAGCCTGGACAGTGCAGGCCTTCTCCTTAAGCAGCAAATTCTAGCTTAAGGTGGGAAAAGGAAAACTGCTGACTAACCTACCTTATCAGCTGCTGATCCCTATGGGAAGTGTTCCTCCAGCTGAGTGACCCTGGCACTATTTCCCTAGTTCCTCCACACAGCTCCTTTCCACGAGCACAAGGCGAGCTGAGAGCTTCCTCTGATCCGCTGCCCTCTCTCTCTGGCTGATCTGCTGCCTCTCCTGGAGTACTCCTCTGTCTTTAGATACATGTGAGAGATAAGCACAGCTCTCCATCTTCCTCCTCTCTCTCCTCACAGTAACTCAGAGACTTGGGGTTTCCCAGAGGCAGTATTTTTCCAAACATTTCCAGATCACCACGGGCACAGAGCAAGATATTTCTGCAGAGTCTTATTTGCTTTCTGAACCAGGAACGGATAAATGACACAAGCTGACTCCTCACTCTCCCAAGACCTTTTGTACTGCCTTGGATGTGTGGAAGGGGCAGCTGTATAAACATGAGAGATGTAGGAACTACAGGACTGCACCACTTGGTTTGTCTTCCCACTTACATGGAAAGAAAGCAGGAGAGTAGTCATGGAAAAAAGCAAAAGCAGGTGACAAAACAAAAACACTTGGAACCAGAAGAAAAGACTGAAGCCCCTCCCGCTCACCCATTTTGAGAATAAGGGACTGAGATGTCTCTTCTCACATCACAGTGGTGCAGCCCCCAAGACAAACACACCCTGCTGCAGTGCTAAGGATGCTGTGACAGTGCAGTGATCACCCAGACAAGGAGCAGAGCACCTGGCAGCAGTACTGCAGAACCTGCTGGAGCCTTTCAATACTTACAAAGAGAGAGAGAAGGAAGGCAGGAGAGCCCATTGGGACACTGTCCTGTTAAAAGGCCAAACAGAAGGACTTATCAGGCATCAGCTACGGAAATGCACACACCACACAGAAGCACTGAGCCCACACACGAGCATAGAGGAACATGTGCCCCACTCCCCTTCCTGCAGGGCGTCAGTCTTATGCAGCAGGAACATAAAAACAGACAAAAAGAGGGATACTGCGAGAGCCAGAATGCCAGGAAAGGGATATTCCCTCCACAGCCACAGCAAGTTTGCCTGGTCTACCAAACAATTTGTGCTTGGTGCAGCTGTCACTAGAGCTAAGCAGGCAGCCCCTGCTGTCAGTGTTGTGCGCACCAGCTGAGAGTACCTGAGATCACTTCATCATGTTTGCACGTGTCTTTGCAGAAGGAAAAAAAAACCCAAACAAACCTTCATTGCTTACATCAGCGTGGAATTCAAAGGTTCTCTGGTGTATTTTACACAGCAAACCAGAGTGATTCTCTAAAAACCTGACTAGAAAGTGAAGGATATGGCAATTCCCTTCACCATTCTGCCATACTAGAGAATCATAGAATCCATGGAGTTGGAGGGGAACCACAAAGATCATTGAGTCCAATTTCCTGCCTTGCAGGCCCATCCCCAAGAATCACACCATGTGCCTGAGAGTATTCACACCTCTTCCAACATTCTGTTCATTTCCCTACAGCTTTTATCACCCCTTTTTAAAAACAGGCAATAGAAGTATTTGGATTACAGAAAACACTCATGAGACCTGCCTTTGGAATGCTGTACAGTTCCAGAACTGAAATCTAATCAGTAGACACATTTAAAGAAAATTTGTTCACATGAAGATGCTGGAGCCACTGCAAATCTCAAAGAACATTTTGCCTCCTTGGTGTGGGAACTTCATGCAGTATCTTGGGATTCTTCAGAAGATCCCAAGTGCCCTTGCACAGGGTGCAGCATTCTCACCTTCTCCGAAGCATCCTGCTTGCGAGTGGAGTCTCGCCCCCGCAGGCTCTTTGCACTGATCCCTGACTCTGATGTTTGCATCATCAGTTGTGTGGCCAGAAATTGCTGCAAGGAAACCACACTCTGTTAAGATTGTCAGGCAAAACAAGCTCAGTAAGTGCGTGTCAGTTACCTATCACAGACCACAGGCTGGGAACGATTGGGTCAGAGGCAGTTTCAGTTCCTTGTGTGCTGCTCAGGATAAGTTCCCCTATTTACCTCAGAAGCCACAAGTCCTGAGGAACTATAAAACCCCAATTCAAACTCTGTTATCCCTACCAGTTGGGACATTCTGATTCAAAGGATATTTTAAATTGCATAAATTCATAGGGCAGTTTCATGAGCACTTTGTATCAACATAAACCAGCACAGCCACCCAAAGAAGCCATCGCGTCCCCTGTCATTCACCGTCCTTGTTGCTTGTTTCTGTTCCTGAACCACACCCTGGTTCTTGCTGGCCTAAGCATTTCCCTGAAGGAAATTACATTTGAAGTTGGGTCTGGGATGAACCTATAAAAAATTTTGCTGTGTTACTTTTAACTCGCCCACAATCTAGTTCAACACAAACACCTGAGCTACCACGAGAGAGAAGCAAGGAAGGACAGGACCCACTGCATTCAAACTCACTGGGAGTGAAAACTCTGGTCTTACAGCCAGACCTACGGACCAAGGCAGATGCTCTGTCCTGCACTGGCCTCAGCTCCGTACTTTACCTGGATCTGCTCCAGGACATCTCTCTGCATCTCCACAGCCATGTGGTACACATCGTGGTCAGAGCTGTTGTACATCACTGCATTCTGAAACATCAGCATAATATCCCGCTGGAACTCGGCTGTGGTTCGGATCAGCCCGTTCTCAATGTTCTTTTTGATGGTGGATAAATCCATTGGCCTGTGAAGGAAATGCAGGCAAAATTGCAACAGAAATGCTTAACTCTTTCCCCTCTCCTTTGCAAACAGCCCTGGGTCTGTAACTTGTTTCGTTACAGTGTCTACTTTGTTTAGCTGAACAGGTTGTCCCCCACATGGGCTGTGCTCCCCAGCACAAAGGCCTTGGTCAGAAAACACAAGGTGTCCAGCAGTTACCTGGAATGGTAACAACAGCCTGAGAGATCCCTCAGGAGAGGCACCTGCCTTCTCCAGGCACCGGTGACAGACACTAAGGAGCTAGAGCTGCAGCCACTGAAATTGAACTGTTTAGGAGAGATTTCAGCAGCTAGCAGGGGATTCTAGTAATTCTTCCAGAAAAGTCCACCATCTGGGACAGTAAAAAATGCTGATTAAAGAACAGCTTTTAGGAATTCCAAAGGTTAAATTCTATTCCTGGATAGAAACTGGGAGAAACGGATCAGTTTCACCTTACTGATAAAATGTTCTGTGTAAGTCAGTGTACTTCACTCGAAGCCAGGACTGTGTACAGGCATGTGCCTGTTACTGATGATGACTCTTTTCTTGGGGAAACCTGCTTCTGACTGAATCATGTCAGAAAAGGAATACTCTTCCAAGTCTGCACAGCAGGCAAAAACTACATTGTTCCTGCCAGAAATCCCTGCAAATATGCAAATATACAGAGTTCTAAGGACAGAAGACTGCTGAGACTCACCTCTGCACGATGCTGTGGTAGCCTGGTGCTATGTCATCAGTTACAGGCTGCAGGAAGACATTGGCATACCTGCAGAGATAAAGAGTCCACTCAGTGCCTGTCCTTGCTGGTAAATATTTGTTTCACGTTCTCCTGTTTATTTGTCTCTAACACTATGATTCATCATCTCCCAAGAGAGATAAGCCTCTAAGATGGGAGAGTGGAGACTTGTCTAGGATTAGTCACTTCTTTCTGCCAAGACATCAAACTCACCTGTGATTAGCTGCTGCTCTCCAAACCAGCATGATGGCTTTCTTCCAGATCTTCTGAGCCTGTATCGCTTCCTGGTCCTCACTGCACACTGAGCTGGGAAGAGAAGAACATAATTCCTTCAGGAGTCTGCACACTGCCTCAGAGCAGAAAACTCGTGGTTTGTTTTGTCCTTGACATGCCTACACTAATCCACGCCAAAGACAGAAGGAAGAAGTGAGCTGGTACTGAAGTGCTGCCTGCACACTTGCCCTTGTAAGCAAGCAGAACCAGACAAATCATCAACAAATTCTCCCTTAGGACCCACTCAGCAAACCACAAATGGGAATCCTCCACTCCCTGTGTGCCCTGACACTCACAACTGCGAGGAGGCCGGGCTGCTGGGGATGGAGTCGGCGAGCGTGTGGGACTGCAAGGGCGCGTTGTGGACGCTGAAGCCGTCGTCGCTCTCGCTCACGGGGGGCTCGTTATCCATCTCTGAGAGATACCCCTCACCCTGGTCTTCTTCTTTGGGTTCCTCCAAACTGGCAGCCTCACTGGCACCGTCCTCATCATCCTCCTCACCCTGCCCATCCTGAAACACAGAGTCCATGAGCTGGCACAGCCAGCTACAGAAGCCACTCTGAGCCTCCAAAGCAACTATGGTTCTGTGAGCAAAGTGATTTTCTTGTTAGGCTGCTGACAACTGTACAGGCACTTCCACAAAATCCCAGTCTCTCCAGCCTGCCCTGCTTCTCTCCACTGTAGACTCAGAAGCACATACACAAACACCTTTACAGTCTGAAGCCATCTCCCTCTCAGCTGCAGCTGCAGACTGCTCATTTCTCAGTGCAGAAAGCTGAACACAAGCTTTGCCTTTCAGCAGACAGCAGTAGCAGCGAGATGTTGCTAATAAACTCAAGATGACTAAAACCAACTGAGAATTACCTTCATCTGACTCCTAAACAGGGCTTGGGCCTCCTCCTTCATTGACTCTGTGAAAGAAAGAAACGCAGAAAGATTGACTCTCCCAAGCAGCCTTTCCTACAAAAGCTCCTGCACCAATGCCTACTGTCCTGCAGTAATTACCACTGTTCCTACACGTATCTTTTCTCCCTCCTCCCCAAAAAACCTGAACCAGATAACTAACAACTATCCAGCTAATAATGTTGCATGTAAAAGATTTCCTAGCTGAATTAAGTTACCTGACAGCTCAAATTTGTGCTGAACATCAGCCTGTGAGGAGTCTTCACTCACATTTGGGACTTGTGGAGGGGATGAATCATCATCAGGTGGGGTCTGGAGGGAAGAGAAATGCACAAATCTAGATGTTTGTGTCAGCTTACTTCAGTGAAGGTGTGGGCACATCTCACTCACCCTAACCTAACTCCAGGCAATGAGGTTCACTGAGCACCTTCCCAGCAGCAATTCTGCACATGGGTGGGGGGAGATACACAAAGGTACTGCCTAAAGCAGAGCTGCTCTGCACATCAGCAGCCTGACTCTCAGGAAAACAGTCAGTCACATTCACTGAAGGGTCACCTTCAACCCAGCACTCATCCTTCCTCTAAACTTCGCTCCTACCTGCCACAACTGCTCCTCTCTTTCCCCACACCAGTTCCAGCCAGCCTCTCTGACCACATACCTCTGTCTTCACTGGATTAAGCACTGCATCTTCTCCCTGGGATGACTCTATCTTGATTTCAGAAGTTTCTCCTGATGTTACAGCTGCTCTTTGATCTTCTTCTGTCTCTTGGTTTCTAAGCTCCGGTGTTTCTGTCACTCTTGCAGTTGCTGGTATGGTTTCTTCAGAGCCCAGCTGGCTCTGGTCTTGCTCTACAAGTTCAGTCTTTATTTCTGACCCCAACTCACTGATGCCCATTAGGTCTCGAATTCCCTTTGCCTCTGGCTCCTCACACTCCAGTCTCTCCTGCTTCACTGTCACAGACACTTGGGGTATCTGGGCCTGTTTCTCGTGCTCCTGACGAATTGAATGTTCCCATGGGCCAGGAAGGGTCTGAGGGTCATCGGTATCTTCGCAGAAAGAAGACAGGGCAGCTTCAACAACTGCTGCATCCAGGACTTCAGGGTGGTCGTCTACCTTTATTGTCAAAACAAACACACAGCAGTGCAGGCCAAGGTCAGAAAGAGGGACTAAAGAAAAGCTCATGTTATTTGGTACTGAGACAACTGTGGAAATCCCAGCCTACTGGGTTTACAAAGTTGCCTTATGCAGCCAGACTTGAGCTTCAGTTTCAGAAATATGGCACTCCTGGAAAGGATTCTGCGAGCAGTGCTCATCTGTCTGCCAGAGACATGACCCAAACCCTACCCTACAAGGAAGAAAGAGATTTTTTTTCGCATTCTAAAAAGGAGCACCAGTCAGACAGGCAGCAGTGGTGTCCTTTCCTATTGATCTGGAAAATGACTGTAACGATGAGCATTTTGGAATGGTTATTTCTTGCTTGTTTAAACTTACTAAATTGGTGAACAGCAATCATTTGAGATTAACCCAACTGAATGTGGAGGAAAAGGCACTGGCACTCTGCTTTCCCTGTTTACCTTGTCCTCAATGATGGCTATAATATTTCCAACCGTATCGAAGTCCAGCTCTTCCCCCGTATAGGACACTGCAATGTCCATTTTCTCAGCCAAATCCAGATCTTCTTTCCCATCCATGCAGTGATCTTTGGAAGACCCTGCAGTGCTGCCAGCCCCAGAGCCCAGGCACTCTTTCTTGATGGAATCAATGATCATTGATATTTCACTGCTGTCCATGGACACTGTCACAGTATGGGAATCAGACACTGCCTCCATGGAAACACAGGCTTCTGGCTGGCTCACTGCACAAGGATGAAAGGGACAGTCAGAGACCAAGCTGGAGAAGTCCCCACATAAACAAACACTGCAGTGGGTAAGACCAAGCACCAACCACAAGTATCCCAGGCCCCCCCACACCGCCACAGCTTAGATAAATAAAAGACAAATACGCGTTTGCTTTCCCACACGAGAGACAAAATGAGATTCCAACCCCTGAACCACAGTCCAGAAATCACCAGCACCCCCACCCAGCAACCCCTGTTTAAAACCATCTGTTTACACCAGAACCCAGCCATAACCATCCCTTTTGGCCAGGATGGTGAGTCTGAGGTGGTAAAGCCCAGCTGAGAGCTTGCCAGGCACTGATCCCACGGAAGTTCTGCTTTCCAGCAGGACGTGACCTCTGAGTGCGTAGTTCAGGAACGCACCTGTGGCTACGCTTTCTGGAGCTGCAGCTGGTGGCACAACGGCTGGTGCTGACAGCGTGGGCATCATGACAATAGTGGCCTGGGACACAGGCTCTACGGGGGGTGGCAGGAGCTTAGCTGGAGGCTCGCTGGCAACAGCGGAGAAGGAAGCAAGAGGTGAGGTGAACTGTGCAGGACCAGCTTCTAAAAGCCGGGAAAGCGTAGGAGCACCTAACAGAGAGTAGAAGGGAAAAGCACATGAGCAAGAAGCAGCCACCACTGAAGTCCACAAAGCCACCACTGGGCTCTTCACTGTCTGGTGGCTTCTTCTGGGAAAAGACACGGAGAGATACCTATAAACAGTCCCAAAAGCTGTACAGAGAACCTGCACCAAAACCACACGACTCCTGTTGCGTGTGCAGCCTGAGGCGGAATCATGCAGCTACGGAACACTGCGCTCACTGTAAGGGCTGGACAGACTAAGCCACACATGCACAGAGATGCCCTTCCAAAGGCTCATCCCAAAACAATTATGGGAAATCTGAAAAACAGTGCTGAGAGAGCCACACAAGGTAAGCCAAGACAAACAGTCATCACAGGAGCTGGGAGGGAGTGGAGGGGATCTCTTTGCAGGTTTTTCCTGGAGAATTCCTCTTATATCAAAGGTTGCAATTCATCTTAGCTGTAACTTCCAGCCTGAATTTACTGAACTGTCTGGACCAAATTAACAGGTCTTAAAAAACCAGACGTGGGTTAAGGAAAGCAAGATTACTTGTATGGCATTCTATAGGAATGAATGACATAAATTCTCAGTTGCAGACAATGTGATTTAATCACATGGTCAGCAGGAGCTGAGGAAAAAAATTCACCTTAGGCAGGTTGTTCTGAAAAAGCCCAGTGCAGAGAGTCTTGCACTGTCCCCCTCACCCACATTCTGTGGAACTTCCTCTGGAGCTCTGTAGTCTAACCCTCAACACATCTCTAAGATATAGCAGAGGGAAGGCACATGAGTTCTCCAGACCCACAGGGAGCTGTGTTTGACACCCTGGCAATCAGATCTGGACCACTTCTTCCCCAAATCCCCACAACAAATCCTTTCCTTCTACACTCAAATGTCTGGTATTGGCCAGTGTCAAACCCAGGAAACCAAACTGCATGGATCAGGACTGAATCAAGTCTAACTGTTTCAGTCACATTTTTTTCTGTATGGATCACGGTCTTCTTAAAAAGTAGGGGTGAGCTGGACAAGGGTACAGAAATAGGGATACAACTGATAGAAAAGCCCCCAAACCAGCCAGGTAGACATCATCTTTCCCGCAAGAGAATTCACAGAACAGTCTGAAGGTACATCTTAAGGGAGAAGTGCACAGGGAGAGGCCCGAGTTACCTGAAGCAGCCGGAGATGCAGGGACAGCACCAGGTGCCGACTGCATTTCCCCACCGTGCAGCACTGGAAGGACACTCCCTACCTCCAGCAGCACTCCTGAGCTGTTCATGTGACCAGAAGCCACTGCCATTTCGTTTTCACCGACCTGTCAAAGGAGGATGAGACTGAAGTTCCCAGAGATACCACCACACCAGTGATTCTCTGCCAGATGTGCACCTCCATCAACTGGACCAACATTTGCTGTCCCAGCATTTCTTCTGCACTTTTTATTCAGGTTAGTCCCTGCCTGAGGCCCCTCATACACGTGCAGAACATGACAGTCTGAAACTGTTGCTGTTCTTCAGCTGTAACACAGCTGCAGTGCCACCTTCCTTTGAGGTGAGGCCAAGTGCATCATTTGCTTTATCACAGTTCTTTGTTCAAGGACCTCACAATCCTTTACTCATATGAGTCCCTCCAGACCCTGAGATGGCACAGAAATATCCCTTGTTTTGAGTTGAGAGAAACAGAAATATCAAGATGGAAAGTAACTTGATCAGGGCCACACAGTGAACCTGTGATGGACCTTAAAACAGATGTGAACCAGTCCTGTACCTACAAAGAAAACTCAGCCTTCCACAGCCATTACCTTTCCCTGCTCCACTCTATGTTACATCCTGCAAACACAGAACCCATGGAACACTTATCCAAGCTAACAAATAGAAAAAACCCTAAATCTGACTACTATGAAGAAAAAAGTCAACAGCAACACGCCTACTCCATCACACAAGCACTAACCCAGGGAATCTGTGTCACGAGCAGGCTGATGGCTGCTGTTTTCAGACTGGGCTCTCAACAGTGTCAGCATCTCCTAAGACTTCCAGAGTCACTAACACAACAAGTGGGTTCTCACCACAGTGATTTAGTAACCATCTAGTTAGGAGAAAACTGAAGCTCTTCAGTATAGGTCATAAATGCCATTCAAGGATTGCCGACTCTGGTGCTAAGACACATTAAAAATATTGAAACACAACTTCCTGACAAGATATAAAGAATTGTGAGCCCAGTGTAGGAATCAGCAGGAACAGCTCCATGGAGGCTGATGGGGATGATGCTGACTAACAAGTTCCCTCCCCTGAGGAGAACAATTTTCCTCTAGCAAACCCTGCAACTCCAACTCCTTATGACTGAGGGGACAGCCAGTCCTATGTGCTGCATGAGCCCTGCAGCTCTGCTGGGAAAAGGTCCCACCTCTGCGGCTCACAGGGGTATTTATACCTCTCAGATATGTCTTCTGCTGGGACTCTCACAAAACTGCACATTTTTAACAATTCTTTGCAGATCCCCCTTTTTCAGTGGGAGAGCCTGGAGCAAATTGTTTGTGTGCTTGCATATATGAGCAGAGAGCTCCATACCAGCCTGGGGCTTGTGGGCAGGAGACTGCCCTTCTTCAGCAGCTCTGAGAGCAGAGGGGAAGGAGGCGGAGTTGCTTTTTGTCCTAGCATCTTTTTCTGGGGTGAATCATCAGTGACTGGGGTCATGGGGGCATCCAGGGGAGCAGAGCCTGGAGGGGTGTCAGGGATTCCAATGAAGGAGGCAACTGGGGTGCTGGGCAATGTCCCTGGCGTGACCTGAGAAAGAGAAAAACCACACTGTTCAAAGCCACACTCCACCACACGGACCAGCCCCACTTGCTGCTTCCCCCAAGAGCATTGATCCAGCACACCACAGACACCTACTCCATTCACTCGCTGCCCCTACTCCAGGCATGTGCTTTCACCCTTTCCCTGCCCTGCAGAGCCACTTCCCAGGCACTCACAGACTGCCTGGCCAACCCACTGATGCCCCTACACGGCCTTTGATCCAGGCACCGGATCACCACAGACAGGGAGGAGGACATGGATCTTGAGCAGCACTGTCACCAACCACACTACAGCACTAGGAGTCTGCAAAGCAAGGCAAGGGCTTCTCCCCAGGCCCCTTCTCTGTGATGGATGCAGAGCCCCATGTCCCAAGCTGGGCTTTCCCTTCTACCTGGAGAAGGATCCTTACCCCTGGACTGGCCTCATCCCCAGCAGGCTGGGACAGATCTCCCAGGGAATAATCCCCGCCCGGGGAGGTGGAGCCAGCAGGAGAACGAACCATCACCCCCGTGAGTCTTCGAGGTGGGTTCTTAATGGCCTGGCGAGCTGGAAGAGAACAGAAACTAAAGTGAGATTGCATGGCTCCATCCTGGACAGTCCCTAAGAACTACCTCTGACTTTATCCTGAGGAATGTTAAGGGAACAATTTATATTACAGGAATTTATTGCACTCCTCTAGGCTCAATAATACTCACTCAAATAATCCTAACTTTGGGTAACGCACTTCAATTGCAGGTTTCTCTAGCAGTTGGGTATTCACAACCTCCCACCATCAAATTTAATGTCTCAAGAGTTATAAAGCATTAAACATTAGAATAAAAGTCTCTTCCTTTTATCTTCAGTCACCAGGGAAAAGAAAGGGGTGAAAAACCTGACATTCTAACACACAGCTTCTTACTAATCCTAATTCCCCTTGGATACACCTTTCCTACAGATTTTGTTCCTCTTTCAGAAGCCTCTGCCTTTTACTCCGTTACAAATATAGTGCTGGAAAAAGAATATGACCTTTCTCTCCAGCTCTAAAGTCAAGGAATTCCTCCTGCAGGTCTTAGCAAGACCGAAGTATTTTCTAAATGTTCTTATGAATACACACACCTGTGGAAAGGGAAGGCAACTCATTTCCAGCTTACCCTGATAAGCAGCATCTGTAGCCTTCCTCTTGACTTCTGCCTCCTCCTCTTCCATTTTTTTCTTTCTGTATAAAGAACAAAAACCTGCTGTCACAGGGTGTCTCATTTCCCCTTAGTCCCTCCTTCACAATCAGTTTACTGATCCCCACCCTGTTATCTCCAGACAAGAAGAAACCACCCCTGCGGACCCAGGCTCAAATCCCCCAAGCAGAGAAGCAGAGCCAGAGACTGGCACGCTGGGCAGGAAACTTCACTTCCAGCAGATCATCAAAACAGAGACAGCAAGCATGATGCTGCAAGCCATGGCCAAGCTCTTTACTGAGCAACTCCAAAGGATGTTCCACACCAGCTGATATCCCCCAGTCCAAGCTAAGTCCACCCTCAGAGGCCAAAACATCTGCCCAGCTCATTTCTCTTAACACAAAGTATGTGGGGCAAGAGACGCTGGACAGAGTGTAAGGAAACTACAATCTCAGAAGAAATAATTAAATAACCCACATCATAATCTCATTGCACAGCTCCTCCAGTCTGTTATCCATGTGTCCGGCCTGGATCAGCTCTGCATCCTTCTTGAGTTGCCTGTAATAATAAAATCTTTTTACTTTCTGATCACTGAACTGGACACCCTAAGCAGCATTTTCACCTCAATCACCACCCATTTAGACAGCTTTTTCAGGACAGGACTCAGGAGTGCAACATTTTAACACCTCTGTCATGTACCTGTATTTTTCCTGTGTTTCTTTAATAATTTTCTTCAACTCCTCAACCCGCTCTGCAGTCAGTTTCCGCACAATGACATCTTCCACGGTTTCCACAACTTCTCCCTTCTCACCACGTTTTCTCCTACAGAACAAGAGAAAATAATAAAAGTCAGACACAAAACACAGAAACCCCAGTTCTTCTTTCATAAATGGCTGCTGTCTGTCATTCATGACACGCTTATGCAAAAAAATCAACTTCCTCCAATTCCCTTAAATTACATTGGACAGCCCAATGTTCAAACAATCTCTTCAGCAAGTTTTTTCGAATTCACCCAGTGTTAAAAGTCTTCAGGAACAGATCAAAGATGCAAGTCCACTAAAGAATCTTAATCTGAAAAAAAATCATTCCACTTCAAGAGAAAATTCTTTTCTAACCAAGAAGAAACATCTATTTTTTTCTTCGCTAACTCTACTAAGCCCTTTGATTTTTCAACTCTAGTGCTGAAGATCATCCACAAACAGATCAGTCACACACAAATATTAAACATCCCACCTTAAAGTTAATTTGATGTTAAGTCTCTAAACAAAATGCCTGGAATTAGGAGCAGTAAATATCTGAGATTACAGCGGTGTAGTGTAACAGTGATAAGAAACTGTAAGAAACCACTGCAAAATAGTGACAAATAAAAACCATCTCCCTTCTCACTCCTTCTCTTTTCTACTCCTATTCTCAATGACAAATTGATGTGTAAAGCTTCTGATCAGTAAGACTAACATGCAGTGTTTTATCCCAAACAAATAAATATTACCTTTCCCATCTGACAAACCCTGATCCCACTGTCCCACAACAGCTATTCCACCTGAATTTTCTCATTCTGGAATGCTCCTTTTGAGAGGAGTTGGTTGGGGGAGAACGTAATTTAACAGTGACGAGGACTTTGCTGTAAGAACCCACGAGTCTGCCCTAAGCTGCTGGAGGCTGTGCTGGGGTCAGACTTTGTACTCACTTAGGGGTCTCCGTGGTCTCCAAGAGCTCTGAGTACTGAGACGCACAGTGCTGAGAAGAAACAAAGGAAGTCAGAGGACAGTTTGCTTGCCCAAACAGCAGGACACACCAAAATACATGGACATCCACCAATTCCTGAGGCAAGGAATTCCACAGCTTAATCACATGCCTGGTGAAGAATCTCTTTAGTTAGTCTTACTTAGTAATTGTGTACAGGACAAAGCATGGAACAATTAATCCTTAGGTCATCCTCAATGTGGCATTTCTGATTGTGCAGAGATTTAGTGTCCAAGATTCAAATGTCAGTGTCTTACCTTTTGGGAAAACCAGTCAGGTGGGCGTCCTGGCTCTGCAAAAGGTTTGATGGCTCTGCTGACTGAGACCCTGAGGGAAGGAAACGGCAAGTCACCATCAGCTTACCTTCTCCCCCAGCCAACATGCAGAGAAAAGATGAAAACCTGCCTTGACATCAATGAATAACACCCCTAAACACGATAAACTCACCAAAGGGTTGTTATGTTGTACAAGTCTCAAAAATGTTTGCCTACTTCTAATAAACAATAACTTCACTCCTTTGTGTTGGAAAGCAAGTTTCTTGCTTCTGATTACAGAAGTGACTCCTCCCACTATCCCAGATTGCTCCAAGCCCTGTCCAACCTGCCCATGGACACTTCCAGAGATGGGGAGCCACAAGTTCTCCGGGCAACCCTTTCCAGTGCCTCACCACCCTCACAGTAAAGGATCACACGCTGCCCGCCTTCCCCGGTCCCGTACCAGTTCTGGTCGCCGCTGCGCATGACGGAGGAGGCCAGGCAGAGTTTCTCGCGGATGGACCAGGGCTCGGTGGGGCCGGCGCTCAGCAGCTTGTGCTCTGCGGGACAGGGCAGGAGTGCGCGGGGGCAGCGGCCGGGCACACCGGGACTCGAACCCGGGACTCGAACCCGCGGCTC
>VZRQ01003523.1:0-30859 GCA_013397975.1 Machaerirhynchus nigripectus | reverse complement strand
CGGAGTCTGCGGCTTCCTGTGCGTGCGGCCAGGCCCCGCGTGGTGCTGGGGTGTGTGTGCGTGGGGGGTGGCCGGCGTGGACCTGCAGGCTGCGTGCTGGTTGGTGTATGCGTTAGGTCTGTTTGGTACCGTGTGTTAAAGGGGTGTAGAGGTGGTCTGTGTGTGTGGAGGGGTCCCGCGTGGTGTCCGTACGTCCAGGAGGTGGGTTTGGGGTCTTCGGTAGTGTTTGTGTGCGCACGGGCTGTGCGCGGGGTCCTCTGTGGTTTCCCGGTGTTCAGGACGTGCATTTGGGTGTTCGGGGGTGTGTGTGCACATATGCAGCAGCATCCTGCGTGTAGGAAGGGTTCCACGTGGGGATCCACGTTTGTGGGGATTGATGGATGTGGCACCGGGTTGTATGCGTGGGGAGCAAAGTTTGTAGTGCCGTAACATCACTGTGCCCTGTGCCCCTTTTTCCCCCAGGAGCCGTGTGAGAGACCATGGCACAAGCACTTGCCTCCCCAGGGCTGTTTTCTGATGATGAGGCTGCAGCCTCCCCCGTGCTCGAGTCCACGGCAGCGGGGTTTGGGGCTGACGTGCGCAAGGACCTGCTGTCGGAGTTCTCTGCCATCTCCCCAAACCTGGAGGGCTCTCAGGTGAGATTGGAACTCTTCTGTCACAAGCAGGGCAGCGTTTTCACTCTTGGCAGCTGGTCTCTGTACAAAGGTAATGTGATGCAGAAACAATAGATACTCTTCAGAAGAGGCAGGAACAAAATGCTGCGTTGAGGGGAGCAGTTCCTGTGAGAGCAGTGGGCAGCAAGTGCCTCTTGGGGTGATGCTTGGTTTTAGTGTCAGGCCTTCGCATTGCTGGTCTGATTCTTTAGATAAACCAAAAAAATGCTGGTGTACTTGGAAATGCCTAAGAAAGCTTCTGGCATTGCTGGTGATTTTGGGACCAGAGAAGTTCCTAAGCACTAGTAGGCATAGCCAACATGTGTGTTCCATATGGTGGTTCCTGTTAAGTGTTCCCGTGGGGGGTTGTGTGCTGCCTCTCTGGCTGCCATATTTAACTTGTGCTGATTTTTGCAGGCTGTAGCTGAAGACAGTAATGGAAAATTAAAGGTCTACCTGAGAGTTCGACCTCTGAAGTCTACAGAAGTGGAAAAAGGGGAAGACCAGGTGAGACACTGAATGAAGCAAGCTCTGAGCTGGCTGTGTGCTTGCTGGGAGATGCTGTTGTCCTATGCTGTCGATGCTCTGGCCTCTTGTAAGGCACTGCAATGATGGATTTTCTGTGTTCTTTAGGGCTGTGTCTGCATTGAGAACCCAGAAACCCTTATTCTAAAAGCTCCTAAGAATTCCTTCACCATGCGGAGCACGGAGCGGGGAGTGGGACAAGCAGTGCACAGATTCTCCTTCACCCGGGTAGGTAGTTGGGACAAACAAACCATCTGGAAGTGATTTGAGCTTAAACCAGCCTTGCAGCTTGAAAAGCAGTCTTATTCCTATCCACTGACCCCAAGGCACTGCCTGAACTCTGCAGTCTCGTACAATCCTCTCTACTTCAGGTTTTTAGTTGCCGTTTTCTTAGTTTTTATCTTCTTAGGCTTTTCTGACAAATTTTTTTGGCAGAAAGCGGCAAACTTTTGATGATGAGGCTCTAAACAAGACCAGATGTTACCGTGATATGAGATGTTACGGGATTAAACAAATGAACAGCTCATTTTTGTAGGGGGCTCACCTGGAATTGCTGGTGGGTCTCAGGGCAACTAATCATGGATAGTGCAGGGAGCAAAGGACTGTGTAATATTGCTTGAGCAACATTCAGCAAAGGATAGGAAAGATCTACATGGAACCATTTTTCCTGTGTCTCGTTTGCAGATTTTTGGACCAGAGGTGGGGCAGAAATTGTTCTTTGATGAGACAATGAAGCAGGTGGTTAAGGATGTGCTGAGTGGGCAGAACTGTCTGGTTTACACCTATGGCATCACCAATTCAGGGAAGACTCACACGATTCAGGGTAAGGAAAGCACCAGGTGTTAGGGGCCTGTGGAGGGAGTTGTCTCCTCTCTCTTGCCTGTGAATCCTCAGCTTTGCTGCTGTTCTTGCTGCAGGCACCACCCAAGATGGGGGGATTCTGCCTCGCTCCTTGGCAACCATCTTCAACAGTGTGGGGGACAGGCTGTACCAGGCCATGGACCTGAAGCCTGCCCTCTCCAACGAGGTGACCTGGCTGGACAGCAGGCAGGTGCGGCAGGAGGAGACCAAGAAGCAGATGATGCTGCAGGGGGGTCTCTGGGAGGTAAGCACGGGGGTTCTGGTGGGCTCAATAGCAAGAGGTAAGGGGTGGTGTCATGCTACCTGCATGCTCCCGTTTGTTGTTTCCTTCAAGGAGGAGCTGCTAACGCCACTGAAGAGGAGTCACAGTGCTGAATCTCAGCTCCAGGCCACCACCAGTGGCAGTTTTGACAGTGGAGTTGCTGGTCTGTCTTCATCCAGCCAACTCACCAGCCGTTCAGACCTCAGCCAGACAGAAGGTACGTCTGGAAGCCTGTTGTGTACTACCTGCTTCTTTTTGTTGGAGGATGGGGGAAGAAAAGGGTGATGGCTGTTTAGACGCTGTGTTGTGGGTGAGGGACCAAAGGTGCTGTAGTCTCACAGATTTTCCCTTTGAAGGATGTCATGTCAGAAGAAGAACGTCGTGCATATGTTTTGCCAATATTTGCTGCTGCATAATAACCAAGCCTTGTGAAATGAAAAATTGACACTCACTCACTTCATTCAAGGACTGTGGTTATTGAGCAGCTGATTGCTGTGAGATGGGGATTGCTGGGAAGCAGGATGCCAAAGTGACAGCCTGCATAGAGCACTTGGGCCCTGACTGTCAAACCCAGGAACTACCAGCTGCTTAGGTAGGCAGAAGCATGGAGTGATTGAGAGAACAAGATCTAAAACTTTCCTTGTGCTGGAAGGAGTTCATGTTTGAAATATCCTGTAATTCTGGAGTCAAAATTGCATATATAAAAGTCCTTACACAGAACAGGTGATACTGTTAAAGGAAACTTTAGGCTGTTCCACTGGGGACAGGCATTGGAAGAGATACAAATGGGAGGAGGTATATAGAAGGATTTGTCTGTTTTTCTTGCTGAAGAAATATCTCACTTCAGAGCTAAACCATTCCAGCTGGACCCATGAAAAGCTGCAGTCATGACTGGGTTTCCTTCTTTTTTTTCTCTTTTTCCCCAGAACTGGGCTCTTGCTGGGCTGACTTGGATCGCATTTCGCTCACCGGCACAGGAGATGTGCAGTTCTCCATCTGGGTCTCCTTCTTTGAGATTTACAACGAGTTAATCTATGACTTGTTAGAACCAGCTGTACCTGGGCAGAACCGCAAGCGGCAAACACTGCGGCTCTGCGAGGACCAGACTGGCAACCCCTACGTGAAAGGTAGACTGACCTGGAAAAGAGGTTTAGGCCTGCTAGGAAGGCTTTAGGACTGAGTGGGGGGTGGCTTAGCAGGGATGTGCTGGAGAGCCCCACAGAGACCTCTGATGTCTGGATTATGGGAATGTCAAGGAAATGCAGTGGTGAAGTTGGGGATGAGATAAGTTTTCTGCCAGTCTCCTAACTGCTGTGCCCAATGCATGCTTGCTTTCCAGATCTGAACTGGATCAATGTCCGGGATGCTGATGAGGCCTGGAAACTCCTGAAACTGGGTCGGAAAAACCAGAGTTTTGCTAGCACCCACATGAACCAGAACTCCAGTCGCAGGTCTGAAGGGGGAGGGATTGTTTAGGCAGAAACACAGTTCTGAGGGGCTTCTAAAGTTTGGGGGTTTTTTAAAAATATTTGCATATTTCTTTACAGTCACAGTGTGTTCTCCATTCGGATTCTGCACTTGCAAAGAGGTGGCAGTGAAGTTGTTCCAAAAATCAGCGAGTAAGTTTCATGTTTTTTAGGATTTGGATGTGATCTCAACTTTCCTATCTCTTCAGTTGAGGGCCTGGGGTATGGGGAGTATCTTGATGAAGGTGTTGTTGAAAGTACTTGGAAGGAGTAAATGTGCCCAGTGTTAAATCTTGGAAGTGACAGGAGTTTTGAGGAGTACTGCAAAGTACAACTTGAGGTAGTTCTCAGTTTGAGTGAAGGTAAATGTGAGCATCCTTACCCTTGCAGCAGGGCTGATTTGAGTGCAGCTGATGCCTGTTCCTGGGATGTGGTTATCTGGAAAGTAGCTGGTCTGAGGACTGGCGAAGGATCTTTGAAGTTGACACTGCAAAGCTCATTTTGCTGCTCCTTTGTGTAACACCCACATTTAGGGCAGGCCCTTCCACCCATAAGCCCAGGCTCCCCAGAAGAATGTTCTGTACCCTTATGGGGAAGCTGGGAAGGTGACTGCAGGGTGTCTGAACTGTAAACCCAGATTTGGCAGGACAAACCCTGTAGGTTATGTGAATATCACCTACAGGTTATCCCTGTGTGACCTGGCGGGGTCTGAGCGCTGCAAGGACCAGAAAAGCGGGGACCGAATGAAAGAAGCCAACAACATCAACACCTCCCTGCACACCCTGGGCCGCTGCATCGCCGCCCTTCGCCAGAACCAGCAGGCCAGGTGAGCATCCACACCTCCAGAGGCAGGGTGTGGGGGGCTGTTTGGCTTTCCCAGCTCACTCCTGTCTGTCCCACAGGACAAAGCAGGCGGTGGTTCCGTTCCGGGACAGCAAACTGACCCGCGTGTTCCAGGGCTTCTTCACGGGGCGCGGGCGCTCCTGCATGATTGTCAACATCAACCAGTGTGCGTCCACCTATGATGAGACTCTGTACGTAGCCAAGTTCTCAGCCATTGCCAGCCAGGTGAGTAGCACACACCAGGATCATGGCACGGTCAGGGTACCTCGGGTTTCTCCTGCTTCTGTGGGAATGGGCCCCTTCCCACCGCAAGGAGAGGGGACATGCTTGTACATATTCCCTATGCTTCTCCAGTGGTTATTACCTCCAGAGTA
This sequence comes from Machaerirhynchus nigripectus, assembly GCA_013397975.1. Taxonomy (NCBI): domain Eukaryota; kingdom Metazoa; phylum Chordata; class Aves; order Passeriformes; family Dicruridae; genus Machaerirhynchus; species Machaerirhynchus nigripectus. The sequence continues at coordinate 25,875 of VZRQ01003523.1, read as the reverse complement.
TTTCCAGATTCTGCTAAACTGAAAGGGCTGAAGGTTGCAGTGAGGCGGCTCTGTTTAAAGACTACACAACCAGGCTTTGCAGAGTGGTAATGATGGTCTCTTCCCCTTCAGCTTGTTCAGGCACCTCCCACAAAGCTGGGACTTCCATCCTTACAATCCATCATCAAGGAACACAACAGGCGAACCAGCCAGGGTCCAGAGGCAGAGCCAGAGGAAGATGTGGAATCGGAAGAAGACACTGAGGATGAGGGAGATGTCTCCATGTATGAGAAGAAGGTGGGTTGTGATTTGTTTCACAGCCTTTGTGGGTGCCAGGTCAAGAACATGACTGTTAGCTTTGGCCTGGGAGGTGGGATTGGAGCTCAGCACTATGCCAAGAGAGATGACAGAGAACCTCAGAAATATATAGGACCCAGGAAATTGGGAATCTATGACAAAAACATTCCACAGTTGGTCTAAAACTGACACACATGCTTAATTTGGAAGCACTGTCATCTGTGGAATAGTGACAGTAACAGTGCAGGTGCAGACCTGTAATTCCTTCTCTGCAAGGAAAATCTAGAAAACATGCAGAACAGGAGGCTAAATGGGGGAAAAGCAATCAAACTTCCTAGATACTCAAAGCAGGCAGCTGGGATAGCTGAAAGATCAAGTTGAAATCATATCCCTACAGACACTCAAGCAGTCATGTGTCAAGGTAGCAAACCCTGGCAACTTTTCTTTCCAAGTGACCAGAACCTTAACTTTAGATCACTCTGCAGCCTGCAGACATGGGATCACTTAGTTTACTCCAGGTCTTAACTCTGTTGTGCGGTGTGGGCAGTGGAGCTGTGTCCCTCTTGCAGGACTTGCTGCGTGTGGTCGAAGCCGCGCGAGAGCTGCTGGTGCAGGAGCGGCAGAAGAAGCTGCAGCTTGAGATGCGCCTGCGCGAGGAGATCTGCAACGAGATGCTGGAGCACATGCAACAGAAGGAGCAGTGGTGGAGGTACAACCTGTGCTGGTCTCCCTCCCTCTGCTCAGGATGAGCTGCAGCAGCAAGAATTGCCAGATCCTGACATGGAATTGGTTGTTCTCTTTGTAGCCAACATGTGGATGCTCAGAGAGAGCAGCTGGAGGAACTGTATGAGGGTAAAATGAGCATCCTGAAGGACTTACTGACTGACCACTACCAGGAGAAGATGCAGGTTTGTTCAGGGCAATGCAATGACATCAGGAAAGTGGCAGTGGGTTGGGAGGGGACTCTGGGTACTTGAGTCCAGGAAGATCTTCATGCAAAGTGAAAAATTTTGCTTTCTGAGGTATTTTTGGTGGTATTATTTCATCACTTGATCCACAATTTTTGCTTCTTGTCTCCCACTTTATGTAGCCCACTAGGCTTCCTAATTTTGAACACTCAATCTGGAAGCTAATGTACAACCATCCTGACTCCTCCATTTGTTCAACATGATTCTCTCCCCTCCTTAATCTTTTCAGTACTGGCTTGATTTGGGCTCTTCAGATTCACACAAGTTGTGCGAATTTCTCTTCTTGCTCTTAGTTGTGATGATGGGTATGGGCTTGTCCATATTTTCATGCCTATGGCATTTGAGTGACCTCTGGGACTTGTTGCAGACTACTCTGAAAACGCCAGCTCTCAAAACAATCCCTTTTCCTTAGAGCCTGTAAAAAAGTGGTTCAGGCTCCCAGGAAGTGGATTTGCTGTACTCACTTAAAGGAACTTAAAGGCTGGGTTCGATGCGTGAAGTGTGGGATTGAGAAATTCTCCAGGAAGAAAGGCACAGAAAGTTTCAGACAAACTGTGCTAAGAAAATCTTGTTGAATATCTGAACAAACTTCCTTTCTCAGGAGCGTGATGAGGAGATTCTGGAGCTCAAAGCTGCTCTGCAGGAGACCAAAGAAAAACTGGAGAGCCTGGATACCAAGCAAAAGGACTCGGAGCAAGGCGTACGTCGATCCAAGCGAGTGCCCACCTCATCTGCTCTGCAGCAGGAGCTGGCAGACACCAAAGCCAGGCTGGAGCAGTGTCAAAAGGAGTTAAACTCTGCAACTGCAGGTACAGCAGCGACACTGCACTGGTTCTGAACTGTGCTGAGAGCTCCTTGTGCAGGGTTAGGGAGACCTTCTTCAGGGTACATTGGATTCAGACACCCTGAAAACATTGAGTTTTGGATGACAGGAACAATGTGCTGGATGGATAGTTTCACTTCATTTTCACATGAAAATGGACTTGGGGCAGGATAGTCTTTCCATTCAAATTCTTAAGCCCCTTTGTCTAAATGAATGGGAGAAGTCTGGAACGTTTGTGCCTTTCTGCACAAACTCAAAAGCTCTTCCCAGCTTGCCCGTGGCAGCTTGTCTCAAGGGAAGTCCTGAACTTCAGGAATACTGAATGCTGATCAATGTCCTGTTGCTCACTACTTTTTGTTTGTTCCTAGAGTTGCGCAAGTACCAGAAATTAGTGGAGCCACCTCCCTCTGCCAAACCCATTACTATGGATGTAGACAGGAAGCTGGAGGATGGACAGAAGGTAAATCCTGTTCTGTGTTACAGAAAGGAACATTTGCAGGGCAAAGTAGTTGCCAGCTTAAACAGCGTTTAAGGCTGCCATTTCCAGGTTTTTAAACAAAGGAAATGGGTTTGTTGAACTTACTGGAGTTGTTGGGAGGTTGTGGCATCTGTGATCACTCAGATGGGATCCTCCCTCAGTGCTGCATGTCTGAATTACCTTGGAGTGGCTTTGTTTGCAGAGCAGTGCCAAAACCAGCTGTTGCATTAAACCTCTCTCTTCTAGAATGTCAGATTGCTGCGTTCAGAGTTACAAAAAATTGGGGAGTCTCTCCAGTCTGCAGAGCGGGCGTGCTGCCACAGCACAGGGGCAGGGAAGCTGCGAGAGGCCCTGGGCACCTGTGATGATATCCTGGCAAGACAGGTGATGTGTCTGCTTTTGTGTGGGTTGCATGGGAGGGAGAGGGGTTTAGTCTGTGTGCTCTGCCATAATCATAGTAACCAAAGTTCTTGCTGCTGCAAATAAAAATGATTTATTTGCTAGTACATACTGATTTTTTTCAATGGCTGAGTCAGTTTTGTATTTACCTCTCTAGAGGAGACCCAGATTATTCCTGCTCTGTTAACTGGCAGCCTGCACTTAAAGGAGGAGAATTCAGAGTTCTCATTTCCTTATCCACTCTATCACAGTTGCTATGGCAGCATCTTTGCAGTAGGATGGAGTCAGCTTTGTCCCACCCTTCCTTTTTCTCGTTACTGAACTGCTACACTGTTGACAGCAGAAGCTTTTATGCATGGTTTTGTTTCGAAGTAGTCAATTTTGGCAAAAGGCAGTTTATCCTCCTCAATTCACAGTAACCAGGGAGTTAAGGCAACTTGTCATAGCACCTGATGGAAGCCTACAAGAAAGCTGGAGAGGGACTTTTTTAAGAGCAGAGCATGACAAGACAAGGGGGAATGGCTTCAAACTGAAGTTTTGGTTAGATATTAGGGAAAAATTCTTTACTGTGAGGGTGCTGAAGCACTGAAAACACACTTCCTAGAGAAATTGTGGCTGCTCCATCCCTGGAAGCGTTTAAGGCCAGGTTGGATGGGGCTTGGAGCAAGCTGGTCCAGTAAAAGCTGTTCCTCTCCACATCAGAAAACAAGAGGATCTTTAAGGTCTGTTCCAACTACGGATCTTTCTATGATTCGATATTTTAATATTGTTTTTTAATTTAAATATATATTGCCTTGCCTTCCTCAGGACCAGACCCTGGCAGAGCTGCAGAACAACATGATGCTGGTGAAGCTGGACCTGCGCAAGAAGGCGGCCTGCATCGCCGAGCAGTACCACACCGTGCAGAAGCTGCAGGCCCCGCCAACCTCCGCCCTAAAGAAACGCTTCTGTGCCAACAGGGAAAACCTGCAGCCTAACCAGCCTCCTGGCAAAAAGCCCTTCCTGCACAACATCCTCACACGTTCAGCCACCCGTCCCGTGGCTGCCAGAGGGTGGCAACTTCGTTCAGTTGCTCTATGACTTTTCAAAAGGAGGTCCCTGCCCCGCTATTACTGGAACAGGTGGCAAATCCAATATAATAGCATCTGGTTTTCATTGTGCGCTTGTTTATTGTTATTGTAGCTGCTTGAGAGCTTATGTAAACATCTCTGGATATGTATGTTTAAACTTTCAATCAATACCAAAGTGGACAAAGTGACCTTATGTAATTTAAACACTACACTGAGGAAAGTCTTCAACTGTAAAATGATGCAGATGATCAAACTTGTTAAACAAAAAGACAAGATAAAGGTGAATTCTTGTCTATGTTGGCACACAATTCAAAAAACAAGTTCACAAGTTTCTCCTTGACAGATACTTTGCCTTCCTTGAATTACAATCCTTTATTAAAGTATACACGTTCTAGGCCAGGGCTGCTCTCTCGGATCTTGGCTTGCAATTCCGGTTCCAAGCGCGACACCGACATAGAACTGAGCAAAAGAAACAGTAAAGGGGTTACATCCAACAGGCACCAGAAGGGAAAACAAGATGGACAATGCACCTGGTTAAACATCCTGCACTGTTAAAGGAGTTTTCAGATCTTTTTAAACATCTTATCAAGGAGGCAGGCTCACAGACCAGAGCAAATGAATCCCTGCTCCAGGGCAGTGGGGTGGTCTGTGGAGCCAGGAAATGGCTGTTGCTACTACCATGAGGGTAAGGACCCACTTCATTGCTCAGGTTGTTGCTGGCAATAGACACTTACCTTCTTAAAAGTGTTTGTATTAAATAGAATGTATTTGCCTATTTAACTTACTACCTGATTTTATTCAGTTGAATAAAAGGTTTGTTTTTATGAGAGCTGGTTCACAGTAAAGTGAATTAAGCTGCCAGGTCATTTGAACAGCTGCAACAGTCCTAGGCCAAGCAGGGAGACAGAGGGTGTCAGACAGCTTTGTTGTTCTCAAACAAGGCTGAGAATTGGCTATTGTTTTCTGGAAGTCAAAAGCTGCCTTAGTTGTTCAGTATTTTAATGGACTCAGTTCAAGCTTGGACTGTTTAAGGTACATAAGGCAGCTTTTTGAGTTTGGACAACCACTATTAAAAGGAGAGGGACAGCTGAGTTTAAGGCCCTGTCCATACTACCTACCAGACTGAGCTAAGATTTTTGTTAAGTAACTCAGATTTCATAATGATTTCAGCTATAATGAATATTGTTTCTAAGACAGCTTGCAGTACTGAGCTATTTCTGTATTGATGAAAAAGTCTGGAAAAATATTAATCAAACAACAAATAAGCACACATAGTCCAATGCTGTTCTGTGTAACTAGAAGAGTTTCCAGCTGAAAATAAAATGGACTCTGACCGTATCTAGTGCATCCATAACCTTACTGGACATGAATATATTGTATAGAACTCATCTTGAGCTGCTGGGCTTTGTAAACAACTATTATATATTACTGATGAATAACATAGTTATTACTTTTCTGTATATTCTCTTGTTTATCATCTCTGTTATATGGGAATTAAAACTGTGCTTGAGCAGGCAATGAGCCCTTGTTTGTGTCTGTGTGCAGTACCATGAATGGATCTGGAGTAATATTAATGTGAGAATAATTAACAGCAGAACCCACCTTTTCTGAGGAAACAGTGCACAACACAGGGGAGTTGCAAACACGAGACTAGAGGAGACAAAACCAGGTTCACAATATTTAGGGTGCTAAAGGAGAATTCAAAAACCTTAAGCATGATTTAGGTAAAAAGCTTTCTTGTTTTCTGTACACAGTGAGATAAAGTTGTACAACAGTACTATGTAACTTTTATTTCTCACTGCATTGTACCTTTTACCTACACATAGCACTAAGTATTTCAATACCATGCTCCCAAATTTGTCTAAAATTACCATTTAATGTCCTCACAGTGTTCTACATTTGTGTGCAGGACAACAGAAAATGCCAGAGCACAGAAAATTAAACCCTATTACCCAAATGTTTCAAGAACCCATCATCCTCCAGGATCAGATTCCACTGACTCTTTAGAGGCAATAGCCAAAGCATCTTTTCTAACCAAGCTGCCACATTCCTTTTTTTGCCACTCCCTTTCTCCCTCCCTGAGCTTTTCTTGGCAGCTTCTTCCCTGCTAACGGCATTTTTGCTTTTAACATGATATTTTATCAGTTACAGAGATGGAAATAACTGCTGTGCCCTCATTAACTCTCTCAACCTTTCTTCCTTAAAAAAAAAAGCAAATATTGCTAGTTTCTCAAAACCCCTAGAAGCATCTCTTAAGACAGCAGACCCAACCCAAAGAAACCACTTACCAGATTCCAACTAATCCAACTTGAATGGGAGCGCTCATCCAAGGAAATCTCTGTTGAAAATAAAACCGCACTTGAGTGAGTGTGGAATCTTTTCTTCCTGCTCTCCACCTTCCTGGAATTCTTGTTCTCTAAGAGGCAGATTGCACCTAAAAGACTCTGAGATGTGAAGGCAAAACCCAGACCAGCGTGGCTTCATGCTGAGCTCGTTTGAGAGCCAAATCCCTTTGGAAAGCAGTAAGGAAATTCCCAGGGGAATCAATGTACACTGTGATCCTGAGTAAGTGTCCCTTAGAAACTCCAATAAGCATGTGGCTGACCTAGGACCTGCTCCTGGGCCTTTTCTTGGATTCTCACAAGCCCACAGTAGCAACAGAGCTGAAATTTGGCATGGTGCTGCCACACCTCTGAAGGGCACAGGGAATTTTGGCCAGGCATTCCAAGGAACAGCTCAGTCTGGTTACAGCTCCTTCCCTTTGGTGGCATCAAATGGTTTTAACCTGCATCCGGAGCCACCAGCCACAAATAAGGGAGATGTCACGTCAGAATGTAAATCTGCCTCTCTTAGCCCTTTCTCCTGTCTCATGATACCCTTGATGTGCAGGAACTTGTCCCTGTAGCAACATTCCAGTTCTGCAGGAGTTCACCTTTTATTGAAGGAAAAAAGGGTTGAAGGACTGGGAAAACAAAGCTGAGAAAGCAACACGTAACCCATATTCCTCATTAATTCTGTAACTTTTGCAGAACTTGAATATATGCCAAGAAATTTTTTGGCAGAGTTTTAAATTATTTAGGAATTCACTCCTCCTCAGTGATAGAACTTTAGTTGAAATTCATTACTAAAGAAGTAAACCCAGAGCTGTTCAATGGACACTCTTGCTACACTCAGAGCAGGACATACTCAGCTGCCATGAGGACACAAAGGGAGTTTTAAAACAAAACAGCTCAAAAGGTAAAAATCACTTGATACAGCTGATGATGTTTTCAGTGAAGATGATGTTTTTTTCTGCAAGAAGAATTTCTCAACATATAGAAGTTAGAGGGGAAAATGGTGAACAAAAGCTGGGCACTGTTTGAGATTAGAGATGGACAAAGGAAATGTAGAAAGCTCAGGAGGGCACAGCTCAGGGCTGAGAGAGGTCACAGCAGTGTCTGAGGCAGGGAAAATGAGCCTGCGTGGAGTAAAATTTCTCCAGAGCCCGAGGGAGAAGAAACAGTGTAGAAGACTGCTCCTCTTTTCTTAATTATTTTTTTTTCTTGGAGTCAATCTGTAATCCAGAAATGAGTGCAGGAAGAACTCTGCAATTCAGCAATAACCTGCAGCAAGAAACAAATGGGGACAGACACAACAGCAAGAAGGGGGAGGAGTGAAGGCAGCAGAGCTTTGCTGTTCTGGCATTCCCTACGCACCTCCACTTGACCCTCAGCTGAGATAAATTCACCCCAAATACTTTACATTTCATACCCTGGGAGAGTCCATGCCAAGAGATGGTGAACACAAGCCAGACCCTGCACTGTCTCTGAGAAGGGAGGGAGAGGGATGCTGTGCATTGCAGTGGGAGCGCGGGACACAAGGTACGGAACAGAAAAGCCCCAAATACAATTTTGTAACTGAAAAGGCTGTTGGAAGGTGCCCTGAGAGCAATAAATGGTTTCATGGCTTTGTCAGAGCTAGTCATTGATCTGAGAGAGAGAGAGAGAGGTGTCTAACACAGACTCTGCAAAGAACATGGAGTTTATGTGCTGGAACATTTTTTGCCAACTTGATCTGAATTACAGCCTTTATTTTTCAAGAATGTTACCAGGCTTCACTAATCCAGAACGATGGTGAGGAAAAAGTAACACTGGGAGGTCAGAATTAAGAGTTGGAGTTGCCCAGGGAACAACATAAAACCAAAAACCAAAATTCAAATGGAGGCTGCACGCCCCCACAAAGAGAGAAAATGGAGAAAATACAAGAGAAAGAGCAGAAGAATTCACTGTGTTAGAGAACCATCATTTAACTCCAGAAGAAGGCAGTTCCCAATGGATTAGGATTTAATTTCCAGATGTCTTTATGAGATTTTAGTGGTTAGTGCAAACAGAGAAAATGGAGAAATGATAATTAAGCAAACAAAAGCCACAAGGAGAATCAGCGTCTTTCTAACTGCCTCTTTTCTTTGTTGGACATAAAAATCTGTCAGCTTTCCCAGGCCAGCTATGCCTGTTCTCAAAAAAATAAATAAATGAAATGACAGTGAAATTAGGAATGCATGGAGGACTTCAGGGCATAAGACATTCAAGAACAATGCTTGAAGAAAAAGGCTCTCTGTTCTGGTTTTGTAACCGTTTTGAATACAGATTTTAGTTGCAGATTAAAAGACCTCAAGGAGCTTGTTTCAAGGATATATGAGGAAACTTCTAGAATCAACTTGGATGTTAATACAATATGCAGAACTGCACAGAAACTGTAGTTAAAGCTGTAAGAGTAGCAGTATGAACAAAACCTTTTATGTTGATTGGAATTTTCCTAAGTTTCTATGGCAAAAACCAAATAATTTCTTTAGAAAAGTTACCTGCAAGTAAAATCCATAAACCCTCAAGGTTGTTTATGGATCCTGCTGCTGCAGCACGTAAAGTAACTTGGTTCTGCACAGAGCTGCACAGGAGTATGGCCGTAGGGATAATGAAAATAGACATTACCCAGCCTAATCAATTACTGCTACACTGCATAATTACATAAAAAGGCCCCGAAGCTGCTGCTGAAATATACAGCAAAAGCACTTCCACAGACAAAAATACCCTATCAAGGCAACTTCTTTTTGAAGCAGTAAATATGTGCTTGTGCTCTAAGAACATTGAGGCATTTTCTAGCAGTAACTTTTGGGAATGTTGTTAATTCACACCAATGTCTTGGTGCAAAACACAGTGGGAATGTGGGGGATGAGTAGTGCTACATGACCTACATCTTATTCCCCGTATCAGAGGATGACAGGCTGCTCTGAGACCAACATTCCAGGAGTATTTCCTTCTCTTGTGCCTTACTGCAGGCCAGCTTTCGATTTTCTTTTACCATTTCACAACCATTTGCCTATTTTATGGCCTTGTGTGTTGCTTAACAGGCTTTGGCACGCAGTCAGGAATTATTTCCAAGAGTGGTAGTGAAGCAAAGGCCAGGGGTAGTGAGTTAGTAAAGCAGAGTGGGGATGTGCTGGAGTGCTGGGATGGGATGGTGCTTCTCAAACTCCACGAGGACATGCAGAAGCTGCTGGTTAAAAATGCAGCTTATTCCTTAATGGGTTTAATACTAATCTCTACCAGGTGTTACCACTGGCTACCTGCAGAGCAGTGTTTCACCTGCATTCAGTGTCTGAGGCTGAGGGAGAGGACAGGTGAGCATAAACGGTCAGGATGGTACCAGAGACCACCGAGCAGCCACTGCAGAAATCGCTCGTTTTGGCTGATCTGAAAAATTCACAACACCCTTATGTTGATGACACCACACAAAAACAACAGGTATTTGCCTCCGGATTCTGAGGATTGCTGCAACTTCTTCACAAATGTATTTTCCAGCTGAGTTAACAGCATTTGTGACGTTTCTCACATGCCAAATACATACTAAATAATTTTTCCCTGAATTTTTTTAAACAAGGGTTAATTTTCCAGGCAATGCATTCTCAAGAACATCACAGCATCACAAGCTGTGGTGTGTTTGGACGCCCTGCAGGCTCACTTCTTCCAGGAGATAAAAGCAGCACACACTGATTTTTACCCTGAAACTTAAATGCCACATTTCCTGTTTTTACACTCTGAGCTAAAGTGTTTTCTGCTAACAAGTGGGAGGGAAGCAAAGCACTTTAGGGAAAAAAAAGTTTTAAGACTGGAAGACAATCACAGAATGGTTTGGGTTGGAAGGGACTTTAAAGATCATCCAGTTCCACCTCCTTCACTATCCCAGGTTGTTCCAAGCTCTTTCCAACCCAGCCTTGAACACTTCCAGGGATGGGGCAGCCACAACTGCCCAGGCAATCAGTTCCTGACCCATAAATACAGAAACCCTTTCAAATCGGGTGTCTAACTGGGTAATCTCACTCTGCACAAGAGACACGAAGGGCACAAACAGTAAGAGATAAAATTTAAATACTTTACAATCTTTATCTTAGACAAACAAAACCATTCCACACAAAACCTTCCCCTGCTTGTCCTCCTTGTCCCCACACAAACTTCTCCAAGGGAGGGTCTGGAGACTCAGACCATGATTTTTTCCCTAATCTTTTTTAACAGGAGGGAGACAGATTTTCTTAGGCTTCTTGGCTGGGTCTCACAGGCAGAGGCTTTGCCTGGAGCCACCCAGTAATGAAATCAGTGATATCAGCTATGAGGATGAAACTCCCTTTACTGGTAAAGAATTAAAGGGTTCCTCACCTGAATATTATTTCCCTCATGTTGAAGAACCCCATAACTAATTCCATTATTGTTCTTTACCCTCTCATGCACACACAGTGCAGAATGTTGATGTAAGTTATGGATTTACCAACACCAGGGGTTTGACTTCACACTACATTAGCATAAAAACAATACAGGAAATAAACAATCTTTAATGAAGAATGCCAATTTTATGCCTACCCTGCACTTCACATCCAGTAAATATTAAAGGATCATTTTTAAAAGAGATTTTTACCATCACTTTTGTTTCCAAACTCAGATTGCTACTACAGCAACAAAGCAATAGCTCCTTACTGCTATCTTGAAACAAAACCAGCATAAGTAAAATGTTCTTTTTTTCCCCAATAAACTGTATTCCACGACTCAGTACAAGGAAGGTTTATTTCACAGGAGGAAATGTGCATTTTAAGAACAATTATAAGAGTAACAAGAATGTTCCTATTTTCTCAATGTTACCTTACACTGTGATCAAAAGAACCAAGTTATCTCTGAGAAAGGCAGAAAGAAAGCGACAGCTGTAAAGCAAGTTCTGCAGGGATGTCCTCCCACAGTGTTTGGGAGGCAAATACGAAGATTCAGGAAGTATTTAAAATTCATTAAAATATTAACTTAGGATATGAAATAAGTAGAGGTAGATTATCTAAGACTAACCTTTAAAAAGGCTTTCTTTTCCAGGGTATTCATGATGAAGGGAGGAATTGCTGCAAATAAGATAAAAAAAGGCATTAACCTCAGAGAGAAAGGCACTCTGTTTTCATTTTCTGTGTAGCTGAACTGATAACATAACACAATTTTCACAGCCTTTTGTCATTCACTGAGTTTTCATTCCACGTTGCCCATTGCATTGGTATTTATAGGTGAATTCTCCCAATAAGCAAACTTGCAATTTCACACGTAACTAAACCTGAGCTCAGTAATTTGGCCCTGGCAGAGCACTAAACCAATTCCAAGCAAGTGGAATCTGCTCCCACTCCTTTGCTATCTGTATCTTTCCTGCACAAGCATCCCAGGAGCTTTTCTGCTGCACTTCAGTGTAACACACTGAGGATGTTTCCACATTTCCCTGGGGAAGTTCTTAACAGCAAGGCAAACACTGCCTGGGGAACTGTAAGGTAATTTGGCCCCCGAGGAAAATCACTTGCACAGAACTGGATCTCCTTCTCACAGCAGGAACTGATAACCAGGACTGCACAGGACTTATCCTTACCCATCCCAGGAGAAGCCATCAGAATCCTGGATATCACCACTTGGGTGATTGCCTGCTGAGCTGCTTTGGATGAATCACCCAGTCTGTTTCCATTCTCATCCGTGACAGGAATTCCAAACTTGAGTTCCCTGTTGGATAAGGGGTAAAAAATAAAGCAGTGGTGGATGTGAACTTGTTTTTTCACCACTTTTTTGTCACCTTACCTCTTAAAATAATCACCTTACCACCCTTAAAATTGTCAGTCATAACAATTACATGTTGTATTTTATTTTCTAAGTTAGCCTGTTTGTAATGCTCTTTGGCATGAAATAAAATTCAAAAGGCAGAAAGAGATCAAGGAAAAATATGCTGAGAAGTTACCAACTGAATACTTGTAAGAGCAATCTGCTGCTTGAGTCTGGTCACAGCATTCCAAGGGGGAAGAAAGGAGATGTGCTTTTTCTGTGTTCCATAGGAGAGGTCAGCTCACAAAGCATTTCAGAAATTTAGAATTTTCTGGAGTGCTCTGGAACAGGAGTCTGTCCTATCTGACAGACAGCTCATGGAACACAGGAAGATTATTTTCACTGAGTTGAAACAGAAGGCTCTGTGAAAATTCCCCCCTGGCATTCTAGTCTGAGTTGTCACTTCAACCACGAAGAATATACTTGAAAGTATAAAAGGAGGCACAAGCCAAGGAGGCACAAGTAACTGCATTATTCTCTATTAGAACTTGCTCAAGTGCAGGGTTAGGTGTTAAACTCATACTGGGAGAAGCAGAGAGAATAGCAGATATCCTGAGGGCTACCTTTATTCTTCTCTTCAGATTTTATAAAAGATAAAATACTACCACAGATCAACTTCCACTGTCAGTACAAACTCTGAACCCTTTTCTACCCATACGCTTGTATTTGTAATAGATAGGATGCTTTTAATTTGCTTTTCCCTACTACTGTTCTTATTCCTAGTCAAACCACAACACAAAAAAAAAAGTTTGTTTCTCACAAAGTGCATATTTTTGTCACCTCGATGATTAAACAGAGCTGCAGAGCCTGACTTCTATGACTAAGTTCTGCAGGTGGGATTTGAAGCACCGTTTTTGAAATGACTGTGTTTTTCCAAAGTGTAGCTGGTATTGAAAGGTCCACGTGATCAAAGTTTTGAAGGAACCAGTAATTGGTTTGAGATCCAAGACTGAAGTACTCTTTGGATATTTATCTGAAGAGAATGAGCATGTTCTGTTTTATACCTGTTACAAACAACCAGTCAAAACCTCATGCATGAGGTTTCTGCAAGGTTCTGAAACAAGCTAAAGATATAAAATGTGCTTTATTTAGTAACTTGCTGATCTACAAACTGAACAACATCTTTTGTTCTAGCATGAGTGATCTTTGTTCTTTTTCCTACCTTTGTCTCATTAGTGGAATATTGATGCAGTTGGCAGAAGCAACAGCAGCAAAAGGAACAAACCTCCCTATAAGAGGTGAGAGATGCTGTAAAACACACAGGGAGGGGAAAAAAGGGACATAAAAATGTACATAATCATTGTCTTTATTGAAATGCTTCATCTGCTAATGATAGACCAGACTTACTTCCTTTATATTGAAATTCAGTGAAAACTCACTGGTGGGGCAGAGGTAGAACAAGATTAAAACAAGAAATAAGTCATAAATGCTTCTCTCCAGAGTGAGCAGTGGCAGGAGAGTGGCAAAACCATTCTGAGTTTAGTAGCATCACAGGGTAGTGTAATTACAACTCCACTCCAATTTAATTTCAAGTGCTATTAGATGCCTTGAGATGTGAAAAAGAAACTGGGAAAAAGGCACCTCATTAGATAGAGTCTGAATGAACCAAACATGAGCTGTTTGGCAGGTATGTATAAACCCACCTCCAGGGGGGAAAAATAAGGTTGGGATCTAAAGAAAGGATTCCAGCTTTCATGACAACTCCACAGCTGGAGCTGTGCATGACATAGATACACCAGAGGAGAAATGAGCTGTGAGCTTCTCACAGGACATCACGATTTAGTAAGAATGGAAAAAAAAATACCAACAATACCTTTGCTAGTGAATTAAGTCCTAAGGCTGTTGCGACAGCACCCGTGGTGGCAGAAACATAGGCTGCTCCCAGCTGGCTAAAACAGAAATGAAAATGTTTGCACGTGCACAGCTACACTGGTGTCACTTTGAAAAATCATTACATTTCACACATGTAGTTATGCGCCCCCCAGAAGTTAAGTTGGCTTTTTTGTGCCACTGCAATAAGGTGGGGATGGAAGATCTACAACGGGAGACTGAATTAAACACTTTTATTTCACCAGCAGTAAAAATCATATTCAAGCCACATTGTAATACTGAATCAGGTTCTGCTGGTTGTGCATTGCTGCCTGTTCAGCATTTTCTCATGTGTTTGAATGAACACCTTGAAGGATTAGTTCTTATTTAACTTCCTAACTGCTTAACCTAGTAAAATCAGCTTGGATTTCCAAGGCCATGTCTGTAACAGTAATTAAAATCAACCATACCAAACCCCATACACAAAGAGCAGCTATGCTGCAAACACCCAAATCCAACCCAACCTGCCCCAAACCACACTTTACATACTTCCCACCCAGGAGGTGTCTGTATATGCTTGAATCCACAGTTTGCTCCCAGACATCTTTAAGCAAGTCAGCCCCAAAACCAGAAAGTCAAGTGCTGCAATTCCAGTTTTCTATTCATAGAATCATAGAATGGTTTGGGTTGGGAGGAACCTTAAAGTTCATCTCATTCCACCCCCTGGCATGGGCAGGGACACCTTCCACTATCCCAGGCTGCTCCAAGCCCTGTCCAACCTGGCCTTGAACGCTCCCAGGGATGGGGCAGCCCCAGCTTCTCTGGGCAGCCTGTGCCAGGGCCTCACCACCCTCACAGGAAGAATTTCTTCCATCTATATAACCTATGTTTCTCCTCCTTTTTAGCCATCAAGTAGAAACAAGCCCAGACCAGTTGAAGGAATCTCGTTTTGTAAATGAACCCTCAGTGTGGTGTGTGCTGCCACTGAGAAGGTGGCACAGTGATGCAACTAAAGGCCCCCACAAAATATCAGCTTAGAAACACCCTGGACACCAAAGTGATGAGAAAAAAACTTGCAAATGGTTGACTGAGCCCTGAAACACAGACTCCTGTTAAATCCTGCACTGTTAAGTGCTCATGATCAAGGTGCTCAGGCTTGTCTTTAATGGCAGAAATGGAGTTCTCAGCTCTGCCATTCTCAGACTTCTCATCTGTGCATATCAAACTAATAATTAGTACAGATGAAAAACCTATCCCTGTCTCACACCAAACTTTTAATACCCAACCACGTTCAAGTACATCAGAGAGCAACTTTTAAACTCATCAGAATTATGAGGTTCAGTGCCTGACCTGACAGTGATTGGGGCATCCCCGCTCCTGTTCGTGTAATTCACTACAGCGTTGAAGGACTGGTTGACCCACTGCCAGAAAAGCACTGCTGGTGTCGTTCTGGAAAAGAGAAACAATTGTAATTACTACTATTAAACTCACAGTTGAATCAACAGCACAAGAAAATGATGACAAATTAGGAAAAGCCACTGCAAGCAGTAACCACACAGAGGTTCTTGCTTATTTGAATGAAACACTACAGTCAGTGAGATACCGACTTGATAGTAAGAGTTCTTCTAGAAGAATTTTTAAATTCTAAAAATCTAGTTTTGGATCTGAATAATAATGCAAAGAAAAGGTAGAAAGCTTCTCTAAGTGTTACAGATAATAACAGAAGAAGCAGTTTACAGGAGGCAATGCTTGGGAATGGGCAGCTGTGCTGAGGGTTTGATTCATATTCTTGACTGCAATTTAAAGCACACGTGTTTTATAAACACCATCCAAAACTGGGGTGTGTGTCAGGAGTTTGTACAATCTCAGCATCCAAAAGGCTGCTGCTGTTTCCTCTGAGCTCCCACCAGTTCCTGCAACCCGTGTCAAAAAGTTTTTCTAACATCGAGGCTACTAAAAGAGCACCCTGGCTCTGCTTCGGTGGGCTTCACTGTCCTGGAGATTCCAGAACCACTGAGGAAATGCAGGGATCCCAGGGGAGCTGGAGAAACTCTACAACCGATGGATTGAAGCATTCCAAGAACTCACGGGGCGGACAGAACACCCTGCATGCCAGTAAGGTTAGAAATTCCCAGGGATCTCCTTCTCTTTGTCCTCCACAGATGGGATTCTGGAACATTTCCCAGTTTGAGGGAAGGTGGGGTGGTGAAGGAGAAGGGCTAAGGGCTTATCTCAAACCTACTTCTAGAGGGAACCATTAACCAGTGTAAGGGAACGCAGAGGAAGAAAAGGAAGCAAAATTTCACGTTTAAAAATATTTATAACAAATCTTTCGACAATAACATTGATTTTCACTTCTCTAATTCGCAGGCAAATGTTTTATGTGTTTTATTGCCAGCACTCACCTGTAAAAGGTCATCATACAGCCTGTGATGGTCATGTTCATGGGGACCTGGGCGGACATTCGGCCGATCACGAACATCTTTTCCCCAGTGTCTGGGTGAAAGGCTGAATCATAGATGTATTTTGCTCTCCACAACTCATCTTCTGTCAAGCCAGGTGCCACAATACCTTGTCTTGGGACATATTAAGAAAAGGACAACAGCAAAAAAGCACAAATGTTATAAAATGCTGCAAACTCCTGTGAGAAACGTGGCATCAGAGGATTTGGGGATGTTCACCCTGAATTAGTCGAGACTCTCAGATAATCTGTAGAGATTCTTCAGCCTTTAAATGGATAGGTGAAATAAAAAGAATTAAAACTCCCAGCAATGGTTTTGTTGGCTGAGTCTATTTACTCAAACCTGCACTAGGTTTTAGAGCTAAAATGTAGAGCCAAAATCTCTGAGGTCATTAGTGTGAAACTTTGAAAATTCACTTTGAGAGAATTTTAGAAACCTCTTGCTCCAAATGCTACACATAAGAGGAAGTTTTAAGCTTTGTTGTTATATGAACTATTTTCAGAATTAGACACTTCTGTACTTCAGAACCCTTAACAGGGGCATAACTTCCCCATCCATTAGCAAATTTGATTAAAAAAAAAAGGTTTCAAGCTCTGAAGTAGGAATAAGAAGTAGTGCAATGAATACAATAATTTAAATATTTCCTTTTAAATACATCACCAAGTACTAATCATGGACTTCTTTGGGGCCAGTAGTAGAAGCAGGCAATGTCATACCTGTAATCATGCACAATTTTTCTTGCATTTTCCAGTTTGGCATCAGATAGTAAAATATTCCTGGGGTCTGTTACAGTGAAGAAGTGACTGGCTCGTCCAACAAAAGTGCTTTGATCCCATCGGGGCTCCTTGATATTAATATTTAATGGTATACTTGCTGACATCTTCAAAAGCTCTGCCAAGGAAACATCAACATTTGCAATTCAAAATTCCACTCATTTCCGAATGTATCTATAACCTGCAAGATGAAAAGTGGCCACACTTAGGGCTAAAAACCCAGGGAACAAACACCAAAGAATTTGCAGAACTGAGGTTTGGAGGGACAAATCTACAGAAATGCCTGTGTGTCCAGTGCCCCCAAACATTTACACATATTACACTTGTACAAATACCCGAGGATGAGGCAGATGCAAATGAAGTACAGAAATTTATTAATAAATAAGCCAAACTAAATATCAATATACTAATCAGAAAGTGCTTTATTTCAGTGATGAATTATTGTTTGTTGAAAATAATGTATCGAAGGGAAGGAGAAATCAACTATTTCAAGAGATGCCTGAAGTGTTATAAAGTGCAGTGACAGATGAAATATTTAATAAAATCCAATTAACTTCTCTGGCATAGCAAAACAAACCAAAAATTAGGAACACAAACCCACCAATTTATTTTAATACATGTTGTTTTTCTAAATCCATGTTTGAACAAAACAGAGATTATATAATGCGACAATTTGCCACATTTTGAACACATGACCAGATCTGATGATGCTTCAAAGATGGTTAAAGAACTACAGTGAAGGACACTGAACTAACATTTACAGGGCATAAAGCCCAGAGAAGTAAAAATTACTTCAGGATGACTAAGTCTACTTCAACATCTAATGAAAGACGTACAGTCCCTCCACAGCACAAGCTATAAGAATTTTTAACTTTCTTAAGAGAAATTTCTGCAACATATTCAACAACCAGTGAAAAAAAATCCTCCTCCAAATAATGCTTGTTCAAACTTCCGCAGGAAATTGGATCTGTATAAATACATTTTAATATATTTATAAATAAAGATCCAATTTTAGATGGTCTTTAAGGTCCCTTCCAAGCCAAACCAGTCTGTGGTTCTAAGATAGCAGAAGGCTAATAAATCTGGTACAGTAGGAGAAATTAACCTTTTCCCTCTTCTTCCACTCACATTTCCTTCACTGTTAAGTTCATTATTGTACAGCACTGTTTATTAGTAGGATTATTTTCATGTGAACATCTCTCAACCAGGCTCACTGCAGGATGAATACAGATCATGGAAATCAAAAAAGACTCTGGACAGATTTGGAGAACAGATTTCTCAAGCATAGCATCTCAACAGGAGATGCTCCTCAGGTTTCTTTTCCTTTTCTTAGTCCTTTACTATTAAAAACACCCTCCTGTGAACAGTGCTGTGTTGTGAATTAATAGTCCATCTTCTGGTCTAAAATGGGAACTGCTGGTTTTGCAAAGCCCTATGAAGGCAAGTGCACTCATTCATTCAAACCCTCTTTTCCACCAAATTAAAGATACAAATCAGGAAATTAGGACTGGTAACTTGTTCTGTGACTGCTTCCATTATTTGTAGGAAAGTTCAAGTGTAAATGTTTTTATAATTAAATTATCTGTTTCATTAAGAAAGATTAAAGCAGCTTAGGATAGCTTATGATAATCTGGTTAAAGCTGTCTAATGAATGCTGAATAAAGCAGTGCATCCATAGAAGCTTTCTTCTTTCTTTTCATTCTGGTGAGTTCTTTCTTTTCACTCTGATTAGCATACACACTACTTGGTTCTCTCTGAATTCCCCTTATTTACTTCTGATACCTCTGTCCACAAACCCCAGTCCTTCAGTAATAAATCTAAACATTAAGGATCTGCCTTCCCTGCAGATGGTTCATGGTTCAACTCAGGATTGTTTCAGTCTGAAACGATCAGAAAAGGTGAATGTGCAGTACACAGAGGATTAAACACGTTTATATCCTGTCTTTATCCCCTCCCTACTTTATCTACTCTGTGTCTGCTCTGATGTTCCTTAACCCAGATGTGCTGATGGAATTTATTACCTTGGCAGGAAACTAATGCAGCAGAAAGACTGTACTGGGGGAAATAAACCCCTGCACCTGCTCAGGCTGGGGTGACCTGCAGGAGAGCAGCTCTGGAGTCCTGCTGGACAATGAGCTGTCCACGACCAGCAGAGTGTCCTGGGGACCAAGAATGCCAATGGGATCCTGGGGTGCATTGGGAAGAGCACTTCCAGAAGGTCAGGGAGGGGATCCTGCCCTTCTGCCCAGCCCCGGGGGCACCTCTGGAGTGCCGTGCCCAGCTCTGGATGCTCAGCACAGCAGGGCCAGGGAGCTCCTGGAGCAGGGCCAGCGGAGGCTGCGGCGCTGAGGAAGGGCCTGGAGCATCTCCGTGCCCAGGAAGGGCTGAGGGAGCTGGGGCTGCTCAGCCTGGAGAGGAGCCCCAGCCGAGAGGGGCCCTCAGGCCTGGGTGTCCCTGGCTGCAGGGAGGGCTCCGGGCAGGGCCCGGGCTCTGCTCCGGGGCCCAGCAGTGGCACCAGAGGGACGGGCAGGGGCTGAGCCCAGCAATTCCCTGCACAGGGGGCACAACTCCTGCCCTGGGCAGGGGCTGAGCCCAGCAATTCCCTGCACAGGGGGCACAACTCCTGCCCTGGGCAGTGCCCAGCCCTGGACAGATTTCCCAGATGTTTCTGTGCCTTTCTCCCTGCTGTTACCCATGCTTGCCAGACTCAGCTACCAGAGACAGGTCAGCACAGGCTTTGGTCTCTCTTTCTCCCTGTAAATCTACAAAACAAGGCTAGTGCTGCTGCAGCAGCAAATACGGGAAACATTTCCTAGCAGGAAAATGGAAAACATACATTAATTAATGTGCTACAACAAAAAATCATGCTTGAAGTGTCTGTGTCTGTTTAGAAAGATGGAACAGAGAACAGAGACTTTACCATTACTAATCTTAATAAAGATAAAGGACATATAGCCTTCAATCCTGCATAGGATGGGTGTGGGACAGCTGCCCACCCTGCAAAAGGTTAAATCTCCTGTAAAAAGGGGTTTAAATTTTAGGTGACAGCTATTTAAGTACACAAACCCATTTTGTTTTCTCAGTGATGTGGCTGACTTGCACTTTCAGTAGGTAAGCAGGAACAATGCTGTTCTAAAGGACTTTAAAATAAACCAGACCGACCACCAATGCCCACAAAGAGCAGATGTCACACATACAAGGGAGCGTAAAAAAGTTCAGAATAATGTAATTTAGAGACACATAAAACTTGCAGTGAAGTAAAAAAGGTGGCTGAGTTTGCCAGTCATGGGACTCTGAATCACAGACCTGTTACAACAGTGCCTAAGAGAACCAGGGAATTTCTGTCTTGAAAACTTAAGTAGTTTTCCAGCAAAATATTTTCAAAACAAAAGCCCCACTTCTTGTTTTAAAGAGACTGTATGATGCTACTCATGACTTATCAGACCCCATTAGTAAATGCTAAAAAGGGAAATAAATCCCATAAACAAAGCCATAAGCTAATAAAATGCTGATATACTTCAAAGGGATCCTCTTATAAGACAAAATGTCCAGCTATAAAGTAAAAGTGGTGACTGCACAAAATTGGTTTCATCAATGTATTGTCTAACAGCCACAGTCATCACCACAAACTATACAGGTTTTTTTGATTTCATTTTTTTATTTAAACACTGAGACTGTAAAACTGTAAGAAATAGGTGCAAAACCCTCAATTTAAGTTGCTGCAACACTGTTTTTACCTACCTGTCACCTTAATTTTCAGATACAATTTCAGAGGGGTGCTGCTGTTTGCACAATCCATTCAAACACTCAATAATAAAAGCACTGTAATAAAACTACTTAAGATTTAATTATTATTTTAACTACAATGCTTTGTCAAGGGTGGAACTCCACTACCTTCAGTGATATAATTTTCCAGCTGTACCAAGTGTGCCCGAGATTTAAGTTCTCATTATCCGTAATCGAACTGGGTACAGAAAAAATAAAGGACATGAGGGTTAAATCAAATTTAAACAAATCCATCTGAACCTTGAGATAAGTAGAAAGTTTGCAAGGTAACTGGAAAGCAAAAGCACAATAATGATAAAGACAAAGATAAAACTGTTTGCTTTGTTACAGTCAACTAATGAAGGCAAACTACCTAACCATTAATTAATTAATTAAGGTGCCTATATATGTAAACACCTGAATTTGTTGTTCCCACCTGCTGCTATCCAGTAAGTACCAACTTATCCTGAAATAGGATACAACTTTCAATCAACAGCACCTTGAATTTTAAGGTGGAAGCAGCAAAATTGCCCAAGCAATTGCTCTTCTCCACAAACAAAGCCATTAACAGAGGATCTGGGAAACAAAATGAGTTTTACAAACACATCAGTTTTTGTAGTAATCCATATAGAAATGTCAGTTTTATGTTCACACAGGAGGATCAGCAGTACTGGAAAGGACAAAAAATGACATCGTAACGCAGTCAAACAATTAATAACTGTCATGGAAAACTTGCAGTAAGGGAAAAAATTACCCATATTTTAACTATTTCACGTAACAGATCAAGTAGAAAGGTATTTAATAGAACCACTTGTACCTGGAAACCCTGCAGCTGTTTTCCTCAGCAAATTAAATCAGCAATAAAGGACGGACTATGCTCTCTGGCACACTCCTATCACTAAACCCTTTCCGTTTCCAAACTAGAGCAGCAGTATCCAAGCTGCCCGTGGAGAAGAGCAGCTAAATCCTGCCTCGTGCTGCCGGATTGTCTGGCTGAGCATCAGCTGTCCCAGGCAAACCCGGGCCCTGCCGCGCTCCAGTGACTGAACAATAACGGGGGGTGGCACTCCCATGACCAGGGCCATTTTTTGGCACTGTTTGTCTCCCCAGCACTGACAGAGGTTTGATTATCCATGTGTGGCTCCTCCTGTGCACCAAGTTTTCAGAGTCATAAGTGATGGTGAGTTCATGAAGTTTTTCCTCAACACACGACTGTGTTTTCCTCCAGTGAGGAAAAGCTGATAGAACTGGGATTGTTCAGTCTGGAGAAGAGAAGCTTTGAGTTCACCCAACTGTGGCCTTCCAGTGCCTGAAGGGAGCTCACAGGGAAGATGGAGAGAGACTATTTACAAGGTCCTGGAGTAACAGGATGAGAGGGAATGGCTCCACACTGCCAGACAGTAGGGTTAGATTGGGTATCAGGAGAACATTCTTCCCTGTGAGGGTGGTGAGGCACTCAGGGTGCCCAGAGAAGCTGTGGCTGCCCCATCCCTGAAGGGTCCAAGGCAAGGTTGGATGGGGCTTGGAGCAACCTGGTTGGGTGGAAGGTGTCCCTGCCGACAGCAAATTTCTTGCCCTCTCTAATCAGATGGAATCATCTGCCAGTTCATGATCTAAAGTTCAATACTAGTATTAACTGGAGGGAATAGAGAGCTTAAGAATGAGTGAGAGTGGCCTCTCTTAACATAATAATTACATACGAAACCTGCACAAAGTCTGATCAACAGTTTTGGTACAAAGGCTACGTTTAGATTTTCCACAGAACCAGCAATAGCAGAAGACTTTAAACCTTGTTTAAAGGTTAACAGCAGCAGTTGCAGCAATTATACAAAATGCAGATTCAGGAGTTATCAGGAGTTCAACTCTCTGCTATTCCTTTTCAAAGTTCATCTTTTAAACATCACATTGAAGGTCATGCAACCACTTTTCAAACCAAAGCAACAGCTAAAAGCGTAGCAATGACTATTTAATTTATTTTAGATGGTAACAAACCACCCAGTTCTGAACAACCCAGATATTTGGTCATTTATTTTAAACTGTGTTGCATGACTGAATAATCCAGATGGGAAATTCTGGGCAACTTAAACTCATGCAGCAGTGCACAAATGATGAAATACAGCTTTGCCACCTTCCTTGGAACCATTGCTATTTTCTTATGTTACTGACACCTTGTATTTTAACCCAAGCCTCAAAAAGCTGCACTCCACAATTAAGAATTTTCGTCAGTTTCTTTACAGTATCAGCTAAAACTGGGACTAGAGTGACAGAAAAGGAAATTGCATGATGAGGTAACTGTGAACCCAGGGAGAACTCTAAAGAGAATTCTACATCCAAAAGTAGAGCAGATATAATTGTGATAATGCTCACTGTGACATTTGACTTCTTGGTGCCCAACTCCCAAACTGCAACCTGCAACCTTCTGTTACAAAGCATGGGATTTGCTGGGTAGTTCAGCTTAAAACAGAATTCCAACCAGCCTGCATAAATGCTGAAAGAAAGGTTTAACTTTTGTGCTGTCCTTTACCAGGACTTAAACCCATAAACTCAGGTGATGTAAAGGTGCTCAGATCAGATAATGATTCACAAAATCCCCTAGAGGCAACTAAGGATCCTTTTTTAAAAAAAAACGAGTGAGGCTTTTTCCTGAAAACCCACTAAAAATAGAAGGTAACAGCAGAACCTCTTTCTTCACAGAATTCTTTAGGATTCTTTAAAATAGGAATAGTTCAAAAGGTAGAGCCAGGTGCTGCTGATCTTTCATGTGCAGACTCACTGGGAGAGACAAAAATAAGATTTGACACACTTAGGCCCCTATATCTCCATCCTTTAAAGCAGTCCCCTAACACCCTGATGTCCAGCCATCAGTGCCTTGTTCTGGGAAATGAGATGCAGCCTGGAAAATCTTGAGGTTGACAAAAGTACCTGCTGCTGTAAAATGGGGAGAACAGCTTCTCTTCTTCCTTCTCTTTATAAACCAAAGTGCCCATGGCTGCTTGTTTTTGCAGAGCTGAGCTCCTCTGAAACACTTCCCATGCCACTTTGATAGAGAAATACTCAGAGGTCCTGCTAGGCCTCCTTATTCCTCAGGGGACACATTGTTCCTTTTTTGGGGCTCCTTTGTCTGAACAAACTCAAGATTTTTCTTTTCCAATGCCCGATTTTCCACAATGCCCACCCAAAGAGCTCCTATGTTGGCTTAGGAGAAAAGACAGGAAATAAACCACACTCTGATTAGGAAAAAATGACCTGTTCTACTTTGAAACTGCAACACATTGGCAAAGCAACAGTGGAAAGGCAAATCCATGTTTTAATTGCTCTGGCAAAGAAAAGAACACAAGGCCTTCTCCAGGGATGTCAGTCACGGCAGTTAATTAGTTCAAATGGGAAGAACTAATAGACTTTTTGGGGAAAAAAGCACTTTTGTGTGGTGGCAAAAGAACACTTGTGAGACTTATCAGGGTCTGTAAGCAATGGTATTCCTCTGTTTGCACTCCATTTGCTGCCACGCTTTGAAGTAAGCAGCACAGCTGATGACTGTGAGTCTGATGCAATGTTCTTACACCAAATGTTACAGCCACTTGCAAAGTTCTTCCTTCCCAAAGCACCTTCTACCAGTAAAATGCCTATTTAAATCACTGGGCGGGGGGGGAATCTTTGTCTGCACTACGATTTTTCCTACTACAATCCTAAATGGAATGCTGGAGAAGGCAAATCATGGCAACACTACAAGATACTTGGTTTTTCCTTTTTTTTTTTTTTTTTTTTTTTAAATTTAAANTTTTTTTTTTTTTGCTTATAAATGTACATCCCACTTGTAGCCTAGCAACAAAAGCAGCAGCCCGGGCGAGATGAGCCTGCTGCTGGGGCTCTCTCCTCAAAACAGGAGCCATCTTTGGCGTGTAACTTGACCAGAGATTTCATCATTCCGCATCAAAGCCAGCTCCAGATGTTAGAGGTCCCTGCAGCCAGCTCGGCTGTGTCAGCTTTGCTTTGCCACCTCCTCTCCCACTGCACGAGGCACGTCCAGGGACGCCGCACGTGTTCACCTCATCTCCACATGAAGGAAAATAAACCTCCTTCGCTAACCAAGGTTAGTGCAACCTCTTATTTCAGTCCTGATTGCTGCAAGCTTGTTTCTGCTCCTTGTGTTTTAACCCCCACCAATAAACTGCAAGAGGTTTGGCTCTGCCCCGGGTGTGTTCACGGCCCCCTTCTGCACTTTTTCACTATTTCATGTATCTTTTTCCATACAGGTGATATTTTAATTGCACGCTGGTACAAAGCTAATCTTCACCCCACCCACCATTATAAAACAATAAATAATTTATAATCCAATAAATTAAAATAAATTATTAACACTCATAATTAAAA
The DNA here is from genome assembly GCA_013397975.1 of Machaerirhynchus nigripectus. Lineage (NCBI taxonomy): Eukaryota > Metazoa > Chordata > Aves > Passeriformes > Dicruridae > Machaerirhynchus > Machaerirhynchus nigripectus. The sequence goes on along the minus strand of VZRQ01003523.1, from coordinate 540 downwards.
TTCTGTCTCTGGCTACCAGGTGTCTGACCTTGGAGTTACTTGGCGTGTTCCTCCCCTGGAAAGGATGATCCTGCAGCAGGGAGGCTTGTCTCTTGCAGGCCTGGAATCTGTGCGGCTGTCACGCAGTCCCTGTGACACAGAGAGCCCTGCTCAGGGGACAGGTTTTGGGAGCGGGTGGGGAAGCAGGGAGCTGGAGGCGGCTGTGGCAGCCCCACAGTGCCGACTGTCTGCACTGCCAGTGTCCAGCCCCGCTCCCACAGGGCCAGGGCGGCACACGGGGCTGGGACCCTGCGGAAGGGATGGGATAACACACGGGGCTGGGAGCCTGGCGAGGTGCCAGGGGTGACACACAGAGCTAAGCCCCTCTGGAGGGGATGGGATGACACATGAGGCTGGACCCCTGTGGAGGGGACAGGGTGACAAACAGATAAGGGCCTCTACAGGGTAACAGAGCTGACAGATGGGGCTGGGCTTCTGCGGAGGGGCCGAGGTGACACGGGGCGCTGGTCCCCTCTAGAGGGGATGGAGCAGCACGGGGGG